>KZ308348.1:1263356-1297942 GCA_000376725.2 Ladona fulva | reverse complement strand
ATTTCTTCATTTAAATTATATATCTATATAGAAATAAAAAAAAACAATTTTAGCTCATTTTATTTTTATATTGCGACTTTTTATTATAATCATTAAGATAATATATAAAATAATGAGTTGAAAATGTTTAAATACATTTTTAAATAAAAATTTCATTTTGAAACGAAGCAAGGCTGAACTAACGGACTTTATGGTAAGTTTGAGATATAGGTAGAAACTAAGAATCCATAATTTAATATATAAGATAATTTATCATCTGATATCATTTTAACAAAACCGCTTGAAATTACACAACTTTGATGAATGTGCTAATACTTTATCAATTTTGCTTTTATTTATTTAGTTGCCCTGTAAACTATTGAATATAATTTCGCTCGGAGGTTTTAGAAAGATTTCATTCGAGGTTGGCCATTTGGATGATTGATGTCACCTTATTAGTGTCATACTATTGCGTTACCTTCTTGACGTTTTCTTTTCGCCCTTTCTGTAGGTTTAATATGAAAAATTGGTCCTGTAGGGTCGGCCGTTTGTCACTGAACACAGTCTTTAGACTGAGTTGTCCCTGCTTTTAGTTGGATTCGACTGCATTGGCTCCTATGAAGACTTCATACATACTATCGCTAGAATTTGAAATTTTAATGACAAATAGGAAATAATCTCTTTCACTCTTTCTTACAGTAATGGTAAAATTAAGAATAGTGTTTCAATTTAAGGGTATATTGTGACGAGACCAAAATTAACTTTTATCACTCCATTTTAGAGTAAAAGTTGGTCTAAGTTTACATTAGTTTCCTCATAATCTCATTTCCAAAACTGTTTCTTTGGCCTACAAAATGAGAGTAGCAGAAGAAATTGTTTGAAAATTATTGGAAGTCGAATAGAGTGAAATAGTTGCGCTCTTGGACTCCATTTGAAGAAAAAATATCTGAATCCAAATTAAAGATAGAATTTTGAGAAATTTGACTCAATTTTTTCTCTAAGAATTCTGTCAATTCAGAATTCGGGAATTACGACATATCGTATATATTATTAAACGTCTTTCTCGTTGGGTCATTTACGTTTCTTCTCAGAAGGTGATGTTTGTTAGTCTTCCCATTTCATTTGCAATAAATCTGAGAAATATTTGGAGCGATTGTTAGTTTTGAATCTTTAAGATCAATTCGCTAAAAATTGAGTTTCTGGATTTGGTTAACTTTTGTACGAGGCGTGAGGGTCGTCCTGTGTAAGAATAAACTTGCAGAATAAGATTATAATAAAATAAAAAGGAATTAGTCGAGGTAAGAAAGAAATAGGATGGATTTTCTCCGAAGGAATCATAGGTTTGTAAGATATGAAAAAGAAAATATATAAGATTAACCAGCAACGGTAGCATACAAAATGAAATTATCCGGTTAGGGAATAGTTGTGTGTGATTTTTGTTATTGTTTGAAGCCCACCACTGTAATGGAAATGTATGTTTGTGGGGGCATGGGGTAATAAAGAAGACGGATTAGGAACAGAATGATTCTACTCTTTAGATAGCTATACTCTGTGCATAATATTCATATTAATTTCTACATTTAATTAGATCCAGCTTTAAATTTATAAAATATTTACTAAAAGGAGATGGTTTGAGTGATAGACGAGAAAAATAATTTCAATAATTATGAGACAATGTAAATACGAAGCGGATTTTGCAGCATTGAGGTCAAATGAATCCGACATGTAGTTATGTTTCCGTCCCAACTATGACTTTGTTATTTAAGGAATATTTAAGCTTTTTTGTGTGGAAAATCTCGTAGGAAATAAACGCATGAAAATCATTGCTTAAATTGTTTTGATTGTTATGAAAGATATGCGCAATATTACATTTGCCAATATAATTTATCTCCAGAAATCAATATAAAGAAGCTATTTTCTCGAAAATGCTTTGATTTTTTTTGCGATAATCATCTGGAAATGGAAAAGTAAATCGATTTCAGGTATACTATGTGAAAAGAGAAGTAAAAAGTGTCAATATGACGTATATTTAAGAATTCAAATAGAATTATTTGCCATACCTTTAGATCAAAATGATTTTTGAAATTTACAATTCATTTATAGCTGTGTCTACCATTTTTAAATCATTCAGTATTCGATATTCCGATTTATTTTATTCGCTGCTTCATGGGATTCACTTGTTTATTGAACGTATATTAAATAAAGCGTTTGAACAGTTCCATCTACTACCGGTAGAATTTTCATTTTTCAAAGTATTGACATTTTACATGACAANTAAATAAATTATTAATTACTTACTCTTTAAGTATGCTGCAACTAGAAGAAGTTAGGAACTTTTTCGGGAATAGATGACTGATTCATCTGCCGAAATATGACTGAAGGCGAAGGCAAATGTAACTCAAACTGCGTAGACGATCGTCAGGAAACCCATATCTTATCATTTAAAAGAAAAAGACAATTTTATGTATAAAAAGCGCCGAAACATTTCTGTTGAATTAGAGAGCAGGAAAAGGTGATTAAAGATGATGGGAAAAAGTTTGAGACTTTTAACTTGAGAAGATAAGGAAAGGCTGGCAGTTGACGAATGACGGAGTGAAATGTATGGATGTAAGGAAGGGCGGAGACAAAATAAGCCTCGAAGAGACAGAAGCGTTTCTAATGGACGGGAGGAAAAATAGAGAACCGGAATTGAGAAAAAAAAGTCGGGGAGGAGGAGAATAAACTTCACAAGTGGAGGAGAGCAAAAAAATCGGAAGTGCTTGAGAGAATTTGGAACGGGAAGGAAAAGCACGTTCACGAGGAAAGATAATTGAGTATGGAATAATAGGTGACACGCTTTTGGGATAAAAAAATTGAGAGATATTTTTCTTACCCTTTGAAAACGTTACTTCCACATCCAATGGCACAACGTAACTTTTGAACCGTTTGAAGAGTAGGAAATCTAATAATGTTTCGTACAAATAATTCTTCTTTAAAAGTACTCATTATTTAACTTTATTAATATCTTTTGTGGAGGGTTCCGAGGGCATTTTGGCTTTCAATTTCTATCCCCACTCTAAAGCTTCGTTCGCCAACGGTGGAGGGATTGAGTATCCAAAGAGCCGCCAGAAGGATGACTTTATAGACAGCATCTTTTGTGAAATTCTCAAAATGTTTAACGGAATCATACTTTGAGAATCGCGGATAATACCGTAACGAAGTTTGAGCGATCGGGTTGATCGATCAATAGGAAGTCTTGAATAGAGACCTTGGGTTTGCCCTCTTCATGAAATTATTAATAAATAATTCGGAAACAATTGTGAGGAGGAGAGTGATTAAGTGACCACAACAATAGTAACCAAAACAAAAAACGATGACATTTTTGAGCTTTTAATACTGAACGTTTCTACAGAAAACGGTTTTCGAGGGTTCCAGTTAATCTCTTTAACACTTTCTTGGAAAAATAGAGATTATAACGCGAAGGAGCTTTCGCTTTTTATAATTTTAAAACTTTGAGGTGCATTAGTTTATTTCTGCTTGTGGATACATAGTTCTAATGAGTTGATGTCAATGTATAGCCGTAATTACTAAAGTAATTTGACAGTCTCAAATAAATTTTAAGATATTTGAGGATAACATTTCTGGATCGAGGTACGTCATGCAACTTTCAAAATCACTCTGATTCTAAAAAAAACTTATCATTTTATGTATGTGATACCTATTTACTGATAGTATCCCTTTTGTTTTTCAACCAATCATTGCTTGATCTGTTGGGTGCCCGATTTTTGGCTATCTTACTATGCTGCGTTAAGCTAGTACAACTAAAATACTGAGGTTTACAACTAGCAGTAGTATTTATCATGAGGTGAGCCTATTTTATCATCAGGCGCGTTGTTTAATAGCTTGCTTACACATAAAATACATATATTTAATTTTTTTAGTATATTTAAGAGTCAATCAATAAACTAATGGTAGTAGTTTGACTTAATTTGCAAACTTGAAGTTTCAAATTAAATTGTGAACACTCATGTCCTGTTGTGACTTAGAGGATTACTTAATTCATTCTATAAAAGTGTAAACAATTTTTCGTAAATATCAGGATCTATGCTCACTTGGAATGCTAAGCCATGAGCCCGAAAAAGAGGTAATAAAAATGAAGATGTGAAATTACAGCCCAATAGTTCATTCCGAAATGAAATAATGCGGGATTGCGTCTCCATTTTTTGTACAATTGAAAAATATTAGTTTTTTTAGGGTTAAACTTCCATATGAGCTCTAATAAAATATATTCAAGAGACTTGTGTTTTTCCGCAATGGGCGATGTCTATTGATGAAATTAGGGAATGGATAAAATGCAATCATTTACCGTAGACGCATCGGATGTTTAAATATTCCTGAATTCGGCCCTTGACCTCCCGATTACCATTTTATAAGCACATTTTCCTGTGCGCGAATATTTTCACTAGTGACTCTTCGTTTTTTCGAAGCCCTAGCTCCCTCCAATTGGAAGGAAGGTCTTGTTTTTCATTTTGATAAAATTCCACTCGTAGCAATTGGCTAATGTTTTACACGGCGGTTCTGAGAGCTGGGGAACTGTTTGTTATTCTCACAGCTCTCGAATTCCAAACGCGATTACAAAATATAGGAGCATCTTGTGTTTTTCGAGGGTCATGAAAATGCAAATTCTGTTTGCACTATCACACTTATAATAAGTCAACAACGCGATCAGCCTCGATAAATGAAGCGCGGTTCTATTGAATTGCCTGCTGATCCGTAAAATATATTGTGAAATATAGTATTATTGTAAAATATAGAAAAATTGTAAAATATAGATTTAGTGTGCCTAGGAGACGGGTATCGTAGTTGTCCATTTCAGGTTTCACTTTTCCATTCACAATTATACTATTCCGTTACCCCAGTTACGTTAAATATTCCGTATTTCTTATTAGTTTAATCAACCTTATTATCCAACTGATAACGAATTACAAAACGTGAAATTTTAGCAAGCTCTCGCCGAAAATTACGTAGAAAAGTTAGTTTATTGAGTGCAGAAATTCATTCAACCGTTTAACAGATTCCAGTTGATTGTTTCATAAAAATATATTCCAATCTAACCCTTGATAATTTGAGAGAAAAAACAGTACCTATCCATCTTAAAATGTCAACCTCTAGACTAATCTTGTACGTCATTGTTTTAGATTAGTTAATTCAGTGAATTATATTTAACTGCAAAAATCGATGAGTTAATGACGTCCTTGATGAAGCTAACGCGGTCCACTGAGACCTTGACTTCCTCTCATAAATCCGATAAGTGCTTTAGTGTTAACAGGGGTTTGGGTGTTAACCCCCCCCCCCCACACACACAGACAAAATGAGTTTTAAAAATTCGAGAATGTTGTAATAGTTTAAATACTAACAGGTACGCACGCCACTGGTGACTAAGTAGTGTGGGGAATGTATTTAAATTTCAATCTGACTCAATCTTTATTACATTTAGTGCAGTTTGCCCCAGAAATGGGCAATTTTACGTTAAAAGAATAACAAGTGTGAAATATAGTGACATGGTTGGGACTCGAACCCAGATCTCCTAATTTCCGGGCATGTATCCTAACCACTGAACTACTCTGACAAAAGCATTATCTAAACAGTGTGGAAGTGACAGGGCATGGTATTTACCGGAAAGTGGGAGACCTGGGTTCGAGTCTCAGTCATGTCGCTTTTTTCACACCTGTTATTCCTTTGGTTTCAGCCGCACGGCTTCATCGTACAAAGTATTTCACCTTTCCTTAATCCTTTGCAATTTACGTCCACCCCATGGCTCATAACCGCACAGAAACAAAACCTACGAGACTACGCCCTTAATATGTTGAATGCAAACCTTTATTTACGTGGTAGATTCTTAAGATATTTAGTCAGTATTTCAAGAGGACACGAAGAAATTCATTTCTCAAATACGTAGTAATAGACAACATAGAGTTTTTTGAACATCACCATTTTTGTTACTCATCGTTTTAAATTCTTTTATACATTTAGTATTTCACTAGATGCGCGCCCATTTCTCCATCGCTCTATGTTTTCTCAGCTTTTTCACGATTTTTTATTCGTATCAGAAAATGGTCTGTCCCTTTTGAATATCATGGAAGAAAGGATATAAAAAGCAGCATCGCCTTCATTGTTTTAAAGGCATATATCAATGGGGATCGGAAGGGGGAAGCTGTTGGAGATGGAAATGTCCCAAATGGAGTGAAAGAGGAATGGAGTTTGGTATTTTTTCGAATGGTTTAACCGAGCGGAAGCCCCGAAGGCGTCGGCTTGGATTTGAGGGAGAAAAGAAGGAAGTAAAAGGAAGAGCAGATAATAGAAGCAGGACTGCCAACTGCACAGTTTAGAAATTGAGTCACTCTTCGAAAATTGGTGACAAACAACAATTACGTGTATCTACACATTGAAAGACGATCACATTAATTGTATGGCAATTTAGGAGGTCCATCTATTCATAGTCCATATATTAGGTGTTCGCCTTGGAAACTTTTGCAGCACTTTCTGTTCTAGCGTTTCTTAACTTTCTCTCTTTTATGCCAATTATCATCTCTTTATTTTGCCAGTTTATTCATCTTACCTTTGGTCTACTTCTTTGTCCAAATCCTTTGATTTTTACGATTCCGTCCTAATGGTCGTAAACTGCAATAAACAAAATCCACTGTTACGGAACCTTTGTATCTCTTCACGATGAAAGAAACGTTTGCAAGTTATAACAGAATTCTGTGATAATTAATTCTGTGGTAAAGTTGTTTTCATTCCTCTTTCATCAAGCGAAATAAATATATTTGATTCCAATTCAGGTACGAAAACCCTAAAGGGCCTGGCGAGAAATACAGGGGAATTCGGAAAATAAAGTAATGCACAGGCGGATGTATGTATTTGTAAATTAGAGTAAGACGAGTGTTGTAATATAGTTATAGTTTTATAGCAAGATATTGTTATAGTTATGAATTTGTATTGGTGTTGGGGTATTCATTATTGAAGGGAAACTGGCTCCTTTACTGTCCCAGCCTAGGACGATACCGTACAGCCTAAAACCCCCTCGATATGCCTACGAATTACCCCGTAAGGTGTAAGAGAACATTTCAGCGGAAAGCTCAAATATTAGAGTATCCCCCAGGCATGTGATAGAGTCGGGTTTGTATTGGTTTCTTCAGAATTTTTTCATATCCGTGTTCCTCAGAGATTTTAGTTAAGTAGAAATTTCATCGTCCCATTTCGTGCTTATCCATCTTGCCACAGAATCACCTCATATTTTATTTTTCTTAAGAATCTCCTGAATTAGTGGGTGTTGGTTTCGGTGAGGCTTGGAATTTCCGAAACGGCGAGGATTCCGTTTTTGTTTAGTTAAGCTTTAGCCCTGAATGGGCTGTGGTACTTTGGATTTATTTAATTAGTCTCACATTACACTAAATTTAAAGATGTGACTGTAAACTCAATTTTAGGTTCTAGAATGGCTGACAAAGTGTCGCCGGGCCCAACTAATCCGTGCATCGTAAGCATATTCAGAATAAATTTGATGTTAATAAATATCGGAGGCTATAAAGTTATTATTATAATATGTGGTTAGAAACAGTATTTTTGCCTTTTTTCTCGAATCTATGTCCCTATGCTGTTATAAAAAAAAGCTAAGTCAGCGATGTGATTGATGGAAGTGGATCGATTTACTTGCTTGGGTATTTTTTTTGGATGGAGGGTGTATGATGTATGAAATAAATGGTATTATTAATGTTCGTTGAACGATGGAAAGTAATTACTAGATATCTTGAAACTTAGATCTTAAGAAAGTAGAATGTCAAAAGATTGGATGCCTTCGAGATGTGGTTGTAGTTGTAATAGGTGGAAAAAGTAATTTGGGTTATAGAAAAAGATATTGCTGGAGGTGGTGTGAAAAGAGGAGTTTTATTGATGTAAGCGAAGATAAGAGAAATGGATGGGCAAAATAATGGGAAGGTAGGGTAATGAAAGTGAGAAACTGAAGGAAGAATGCAAGGAAGGGTAAAGACACTAACCTTGGCAATACACCAAAGGCAATAGATGTTTGATGTCATAAAGGTCGGGGAAAATTAATTACAAACGAAGGAAAGGGCATTCAATTGGGATTTTTAGGGCACAACTTATCAAAAGGTAGAATTATAATGTGTATCATATGGGTAAAAACTATGAAAATAATAGAGTAAACGAAAATTACGAAAAGAATAGAGTAAATAAATAGAATAGAGATGTATATATCTGTAAAATAATCAATACACATNTGTTTAGGTAGTTTTCGATTTAAAGGATATTTCTTTTAATTCTAAAATTATTACTCAAATCAATTTTAAAAATTACTGCACTGAAACACAATTTTCTTCGTGCCCGTTTTTGCTTTGTTTCATTTGAAATACTTATTTCCGGTACCCACTGCCATCAACTTTCAAATCGATACGAATCGGCTCCGATAATATGGTTTTATTTTAGAGGGTTTTTAGTGTGTGTGACTATTTTAGGAAATGTAAATTTAATTTAATTTTTGGATAAAACTCTTGGTATCAGAGATAAACTAAAGTATGTGTTCAGTTATTGATGGTTAGCGTTGAGTTGCACATAACGAATTGATTAAAAAATATATTAAAATATATTTACTTTTACTATTAATCAGAACGCGAAACGGAAATTGAAACAGCGTAAATAACGGTATTCAATTTCAGTTCATTTTCAGAAATTTAGATTTTTCGGTCCAGTTTGGTTTCTACTCCGGCAAATATAACGGGTTTTGGTACGATTCCGGTTTGATTTCCCGGTATCTCTGTTAAGGCCCGCGTTTGAACCCAGGAGCCCATAATACGTTTCCATAAGAGATGTACGTAAATTACCTTTCATGACTTGCAGAGGTTGTTCCTTTTACAAAATTAAATTAGAAAAAACGGTTCCACGAAATTGAGACAAGTGTCACAAGAAAGGAAAATAACCATAGAATCTTATTTAAGTCGTGAATCATTCATACAAATTCGAAATGGCTAGAACTTTGATAAAATACACGGAAAATTCTTAAATTTTTTGAGAAATAAACAACGCATCCCTTTGACGACCAAGGCAATTGTTGAACGTTGATATCATGAGTTATATCCCAAACTTTTGCATAATAAATGTACGTAAAATAGGTGTTCGTTACCTCCAGAGGTTGTTTCTTTTACAAAATAAAATTAAAAAAAATAGTTCTACGAAACTGAGACAAGTGTCTAAAGAAAGGAAAATTGTCATAGATTCTCATTTTAGTCGTGAAATATTGATATAGATCGGAACTTTTGAGGATTATGATTAAACACACGGAAATCTCTTTAAAGTTCTCGGAAATAAACAACCCATCCCTTTGACGACTAAGGCCATTGTTGAATGTTAATTTCATGAATTATACCATGTAAGTGCACGGGGATAATCAGTTATTATAATTTTTATAGTAGTAGTATTGTTAAAAGTGCTTCGACAGCTTAGGTTACTTCGTACGTAGACCCCCACCGGGAATCGAACCCGGGACCGCTTTCACTGAAGTCGAACCCGTTGCCCACTTGGCGATCCGGAGCCCCTCATAATTTTTAAATAAATTTACGTAAAGTAGGTTTTCATGACATGAAAACAGTAGAATAAATGTTTCAAATAATGGTAAGAAATATATTGAGTTATTATGATCTTACGACTTTTTTGTGCTTAAGAGGACCAGAAATGTACGGTAANTTTTTTAAAGTCCTTGACTTAGGGTTTTTATCCATTAACAGTTTCCTCGTTTTTCTCTCTTTATCTACTCAATGCTTTGATTTTATTAAAATTAAATGGGTAACATGTAATAAGGGACTTTACGCTCCGAATCCGAATAAAGACGTGTCTAAGAATATTTATGACGTATCTTTATGATTTATGATTAAAAGATGCGTTTGCGTTTAAGCCAGATGCTATGAAACATTTGCATTTTAGAGTGATTTGCGGAGTTATTCTCAAACAGTTCTCTTCTATACGGTAATCGACGTACCTACAAGGCTAACACTACACATTTTAAAGTCGTTATGTCAAATAACAAATTCCAGTTTGATGTTTTTTAAATCGGAAGTGATCAGAAGATTTTGAATACATCAAAAAGAATCCCTTAGTGACTCTTTCCTCGAATATTTTTGCGATTCGGATGAAATATCGAATTTTTTTATCATTGCAAAAGCAGCAGTTGGATCTGAATAATCTGGCGTGGCGTTGCCTCGAAAAATCTGCGACAGACAGTCTTTTGTTTTATTTCGCTTCCTTTTTTGTCCAAAAGTCCATTTGGGTTATACCTTCCGTCCAGTAATAGTAGACGGAGGAACCGAGGGAAGGTTATCGGAAAGTCATATTCGCTCTTTTTTCACTCCGTCTCGTTTTATCGGCATTTTTCTCTCGTATTTCGCGAGATTTGCCTGAGGAAGAACGAGAGCGCAGCGATTCGAAGTATTGACTGTTCCCTTTCAAGCGATGGCAGTAGTTAACCGCGGGGAATGCGTCACTAACATGGAAATATTCAGGTTAAACGTCTGCGACTCAAAGTCAGGATTTCAGCTCGCAGGATAAAAGGGAAGAGACGTGAATTATTTGTCGCTGCGGAAGAGAAATCGCTTGAGGTGATTTTCTGCGATTACTTTTCCAGCGATCACTGAAGTGAGGTCTACGATTTCGTAGAAGTACCATGTTTTACGAGGAAGAAAATTTAAACGAATGCCAAACGGTAATCCTATAAATCTTCCTACGCATTAACAGCAGAAGACCCACGATTCGGTATTTGAATATCGAATAGTACTACAATATCTGACCAAAGATACCGATCATTAATCTGGTTCATTTGAACTGCCACGTCATGTTTTGATTCCGGTTTCTGCCGCCGCACAGTGGGCTAGAATCGAAAAAAGCAGGCCAAGGGGCTAAAAATGGTCTTTTAGAGTGAGGAACGTGAAACTTCGCATAGGTAATCAGAAAATATTGAATTTTGTTTGTTCTGTCTTTTACTTTTCGATGTTTGAGCGTGTCAAAAAGATACATACATAAGTGTTCCACCTTTCGGTAGGTCCATGTGGTCAAAAAGATACAGGGTGTCAAACTTGGGCAATTTTCACAGAAAAGAATGTTCTCGGATTTTTCTGAAAAAGTTTTCTGCAATGAAGGCGTAATTATAGGTAACTGATGGAAAAACCGATTATGCCATACTTTAGTGTGACTTAGTGATCTTTCGATTCGTTATAGTGTTGTGCTCAAAAATGGAACTCTGCTCATTTTACG
Source organism: Ladona fulva (assembly GCA_000376725.2). NCBI lineage: Eukaryota > Metazoa > Arthropoda > Insecta > Odonata > Libellulidae > Ladona > Ladona fulva. The sequence continues at coordinate 1,286,668 of KZ308348.1, read as the reverse complement.
CAACAAAATAGCGGACACCTTTTTCGGCCAATTTTTGAGATAAAGTGAGGGAAGCAACTAGGAAAGCGGCGCTAATCTATCAAGATGTACGGTAATAGATATTTTTTTAAACTAAATTAAGTCCCGTTATGCTTGACGAGGGCGTTTACTAGGAATTCTATATAACGGGAAATTTTCTTTTAGAATTAGATCATCTCCGAAAAAATACTTAAATATTAGGTTACCAAACGGAACATTATTAACAGTTAATGATTTTCTAAGCCTAGCGAATTAGTCGTACTTCTCTTTAATGCTACATCTTTAGAATTTATGATTACATGAAGGTAACATAAGATAATCATGATAAACATTCATCCCTAATATATAGATGTTTCGAATACAAACCATTCGGTTTTTTTCAATCTAGTGATGTACTGAAGACATTAATTATAAATTGCTGCTGATTCTTTGACTTAATTACTAAACGATTTTAAAGGTGAATGTTTCTACGAATTCATACAAAATATTAAAAACACTAAAAAGTTAATTTATTTCTTAGAGTTTCAAGCTAGGATTATTTTAGGTAGAATGACGCACGTGCTTTCATGGTGAGAAGGGTATGAAGACTAATTTAATAAAGAACGTTATTTTTCAACTAACTTTATATCCATCTGTCTTCCTGTTACATCTATGTTACACTGATAGCTCTTTATGTAGAAAGTAGTAACTCTGGTGTATAATAAACTCATGTTTTTATCAAAGCACCGTGGAAATATGTGAATGGGAAACAATCGAGCAATTTTTTTTGCAGATAGCTCATCGGCGTACTTTGTGATCAGCCTTTGAAATTCAGCCAATTAATCCTGTCATGTGTATAAAATATTTCTTCATGCAATATTAGTTTTCCTGCAAACATTATCGATTTCCTCAACAGTTTTGGTCGCTCGTTTTATTTCTATTACAATTTAGTTGTGAATGATAAGGCGAAACTAGACCCTCTAGGTGAAACTCGCTCTATTTCGTAACTATAAAAGTTGGGGACACCTTTTCTATCTCCCGCATGAATTTTGTTAGTTCTGCTTATTAATTATTCTTCTGCATAGTCATTCGTAGTCACAGTCAGCAATTTATAGAACGCACTTCCCACTGAAATGAAGTTTACGATCATCTGCTTCTTTTGAGAAATGGTGTCTCAAACATCTTTTAATTAACTGAAAAAGCAATTATACACGCCTCCAATACTCTCTATCCAGAACAGAAATACCTATCTTCTTCTTACGTTCATCCCACTAAATCCTCTGTCTCCATCTCTCTCTCTCTCTGTGTTTATCTTTGTTTAATAATTCAGTAACATTACAACTTTTTGGTCATTGTTGTATACTCGTATTATTTTTTCTGAACGCAATCAACGATCCATATTGGTGATTCTAATGCTTTAGTAGCCATAACATAAATTTATTGTATGTTTATAACCTCTATTTAATTTTTTGTATTTTTCAATGTTTAATGTCTAATTGTGTGTAAATTTACCATGCATTTTTTACATTTCTTCGTAAATGTTCTGTATCCTCTCCTTTGTCAGATTATGGGAATAGTTTTCTGTATTTTAAAATTTAGCTATTAAATCAGTAGGGTTTGTGGGTGGTCTTATGCTGTGGAATTTTTTTAAAGTCCTTGACTTAGGGTTTTTATCCATTAACAGTTTCCTCGTTTTTCTCTCTTTATCTACTCAATGCTTTGATTTTATTAAAATTAAATGGGTAACATGTAATAAGGGACTTTACGCTCCGAATCCGAATAAAGACGTGTCTAAGAATATTTATGACGTATCTTTATGATTTATGATTAAAAGATGCGTTTGCGTTTAAGCCAGATGCTATGAAACATTTGCATTTTAGAGTGATTTGCGGAGTTATTCTCAAACAGTTCTCTTCTATACGGTAATCGACGTACCTACAAGGCTAACACTACACATTTTAAAGTCGTTATGTCAAATAACAAATTCCAGTTTGATGTTTTTTAAATCGGAAGTGATCAGAAGATTTTGAATACATCAAAAAGAATCCCTTAGTGACTCTTTCCTCGAATATTTTTGCGATTCGGATGAAATATCGAATTTTTTTATCATTGCAAAAGCAGCAGTTGGATCTGAATAATCTGGCGTGGCGTTGCCGCGAAAAATCTGCGACAGACAGTCTTTTGTTTTATTTCGCTTCCTTTTTTGTCCAAAAGTCCATTTGGGTTATACCTTCCGTCCAGTAATAGTAGACGGAGGAACCGAGGGAAGGTTATCGGAAAGTCATATTCGCTCTTTTTTCACTCCGTCTCGTTTTATCGGCATTTTTCTCTCGTATTTCGCGAGATTTGCCTGAGGAAGAACGAGAGCGCAGCGATTCGAAGTATTGACTGTTCCCTTTCAAGCGATGGCAGTAGTTAACCGCGGGGAATGCGTCACTAACATGGAAATATTCAGGTTAAACGTCTGCGACTCAAAGTCAGGATTTCAGCTCGCAGGATAAAAGGGAAGAGACGTGAATTATTTGTCGCTGCGGAAGAGAAATCGCTTGAGGTGATTTTCTGCGATTACTTTTCCAGCGATCACTGAAGTGAGGTCTACGATTTCGTAGAAGTACCATGTTTTACGAGGAAGAAAATTTAAACGAATGCCAAACGGTAATCCTATAAATCTTCCTACGCATTAACAGCAGAAGACCCACGATTCGGTATTTGAATATCGAATAGTACTACAATATCTGACCAAAGATACCGATCATTAATCTGGTTCATTTGAACTGCCACGTCATGTTTTGATTCCGGTTTCTGCCGCCGCACAGTGGGCTAGAATCGAAAAAAGCAGGCCAAGGGGCTAAAAATGGTCTTTTAGAGTGAGGAACGTGAAACTTCGCATAGGTAATCAGAAAATATTGAATTTTGTTTGTTCTGTCTTTTACTTTTCGATGTTTGAGCGTGTCAAAAAGATACATACATAAGTGTTCCACCTTTCGGTAGGTCCATGTGGTCAAAAAGATACAGGGTGTCAAACTTGGGCAATTTTCACAGAAAAGAATGTTCTCGGATTTTTCTGAAAAAGTTTTCTGCAATGAAGGCGTAATTATAGGTAACTGATGGAAAAACCGATTATGCCATACTTTAGTGTGACTTAGTGATCTTTCGATTCGTTATAGTGTTGTGCTCAAAAATGGAACTCTGCTCATTTTACGCAACAAAATAGCGGACACCTTTTCTGGTCAATTTTTGAGATAAAGTGAGGGAAGCAACTAGGAAAGCGGCGCTAATCTATCAAGTTTCTTATACCACGTCAATGCCTAAGATATTAAAATATAGATTGAGAAGAAACTGTTTCGATTCACCTGCTACCCTGGGATTGCGATGGCATTTTCGATCCCGCGGCATGGCCCGGCTGAGCGCCACGGTCACTAAGAATTCTGTTGCGTTGCCTATTCGGTAGTCTTATTATGATCTTTTAGCTATTATCATGTTATATTCCGGCTTTAAATGTTATAAACTTATTCCACAGTGATTTTAGACACTACTAGGAAATTTTTATCTCACATGTTAGCGGTGTAAAAGAATAAATAATTATCCAATGCAACTCAGAGTACTTTATTTGTTTATTTACAAATTTCATATTATTATTTAATTGGAAATACTGAAAACCAACTCTTTAGCCTTGAAAATGATGAATGACAGAATTTCAAAAGAAATTACTCATAATATAATGATATTTTGTCATGCCATTTACCTGTGACGGTGATAAGCCCTCTACTTTGATCTCCTTCTAGAGCATTTATTAAAATATTTTTCCTGGAATTAATGTATCGTATGCTCGTATGTTTTCGTATATCATATTTATATAACTGAATCTAGTGACATGACTATAATAATATTATTCTCTAACATCGCAGCATCTTAACACTAGTTTCTAAGGCATATTTACTTGAAAGTAAAAAAAAATTGAACGTTATAGTTCTTGTTAATTGATTTATTGTACATTCGCACTTAATTATAATTTTATGAATCCTCTGATTATAACTTATATTTTTTAAGTTTATTGTCTATCATGTGTTGTATGCATAGGCTTGTCAACTAACCCATTAACTCCAGAGTGTTTCGGAAAAGAAAAAGATCGCATAATTAATATTGCTTTGAAATTAGGATACCCCACTAAATTTAAAAATACCTTAATTAAGAGATATAGACACAAACTGTTTATTTCCGAACATACTAAGTTAACCTCGCCGAAGACTGATTTTAATAAATTTCTCAAAGTTGAATACTGTCCACCTCTAAAGAGAGGCCTCAACCAGATTTTTAAGGAAAAAGGTATCCGAATTTGTTATAGCAACATGTATTCCATTAAGAATCTCCTTGGCAACACTAAGGACAAAACTGACCCTCTTCACAAATCAGGTATTTATGAAATTTCTTGTTCCGGGTGTAACTTAAAATATATTGGGCAAACAAAAAGAAAGTTAATAACTTGTTTCAAGGAACATCTAGCGCATTTTAAATACGGCCGTTTTCAAAACTCTAGTGTTGCTAAACATATAGCGGACACCGGACATAGCATTTTATTAGATAATTTAAAACTTTTACATAATGCTAATCACAACTTAAACGCTTTAGAGAATTTAAATATATATAAAAATAAACACCAACTCATGAACCAAAGATCTGGATTTCAACAAACAACTTTTTAAATTACTTGACACTTAATTGCGCTTTTCCCTTGTATCTTTATGATTTATGATTAAAAGATGCGTTTGCGTTTAAGCCAGATGCTATGAAACATTTGCATTTTAGAGTGATTTGCGGAGTTATTCTCAAACAGTTCTCTTCTATACGGTAATCGACGTACCTACAAGGCTAACACTACACATTTTAAAGTCGTTATGTCAAATAACAAATTCCAGTTTGATGTTTTTTAAATCGGAAGTGATCAGAAGATTTTGAATACATCAAAAAGAATCCCTTAGTGACTCTTTCCTCGAATATTTTTGCGATTCGGATGAAATATCGAATTTTTTTATCATTGCAAAAGCAGCAGTTGGATCTGAATAATCTGGCGTGGCGTTGCCGCGAAAAATCTGCGACAGACAGTCTTTTGTTTTATTTCGCTTCCTTTTTTGTCCAAAAGTCCATTTGGGTTATACCTTCCGTCCAGTAATAGTAGACGGAGGAACCGAGGGAAGGTTATCGGAAAGTCATATTCGCTCTTTTTTCACTCCGTCTCGTTTTATCGGCATTTTTCTCTCGTATTTCGCGAGATTTGCCTGAGGAAGAACGAGAGCGCAGCGATTCGAAGTATTGACTGTTCCCTTTCAAGCGATGGCAGTAGTTAACCGCGGGGAATGCGTCACTAACATGGAAATATTCAGGTTAAACGTCTGCGACTCAAAGTCAGGATTTCAGCTCGCAGGATAAAAGGGAAGAGACGTGAATTATTTGTCGCTGCGGAAGAGAAATCGCTTGAGGTGATTTTCTGCGATTACTTTTCCAGCGATCACTGAAGTGAGGTCTACGATTTCGTAGNTATTGCAAAGGTTTACTGTAATATTATTATTTTAAATAGCTTTTGTTATTTATAAATGGAGCAGAACACGTACAAAATCCAATTTGTTTCACGGATGAAAACTTTGTAGGAAGTAATGATATCAAGTGAAGATTATTATCTTCCATTTTCTCTAATTATCTTCTCAGTATCTTAAATTTATCCATTAAAAACGTTGAATTTTTTAAGTCAATCATTCCTAAGCCTAAATTTGTTAACTAAATTGTTAATTTTAAGGTATTCAAAATAGTGCGAGTCCAAAATATTTTCTTCTGGTTTGTTGGGCTTTATTACAAATTTAAACATTTGCCGTGCTTCTTTAAGCTTTGAAATCTGCTCTTATATTCTCAAATATTCTAATACAACTATTGGACATATTTCAATTGATGTGGTCAATATTTTGTCTCATGCTGGCTCNGTGCTTCTTTAAGCTTTGAAATCTGCTCTTATATTCTCAAATATTCTAATACAACTATTGAACATATTTCAATTGATGTGGTCAATATTTTGTCTCATGCTGGCTCAAGGGAACTATATTTTCTGCATCTAGCTAGAGAACCATATGTGGATATTGTATGCTTTTCCATAAATTTTAGCACATCAATTTATATTCACCACATTCTGTAGGAATTGGAAATACATGTCACAATGCTACACTATACAAATGAACTAGATAAGTGTTGTAAGAAAACTGAAAATAGATACATTCTTAAACTGTAGTAACTTCAAATAGATACTGCCACACCAGAACTGTCTTTAACACTTAGACGCTCAAGGTGTCAATATATTGGCTTTCAGTTTTCGCCTTAAAAAGCTCAAGGTGCCGATATATCGGCTCCAGGTTTAATCCCGTGTAAAAATGTTTGTTTAACTTGTTTTGAGTTAGTTTGAATTATATTGTGGAGATTATATAAATGTTTATTACTCCAGTTGAAATGGTATTTCTTTTATCGTATTTAGTTTGTTATATAAAAAAAAGAAATGTCTCTTCCTTCACACGCCTGACGCTACTGCTATGCAGCAACTTATCATCCCATTTTTTAGCAATTTTTTCTATATTACATTTTTCGCTACATTTTACTTCCAAACAGAAAAAGTATAAATTTATATATTCCATGTTTATATTTTTTCCCTTTGCAACTTTTATTTCATTCATAAACAAAACAAGTTTTCTTTTCCACCATTCATCAGATGCAACTTCGTTTTGGCGACTCATCATCGACTACGTATTTTTGACCTTCACAGCCATAGAATATGCACCGTCGGCATTCACTAGCGAACCACTCTTTAGTAGAATTATAACAATGCAATCCGAAAGCTGATAAGTAATCTGCTCATTATCTAGCATATGTTTTTTTTATTACTTCCGCAAATCATGCAGTCTTTCTGCAATCAGAGTATGATATATGCCTGAAGTACAAACCCTTACTCGATCATGCTAACTATGTGTTTCGACACCATTGTGTGCCACATGAACAACTGAGTGTTGATAAAAGTCTTGTGGGAATAAACAAAAAAACAGCCATGATGCAATATTTATCAAACAAAAACATCACCGGTGGGGGATAGAATTTTGGATGCTTTGTGATGCTGTGTGTAATTATTGCTTAGCTTTCTTCACTTATAGAGGTTCCAGATGCGATAAGGACAGATAATATCCAAGAGTTTGGACTGGGTTATAATGTTGATATAAAACTTCTGGAAATGGGGAATTATTTACGCAAAGGGTATCGTGTGTTTGCGGATAATTTTTTATGTCTGTCCCTCTTGTTCGACATCTTTATAACATTGGAACCTACATAACGGACACTGTAAGGAAAAATAGGAAATTTCTTCCTGAAATTTTCAAAAGGAAATTCGCAGTAGGGGAGAATGTATACCTTTGTTCAGGGCCTGTTCTAGCCTGTGGAAGCCGTGAAATAACATCCCAAACAGGGCCAGTTCATCATATGTAAATCATCATCGTCATTTTCAAATAAAAAAATTAAAAAGTCTAATTTCCATTTGCATTACAAAAGGAAATTAAATCTGCTATAAATGGGAAGGAGAAACTTAAAGTCAAACCGGAAATTATTTGCGATTACAGTAAGTTTATGGGGGGAGGGGTGGTAGACATTTCTAACATGATGCTGAACACCTATATGGATGAAAGAAAGGGTGTAAAATACTGGAAAAAAGTTGCGTTTAACAATTTTAAGAATGGTATTGAATAGCAGTGTTTTATATAAGGAAAATTTCAAAGGACCAGGAAAATTACTATCAAGACATAAATATATGATAAACAGAATTGAACATTTAGGTGCTGAGTGGATTTCAATAAGAGAAATTTCAGGTAAAGTTGGTGTTACAAAACTTGATGGAAGAAAAGAAGATAATTGTTGTGTTTGCAGTACTAAACATAACAGAAAAAGACCCCAAACTGTATACATTAGATGCAATTAAGTATTGCATGGGGAGTGTTTAGACGAGCACAAGTGTGACACGATGAAATGTGCCTTTTCACATTGAGCTTTATATCTAAAATATATCCTCTTTCATTATGTATATGCAAATATAAATCAAATTACTTAGGGTTGCATTATGTTTTGGCCAATGTGGAATATAAGGAACTATGAACATTACATTAGAGAAAAAATGTTGCGTTTATGATATTAAAATTTGAATGTCATTATATAGAAATCCTCTCAAAAGACTTTTCATTAATTTGATCAATATTGACTATCATTGAACGGATAGCTCTAACTCGGTATTCTAACTCAGTTACTTCTGGCACAGGCAGTAGGAAGGGAACATTTATTTTTGGCAAGGGTTTTCTATTGTCATTCTGATCCACTTCATGTTCCTCGGGAAAATTTACCAGCTGCAAGTTTTCAAGGGGTGATACATTGCCCTCAGATAAATCAGAAATGTTGACATTCTTCTGAGCACCCTCTGATTTCCTTTCTTCAGGATCCATGACCATCGAGATTTCAGTCGAGTCATCTATTACAGGAATATGTGAGGATATAAGAGCATGGTGGCTTGAAGTGCCTGGAAATGAAACCAAAATCTTGCTTTAACTTCAATTGATGAGGCATGAGGTCTGAAGCTCTACTTCTTAGCATAATTAGTACATGTTTTAATCTTAAAATATCTCAAATCTTCATATTTATGTATTGACTTACACCTAAAATTTTTAAGGAAACTTGGACATGAAATCTGACAGGACTCTTGAGACCAGAATCTTTCACTTTTCAATCAGATTCTTTAGCCAAATAAGCCAAACCATTCAGACATGCCATTGGGAGACTTACTTACTGTGTGAAATTACGTACTTAGCGTGTAAAATTTTACTTTCCTTTCTGACAGCAACCAATATATGAAAAATACGAAGTTTGTGGCTCTCATGTATTCTTTTCTTACTTTAAAAGCGACATTTTTACTTCGATACTTTGCGCCCAATACGAAAGGCACCAAAGACTTCGATTCGATCTTTCATTCTCACTTTATCTTTCTTCATCTCTATTTATGGATATAATGACAAGAGAGAAATACAGTCTCACCTCTCCAGACCGATTTACAGTGAGGAAACAAAATTGCATGTAAAAAAAAGAGCTCGAACTTAAACTCCGCATCAATCAAAAAGATTTCTTTCAATCTACCTTCATACCTCGCGAAACGAAAGAAAACCTATACTTTTGAATCTCACGCGTATGTCAAACACGATGATGATGTTACGGGTCAGACTGATTCATAATGGTACGAGTCGGCTCCACCCGTATTTTGGCGGTACGAGTCATTTACATTTACATTTAAGCCCTGCAAACCACCAATGGCGCGTAGCAACGGGTGTAAAACACCTACATCCCTAACTAACATGGAAAGCTATTAGCTACTCTAATACTTCGCTGGAAAAACGACCAGAAATAACTATCTTTCCTGGCGACTATTTCCGTGTATCGCTTTTTTGTATTCTTTAGAATTAGNCTCCTAGAAAGCTCAATCATGATTTTTGAAGATTTCAGTTATTTATTAATTTTTTTATATGGATTGAAAGAAAGAATATTGATCAAGCTGAAAAATAGAATTATTCCAAATCCAAAGTTAACAAAGGAATCCAATCAACTTATGATAAATGCTTCAAGATACTCTAATGCAGAAAAATCAAACAGTTCTCAAGATTCAAAGAAATATTGTGCTCCAAAAGCAACTTGTGTAAATGACAACAGTATTTAGACACATAAAATTCTATTTTAATACCTTAATTTAAATCAAATTACTTAGGGTTGCATTATGTTTTGGCCAATGTGGAATATAAGGAACTATGAACATTACATCTGAGAAAAAATGTTGCATTTATGATATTAAAATTTGAATTTCATTTAATAGAAATTCTCTCAAAAGAATTTTCATTAATTTTATCAATATTGGCTATCATTGAATGGATAGCTCTAACTTGGTATTCTAACTCAGTTACTTCTAGCACAGGCTGTAGAAAGGGAACATTTATTTTTGGCAAGGAGTCCCTATTGTCATTCTGATCCACTTCATGTTCCTCAGGAAGATTTACCATCTGCAAGGTTTCAAGAGGTGATACATTGCCCTCAGATATATAAGAAATGTTAACATTCTTCTGAGAACCCTCTGATTTCCTCCCTTCAGGATTCATGACCATCGAGATTTCAGCCTAGTCATCTATTACAGGAATTTGTGAGGATATAAGAGCATGTGGCTAGAAGTGCCTGGAAATAAAACCAAAATCTTGCTTTAACTTCAATGGATCAGGCAGAAGGTCTGAAGCTCTGCTTCTTAGCATAATTAGTACATGTTTTGTTGAAATTCTCTAGTTAATCCCACGCATTTTGTTTTTCTTTTCTTTTTGTATACATGTAAATTTTTCATACTTGGATAAAGGAAAGGAAGGTAACTATTCCCTTAACAGTGTGAGAGAGACGCAGCACGGTAGTTCAGTGGTTAGAATACCTGCCCGGAAAGTGGGAGACCTGGGTTCGAGTCCCAGTCGTGTCGCTAAAGGTTCATCGGACGGTTCATCATAGAATCACACACTGCACACACCAGCCATCTACCCCTTACAGCTTGAGACATTACCTATCTCCAAAAGCAGGAGGGGAGAACAGATGGAGGGGAAAAAACGGGAAGTCACCTGATGTCAGAGTAGAAGGGAAAGTATAGGACAAAGTTCCAATTGAACAAACTCCCTCCACTTTAATCACTCGGTTCACCAGTGTATCCATCCGCAGTCCCCTATATAAGTGAATCATCTACCGTCTAGCGGGGTCGCTAGAGGGTGTGCTATTTGAAACCAGCTTTGGGAGCAGCTTTTGAAAGAGTGGAAGTAATGTTTGCCACCCTGCTTCTTTCTCTCTCTCTCAGTCTGACTGGCCGGGAAGTTTTGAAAGTGCCGAGTGTGGCCAACTTGACATAACTGTGATATGGCACACTCTGTCTAATCCTTCTATTCCTAAACTTGACTGTCTGCCAAATATTCATAAAGATTTACTTAACTCGATGAGACCATTTACTTCTGCTATCAATTGCATACAAGATTGCCAAATGGTTGAACACACAGCTTAAATCTCTTCCCTTCGTTTACACACACTATCTCATTAATTCCTTAGATTTAATTGATAAATTTAAAAATATACAATTAAAAAAGTCTGAAATACTCTTATAATTTGATGTCTGCAACTTATTCCCCTTTATTCCGATGGCTTGATATTCTAAAAGATCTATTATTTACTTTTAACATAACGAAATTGTTCACGAATATCTACTTTTAACAAAATTATGCATGGAAGTTGTTTCCAATTCAATAATACATTTTATTCTGAAAATGAAGGTACTGCGATGGGTAACCCACTCTCCTCTTTCTTAGAAGATATTTTCATGTGACATTTTGAAAAATGTTGTTCCCAACAGATTCCCTACTTCCCCAGACTCTGGTTTCGATACGTAGATGGTATTTTTTCTGTTTATTACCTAGACTTGTGATATCCATTCCTTTTTAGTCAGATTAAATAAGGTCTCTCCATCTAGCAAGTTCCCATATGAAATAGAACTTGACAACAAACTGCCGTTTTTGGGACATCCTCATCTGTCGAACGGGCAAGAATCTTACATATGATATATATAGAAAACCTACTTCCAGTAACAACTTCATTCCTGCCAGATCTTACCTCCTCTTATTTACAAACATGCTACTACAATACCTACAACTCATGTCTTACAGACCTTGCTGGTAGATTTATTTATGGAAGTATTTTAACCAAACGAATCAAAATAACAGTTTATTCAGAAAGTTGGATGTATGAATATCTTCGTTATGTGAAAATTGATTAGATGGTTAAAGCTTTTGGTTGGATCGTTTCTTTACATCAGGAAATTTGGAAGATGATGATGACGTACGTCTAAATGCTTTCTTACCGTGTTTGAAACTGTTGTGTGTTGTGGTAAAATCCTTCTAATGAGCGTGGAGCAATGCAGTTTGTACTACGATCCTTTGATTCTTTCTGTCAAATTCTTATGTTGTAGAGGTATATCTTTTGATTCACTTTCTTGGAATGTAACGTAATGTAAAAGTATTGTCCTCATAGATATTAAACTCTCAAACGGTAGGATTATGATTGGGTTAATGTTTTTATTTTCCTGTTATTACTCTCAAAGACTTCAACTTCGTTTGCCCGGTCTTTAGATTTCATTATGTCTTCTAAAACTTGAATTTCCCTAAAAACTAAACTATGATCTTACAATTAAAAGGTAGGATATAAAAAAAAGTTTCCAACTTTCCCCATTGCCTCTCTGAGAAATCCGAGTAATATTTTTACATTGAGCTCAGTAAACTGTTAGACACATTTTAGTGGGAATTGCCACACGTAATCGCCCTGTTAACATTTTTTGACACGAATAAAATACTTATTTGTTCATCTGCTTGAGGATGATAAATAACTTTTCAAGAGGATCGGAAATATATTGCGTGTTCCAGCAAGTTACCTACCACTAAAAGAGAAAACATTCTTTAGATACTGCTTGGATTGTACTATTCCCTGGAAACGTTGTTTAGCACCGGGCTTTGTCCAGAGACACAAAGCCCGGTGCCTGGTGCTTTGTTTAAGATACTAATTCTGAACCAGTAATTTTAAATAAACTATATACCTTTGGGCGCAATGCTGAAAGATGGTTAGGATATGCGTGAGATAGCAGTATTCAAGTATATCCTGTAACGACCATGTAACGAAACTCTCCAAAAATTCCTTCAACAAGAACCTTATAAGAAGATTTTGCATTTATATCGTTAGAACCACTAACTGGATTAGTTGAACATTAAGAAATCGGGACGAAAGAATTAAGGAGACATCATCGATGAGATATTGGAGGGTAGGATTGAGGGAGAAAAGATTCGGATTAAAGAATCATCGGACAGTAGATAAGAAAAAATAGGCGTAATAATAATCATATTAACGTTAAGATTTCCCTTAAGANAATTTTTTATATCGTTCGGGAAACAAAGGAATTCTTAATAATAACCTCGAGGTAGGGAAGCAAGCCTAAAACGATTTAAATAATGAATTTGTTTAATTTTAATATACATATGTTCCGTGTAGTTAAAAAGTTGCGAAAAAAAATTTATATTTTCACTGTCAATTATTGCGACAACAATCCAGATTTTCGTCATCGTTAACCAAGAGATGCTAGGAAAAATTCTCAACTACTTTAAAGCACAACTTGATACAATTAATGATATTAAGGACAACTCTTAGTTTAAACCAAAAATAACATAAAATAGCGAATAATGCCCAATAAAAAAATAAAATACTCTAAGTTGCATTGGATAATTATTTATTCTTTTACACCGCTAACATGTGAGATAAAAATTTCCTAGTAGGGTCTTAAATCACTGTGGAATAAGTTTATAACATTTAAAGCTGGAATATAACATGATGATAGCTAAAAGATCATAACAAGACTACCGAATAGGCAATTAGGTTGCGTAAAATGAGCTTAGTTCCATTTTTGAGCACAAAACTATAACGAATCGAAAGATCTCTAAGTCACACTAAAGTATGGCATAATCGGGTTTTCCATCAGTTACCTATAATTACGCCTGCATCGCAGAAAACTTTTTCAGAAAAATCCGAGAACATTCTTTTCTGTGAAAATTGCCCAAGTTTGACACCCTGTATCTTTTTGACACGCCCAAATATCGACAAATAAAAGACAGAACAAAGAAAATTCAATCTTTTCTTAATACCTATGCGAAGTTCCACGTTCCTCACTCTAAAAAAACCATTTTTGGCCTCTTGGCCACCTTTTTTCGATTCTAGCCCACTGTGCGCCGTGCCGGTTTAAAGAGGCAATTTTTTCGCCACGTGTATGATACATAATAGTTCTCCTTGAATGATTTATGGCTTGTCATGGGTTATTATGGCTCATTATTTATGGCTTGTAATGATTTCAAGTAGAAAAAAATATTTAAACTCTTTGAGATAAGCATATAAAATATGGCTCAGTTGTTAAGTATAGATGACAACTGCTGAGTTGAAATTCATTGTTACATACGATTAGAAAATATAATTACTGTGGCAGTTAATTATAATGCAAATTGGAAATAGTTGCAAAATAGATAACAATTTCTGAATTTAGTTCACTTTAAAGAGCATGGATTTTATGGTTACTCTTCGGCCTTGTATCCGGAAAGTTGCGTGTTTTTCGATTCTGGTCCTCTTTTTTTTTTGGTCCGTCTCTATGAAAGATTGCAACGTTAATTAACGAAGATTATCACAGAACGCGTTCTCTATATATGTTACCTTTGTCATCGACGCCAATGATTACGGATTTAAATGCCTCTCTTAGCTGTATACTAAACCTTATTTTAACCTAAATTTCAGTATATTTCACATCCAAAGAGTTAATATTTAATCAAAACGCACTCAATAATATTAATAATAATTCCAGTAATAATACATAACCTATTTATTAGATTAATGGAATCTATTAGGGGAATCGATACTTTGGATTTACATTTCGTTAGTGACGCATTAATTGAATTTGAGACGTACGGCCCTCATAATTCAATTTCTTTTCGCAGTAATTAAATTGCAATAATAGGGAGGATTATGATAAAGACTACTGCACTCCCTTAGTAACTTAATTTGAATCGATTCCGAAGCCTATAAGATTAACACTCAGAAATGATAGCACTTGATGAAGTTTTAAAGTTATCAGTCATGTAAGAATTTAATTATAAATATTTAATCATAATGCCTAAAAGATAGCTCAAATAAATTTTATTGAATATGATGGGTCACGCGAAACTCGAAGTGAAAAAACTTCTTTTAGCTTCTAAATTTTCCTGAAATTCATTCATCTCCGAAAATCTTCCCCTTTTCTACCATATATTCATGTTATTTCACAACTTTGACAGTATAATGTATAGTAATCCAATAGTTATAACGTAATGCGATTAATTGGAATTGAGATACGGAAACTAAATATCGCATTGTCCAGCTACCAAATTGCAACGTAACATTAAATACGTAATAAATCAGATGGATTTAATCTGAAGACGGATCAGATCGCATTCTTTGCCTTTAGTAACCATTAACATACGTAATAATCAAATCTGAATTATTTTAATCGAAAGAGCTAACCGGCTAGAATTTTCAGCTATAAATATATGGAATCTATTTTATGATACTCTGAAATTAAATACTGTTGAAATGCACAGCCAAGAATTCCAGAAGGGAAGGACTATGGACTAAATATAAGCGTTTCATGTTAAGGTAGATTCGGATATTAATATATTAATAAACGACACACATTAACTCTGTTAATCGCCTTTGAAGAAGAGCAACTTTTCTGATAGAATATCCGCTTCACAACACTTAACCGCTTTAGAACACTTGACCGAGAAAAGGCATAAAAATAATTTTGGAAACGCTATTCAACATATTTGTCGGGAGCCTTTGAGGGGTGTTCGCAGGAGGATACACTTTCACTTCACAGGAGTGAAAAGAATACAGTGTTGCTGTGATATGAAGGTAAAAGTTTGTCGTGAAAGAAAATGACGAGATGAACGCGGGTAGGTGAATAGCAGAATGAAATTTCAAAATGACTTCCTTATTTATAATATTAGCACCATAGAATTTTGGAAAGAGATAATTAACGAGGAAATGGTTGAAAAATTCGGCAAATGTGGTAATAGGCTGCTCAAAATTAAATTTTGGGAGAATGAAATACGGATTGCGAGAAGCTCGTTTTTGCAAATGTTTTAGAAATTGTTGACAACGAACAGCGGGAAGGAATCGAAAGAAGTGGGCCAAGAGGCCAAAAAAGGGCTCTTTTAATTGCAGAATTTGGAAATTGGCTTAGTTTTTCTTAACTGTTTGATTTTTATGATTTCGCGCGTGAATTTTCGCTATTTTCTGGCGTTAATGAGATAAAGAGTCTGAAACATGGACACATTTAACACTCTCGGATTTTTCTGAACGTTCAAGTTCGTTTCTACGTACGTTCTATGTCGTTGTACGCTCTACTCGTTCGTTGCTGCGTTAGTTTGTTTTTTGTACAGACTTTAATTGTTTAAATATTGTACAATATCGAAACTTATTATGCGTAGCTTTTCTAATTTCAATTGATTCGAATTTATCTTTAGAATAAAGGTTGCTATGTTAAACAAATCATTATCAAAACAGTAGAGCAGGCAAATGAAGAATTTATTTCAGTCAGTTACTACCTTAGAAAGCCTTTTTTACTCTTGCCCACAGTGCAACGTTTCGAATTTGAAACCCCAAATTGGGTGATGACGAATGTATTTTAAATTGAGAAAAACATTTTTTCAGAGAGATAAATATTTCGAAGGGAATTGAAATGTTTCAGCAGGGATGAATAAGGGAAGGAAGAAGAAGGGTTGGATAGAGAGTACATTTGATTCACTTGCAATCCCCCTATCGCCACAGCGTAAGCCCCTCTGTCTGCCGGTTATATTTCTCCCGGAAACTAATTTCACTCTCCCATTCTCTTTTCAATTCTTCCTCATCACCTCCAAAGAGAAGCCCCATTTACTCCCCCGCACGCCTCATTCCCTTTCTTTCTCTCCATCATTACCTGCTTCTTCGCTGCGTGCCGATCCATTCTCGTCGCCCCCACTTATTTCCATTCCTCTTTCCTATTAACTTCGATGTGATATTTCCCACTCGGGAATATTCATTCAGTTTTTTTTTCAATCACCGAAACAAAATGACATCCATTTAAATGACGCGTACGGAATCAACGTCTTTCGAAATTCGTGGATGTCATAGCCTTGATGTGAAACTCATTGGTTCTTAGCGAGGAATACTACTTCCTAGGGATACGAAAAACGGTTTTCGTTTTTACGAGTAACTTACAATTTCTTAAACTTACAGAGATCGTCTTTCACTTCCAAATACATGAATATGTAATAAATATAGACATATACTTAATTAAAATAACTTGGTAGTTCAGAAGAATCACAAAGAAAGTTCAAAAGATGGAAATATACATCCGCACGTTCACTGGTATTCTTTATTTGGAGCAGTAAATCTATTATTTGCTATATAACCGAATGAAATTTTTTATAAGCATGTAAAATCGCCGGAAATTTTAGTACGCCGTTTTGCGGAATCGGTCGCAATCCTCCTATCAGCCAAGCCTGAAATACTTAATTAGTAAAATTAATAATTTTATGCTAAATAATTCAATTTTTAAATTTGTTGGGATGAAGCTACAAATAAATAAATTGATTGGGATGGTCATAACTTTTGAATGAAGCATGTAAGAGATCTTGTTATTTCATTGACTGATAGAAATTGAATGCACCTATAAAAATATATCCATCGAATTTCAACTTATCATTTCAAAATCATTTAAATTGCAATAAAATGTTTAATACAACAGACGTCCACTTTTCCCAAAATTTATGAGATTATATAATACATTTTGTGTAGAATAATTTTGATTATTCGTAGCAAAATGAAGTGACGTTCAAGATTCCAGGTGAGAGACTTTTAATGCGTCCCGAAAGTTTCGAAGAGCGACCGAGTCCAGCGCAGTTGCTCTAACTGACAAAAGATTGAAGCCCATTACCAAGTGGTGCGTATATAGAGCGAAAGGGTTGATAAGGGGAAAGGGTCCTCATTATGGCTGGGGAAGTTAGTTGGCGATGGTTAATGGCGTTGTGAGGCCCAGACAAGAAGATGTCTCGGAATAACTGATCGCCGAACTTTTTTAAAGAATGGCAATTAGAGATGTCACGGGTTATTGACTACATCTCCTTTTATTCAATAAGACTGCCAATGAAAGGTTGAGTGGGTTTGGGGAATTCAATCCGGTGCGGAAATTCGGGAGAGAGATTTAACGATCTCTCAGATATTAATGACATTAGGTGATATTAATGAGTTTCTTCTAAGAACTATTCTTTTAGGAGAGATGTATTTTTAATCGTTAAGATATATTTTTCGTATCGTACTTAATGAAATCAAGCGTAACATTATTTAAGCTTCCCTCATCCCCTAGTCACACGCCGAAAGGTGACTTTAAAGGTTTCAATGTAGATCTAGTCGTTGAGATTGAAATTCAAAGCCTACAGAATTTGTTTTCAGTACCCATCCCCATTTGATATAAAAATGTAATCGTCCCTTAATGTCCATAACTTTAAAAACGTGTAACATGGACAATAAAGTGATAAATTAATTATTTTTTTCTATTTTATACAGTCACTGGTTTTATCTCAGGTAGAATGCTAATCTCGAATTTGAGTAAAGAGAGAAGAAATACCAATAAATTAAGGAATTGGTATTGTTGGGGAATTTTGGCACATGAACCTACCGAGAGCTGTGGAACTCATACATGCGTTTTATCTCGTTAAAATGGCTTCATATTGCCGATTAACCTTCGCTACGTTTTTACTCTCCATTTTCATTATCTTAGTCTATCAAAACTGCAATTCACGTGCCATTTACGTATTATGAATTTGTATTCCAGTTACCATCAGCTCTGAAGATTCCAAAGGTTTAGAACACTCATCGGTGGCAAACCAATGGTTCGCCAGGGGATACTTTAGTCACTCGGCACTCTTCCGGGTTTTATCATTACGATTGCTTAATCTAGAAATGTAAGCCTCAAATTAAAGAAATTTGGATTTAGCCGCTTACTTATGTCAGTGGATGATTAATTTCGTTGGTAAAATTGGCTAAGATCAAATATCAATATAATAACTTTGATAACATCTCTCTGACACAGCCCAGACAGAAGGTGTGCCATTCCTGCTATTTAAATATCGAAAGTTGCTGGAAAGGGGCTTTTACTTCTTCATGGGGTCGTAAAATTTTTGTATACATAAAAGCAATGATGGAAATTGTTCCCTTTTCAAGAAAATATTTAAATACGGATCAAATAATGCTGTAGAATTCTTAACGTTCGGAATATTATTTTAGGTAGTCCTAAAGTTCAATTAAGAATATAATTGTACATTTGCATTCGAGTCCTATGTTTTCCATAGGTAATGCGAAAATTGGAATTTTCTTGGACAATCACTTTCGTGGGTCATAATTTAAGAAATACTCTCCTGAAATTGTCCAACTGAAATGATTAATAATGAAAGCATGGCTACTCAATTCTTGAGAATCCATTGATATTAAAAATACCAAAGAAATTTTAGTAGTGATTCTACCTACGATCTCTCTTTCTTTAAGATGTGTGCCTCATTCAAAAAAGTTTCCTTTGAACGTATCAAATACATTATCATTCACTTTTTGATTTTTTTTTCAAATTCACCAAATCCGTCCGATATGTTTAAGTGGAATTCTTTGGTCTTTGATGGAGTACTTGAAGTGAAAATTTAATGAATCTCTCAAAGACATTTTAGAATTTCACCTATGCTATCTATGTATAATTTATATAAAGCCATTGTGCATGGAAAAGAAACAAAAAAACGACAGAGAAAGAAATTGTTTTCGAGGAGACTCTTGTCAGGAAATATATAGGTAATATAGCAAAACTGGAATATTACCTATAAAGCGTTCATGGTGTGTTACCCTGAACTCATGGCGTGTAAGTAGGGTACAAATAAAAGAAATCCTTGATGATTAAGGGAGTGGAAGTGAGTGTCACAAGACGTTCGCTGTATTTTATACTAAGATATCCTTCTTAATGGCAAACGACGAGTGGAAAAGTCCGTCACAGAAACGAATGAAAATCTCGCTCGAATTGAGAAACAAATTCATACGATTTCTCTCAAACAAAAAGAAGCGCAATAGAGAAGTGAGGCAAGTCCATCCTCGGAGGCAAGTTAATGGAAGGCTTTCATAAAACATGAGGAAGACAGATGATGTCAAAGGAGATTTCCTCTGGCGCGAATGAGAGTGGAGGAATGATAGACACGAACTGAGGTGGTCCGTAGGAGTTGAGAAAGAATATTGATGAGTACATTTTTTTATCTCATTGAATATTCTAAATCTTTGAGCGAAAAATATAGATAATGCTAAGAGTCATAAATAAATTTATAGTAAACTACGTTAAATTGCTTTTACTTCACTTGCTTCAATTCGTTCCTCATTTGATGATTTTACTCGCTATAAATTCTTTCTTTAAAATAATTATAAAAGTTACCTTCAAACTCATTGGCACCAGGCTAAGTATATCCTCCAACCCTCCAATATTAGCAACTAGAAAATCTGCAGAGGGAGTGAGGCTGATGAGGTAAGGTGCGGAGTGAGGTAGTTTGCCCACGCTTTCCTATCCGTGCAAGAATGCAATTAGAGGAGATGGTCTATGCACCACAGTGACCTAATCAATGGTACTTTTTATAGCGATAAGTTAATATAGACTGAAATTAATTTCTTTATTCAGTATTATTAGTACTTATGACACAAGTAATAAGGATCTTAATGAAATCGATAATGAATTTTCTTTTTCAAATAATGCATATGAATTTCCTTGAGTCTCGATTAATGTCCTCGATTAATGATCCTAGTTAATGACTAGACCTAGGCCACTTCGGTTAATCGAAAGCTCTGATAATATGGAAGGGTCGCCTTCAAGTTGTGAGAAATGAGCCTTGTCATGCCGTAGAAAGACGTGTAATTACAATTAATAGATCACCTTGTTGTAAAAACTTTTTAAATAAAACATTTCTCTTTTCCGTCATAATATATGCGCCAATTGTCCAGATGTGGTTCTCACTTCTTTTCTCGGATTAAGAGTACCTCCGGATTATAATGCCGACGTTTGCTTGTCTATGCTAAGTTGACCAGTTACAGCAAAAGTAATTCATACGGTGTGCCGGTACATAAGCAAGTGAAAAAGGCAAAGCACACAAATATGTGCTTCGGATAGTACGGAATCTCGGTTTATCGGGTCACGGAAAATCGACAACTACTTTATTTGGATTTTCTTCATTAATTTTTTGTATGAGTAGAGTTTTCAAAGAACTGAATCTTTAACGTTCTATACTTAAATATGGCGAAAAGTTTTTCCAGTAGATATCGTAAAAATAAAGAGTACTTCCTGAAAACGCATGAAAGAATTCCGCATCGTTCCCTTTTTACGACTCATTAACGTTTTCAATGGCTTCATTCGGACAATGGTCTTGTTAAGACTAGCTTCTTTTTATTTGCCCGAATAACCTGTTTTTCTATAAAAGTGAATGGCGCATGCAAAAGGGTGTGGATATATCTCGGATGCAATCTTCCTTGAAGTCAGTAGCCTCGGAGTTTGGGAAAACCAAAATGGTTGCAAAAGAGAATGCGAAACGAGGATGTAAAGGACTTAAGGGATCTTTTGCTCGGGGATTCATTAACCTCTTATCGCGCCACACTTTCCAATTTTCTCTCACTTCAATGCCGCTTTTCCCTTCTCTTGTATATTTGCATTTACATGTCATTTCACTTCCTTGCCTCTTTCTAAACTTATCCTTTTCCTTCCTTTATTTTTCGGTTCAATGCGCCAATTTTTATTTCATCTAATTTAGTAAATGACGCAAGTTTTTATGTGCTACCCTCCCGGCCTCCAGCTCATACCTCCATAAGGATGTGCGTGTGAGATCCTAGATAAGAAATGGACAGACATGTCTTTGAATCTATGAGATAATGGCGGTTAATATAATTATATTTTGGGTGCGATGTAGCTAGATTGATTGATTTTAGCGACTAAATGTGCTTTTCGTTGAGTATATCTTTATTAAAATTAAATACTGATGCAATTGAATAGCTAAAACCTGAACGTTGGCATCTTCCTCGATTTACAGTTTGCAATCGTTGAGCAGCGAATTGTCAAGCAGCAGCGCATGTCTAACATCTCCTAGCTGGTTGAAAAGGTGAAGCTGTTTTGTATTGTTGCGTGCGAAATGCAAAATACTCTGAGATATCTTAGTAGAATGCGTAATTCTATATTTTTCTGTGTTATCTGCCTGTACCTGTGCTTATTTGTGGTAGTCGTATGTACATTAGCATATTAAAATATTTTCGTTATGTGTATCATTTTTGGAGCAAATTTTTAGTCAATCAAGTTCAGTACTTTTGTACAAGATTAATTGCGTTAACTTAGACTGTATATCTGATGGACACTTTAGCTGGTCTTCGTAATTTATTTATGGAAGTAATAACTTACAGACTTAATTTACATTTTCGAATGTTAGATGTGCTTGATTTTAGACGCAATTTTAAAAGTTACGTAGTGGGGTAAACACATTTTTTTATATTCACGCATATATTATCTCAATGGTAGAGCCAGATGCCGGATTAATTGGCATTTGCAAGTAATTTCTGTAACCTGGTCATAGCAGTTGATCTGAAAAAGAATGCCCTTCCAAACATGGCAAGTGATTGCGGTAACCACAAGTGTGTTTTGAGAGATCAATTTAAGTCATTAAAAATGAGAAAGTATGTAACATACAGTTTGTAATTATGTTCCCTGATTTCAGTAAACATCATAAATCTAGAGATATTGCGATATATCCTGCTTAGACTGTACTTTACCCAGTACATTTTCTATATTCCATGTAACCATAAGATCTACCACCTCTTTTTTCAGAACTTGAAATTGGAGTAGCACAACTTCTAATTATACCATATAATTGGAACACCAATCACATTGCTTAGAAATTTCAACCTCCCCCCCTAAAAACAGTGCAACTTTACTAGACTGTGTGTAAAGTTGTTACGCTCAAATGATATTGAAGCTACGATTACGGCAGTGAGTTCAAAAGGAGAAAATATGTTCATTCCCAGAATTCGTCTCATTCCTACTGATCCTCCGTTGAAATTAAAATTAATCGTTTCCATTTCAACAACTAGCTTTTTTAATGTTAATTGACAAATCACTAGGACTGTCTACTGATTTAGACTATTAATTTTGAGACTCTTTGCTATTTGCATGGACAATTACATGTTGGATATGTTAGAGAGGGCAAAAATTAATATACTTAATAACTATACATGCTCCAGAGGGAAAATCGAGGAATATCTTCTACTTCAAGGCTTATGCACAAGAAAACCCGAATATTAGTACCGGATTCTATACTTGAATATTAGGAAATATAAATAATTTTATTTATCATTTCAATTTTACTAGGAAAAATTTCCAGTATGGTCCTGGTCATTCCGCACTGGATGCGGTCTTTGGATACGTTTAAAAAAATGTTTAACGTATGTTGTAATAATCGAAGACATTTTCATTTAACAGACTAAATATAGAATTGAAGTATGTTGTACACTTAATCGTATGTTTATTTACTTGATTTAATGGT
>KZ308348.1:1250908-1263308 GCA_000376725.2 Ladona fulva | reverse complement strand
CGAAGCCATGGTCGTGGAATAAATATTTTTGGTGGTAACGGTAGAAGTGTTCTATCTTTATTATTTATAATGGGGGTAAATGATTTATTCTTGTAATAGATTCCGATTGAAAGAAATGTTTCGTCAAATTCCATTTCTAAAGCAGGAAACGGTGTGCGAAAATATAATTTTTGATGAAAAGGATAATATAAAATCAAACCCGTTATTTTTAGATAAAATTTGATAGAATTGCCCTAACAACAAATTTTCCGGTGGCAAAAGTTCTAAGTTGAATGATAATAAACATGTATGTTATAAGAGTAATTAAATAATTTATTTAAATTTCGTGAAAATGGTAATCATATCGTAAACATTCCACCCAATCAGAAGGATATGAAATTATTTTCTCTAATCAGAGCAATTCTTCTCAGAGTTATAAAATAGAGTTATTTTATCCTTCTGATAAATATTCATGCTTGTTCAAACGCAGTTGATATATTTATAATATACTAACGGTATCTACTGTTATGCGAAGTATAGAA
Organism: Ladona fulva; assembly: GCA_000376725.2. Taxonomy (NCBI): domain Eukaryota; kingdom Metazoa; phylum Arthropoda; class Insecta; order Odonata; family Libellulidae; genus Ladona; species Ladona fulva. Next base: position 1,262,787 of record KZ308348.1, on the reverse strand, counting down.
AACCAGTCGAAGGACTGGTTCACCACTTGCCATTCTCTTTCCTTTCGTTATCAAACAACTATTATTATAATAAACCATTATTCCTACGTTAGATTTAAATTAAATCGTTTCATTTGTTTCTTCATCCGAATCTATGTAAACTATTATTTTTGAATCAATTTTTTACGACCTTAATAATTTTAATCTGGCATCTCTACGAAACTGGTCATATCTTATACGTAATTGTTGTGCGGTGGCTGCCTCGACAAGGACATGAGTTTGCACCAGTATGTGGGAGCCCCTTGCATTGCTCACAAACCATTCCCTTAATAGAGGAAATACGCATGGTATGGCAATTCAGTGGTTGGAATACCTGTCAGGAAAGTGGGAGACCTGCGCTCGAGTCGCAATCATGTCGCCATTTTTCACACTTGGATTTATAGTGACACAGATTACCACTTATTTAAATTAACTTTTTGATATAAGTATAAAATTAATGCAAACATAAGGGATATTCCTGTTGATGGCATAAAAATGTATTACAGTTTGATAATTAACATATTTTTCTTTAAATAGAAATTATATAGAAGGTTACCGTAGTTCATATAATCGCAGTCGTGATTAATTTATATCGAAATAAATTTAACTTGAATTTAACTTTATCATCATTAAACATTTGAACACCACGCAATATTGGGGAAATGTCAAAAAAGGAACGGTAGTCGAAGGGAAGGAAAGTGATATCGGTGGTGAAATTACTTTTAGAAAAAATAAGGGGCGCGTTATGAGAGCCGTAAAACATGAAGTGTAGGCAGAGGACTTTGTTTTGTCGGGAAAATGAAAGAGAGAAGCAGAAGCAGTAAAAAAAGAATGGAAATGAAAGGAGTGCGAGTTATGGGAAATTTAGAGGCGACACTCGAGCGTAAAAACGAAAGGAAAATGTTAGAGGAAAGCAGAAGAAGACTTTGAGAAAAGGGATTGAGAGTCACCTGAAGATAAGATAGTTATGAAGGAGAGTATTGTTAGTAGTGGGAGATGTATTGTTGAAAATACTTCGCCAGCTGAGTTATTTTCGCACGTAGGCCCTCACCGGCTATCGAACCCGCTTTCACCAAAGCCGAATGCGTTGCCCACTTGGCTCTCTGGTAGCCGTCGAAGAAAGAGATGACGAAACAGGGTAAGGAATCTGACTCAAAAATTATTTTCTTTCAGTTTTGTTTCCACTAAATGAAAGAGCCGAATCGCAGTTCATTTTCGATAATTTTGGTGTGACAACCTTTGTGTACTGTTTACTATCAGTGTCATTGTTCGTCGTTTCCAAGTCTAGTTCGAACCTCAATCCGAACACAAAGCACCCAAGAGCCCATGAGAGGGAATGAAGTAGTCTGTCTATTTTGTTCAGACAGCCGATATTCCCAAGTTTTCTCCGCTTCAAGAGTTAAACGTAGCAAATTCATGAATTTTGTAAATGTAATTTTCTTTGACTACATTACATAAAAGTGAAATTTAACATTATATTATCTATTAAGGGAAAGAGGAACACGATTGTGTTAACGTAATAGAATTTTAGAAAGTTCCAAAAAGCCTTGAACGAAGGCAACTGAGTTCTCTTGAAATTAACTGACTGAAATTAACGTAAAACGTTTGAAAAGCCCTAAAAGAAGAGAGGTTTAAACGAGATTTGTATTTGTAAATAAATCCGAAGCTTTCCGATCAAAACGAATGGCCTATAACTTAACCTGGTTGATGTGTACGGCTGTCAGCCTTGAAACTAGATAAGGCGGCCTCTGTTGGCAACTCATCCATGAATCGTACAAACTACATTCTACTCACTTTCCCTTTTTCCCAAATTAACCTCATTTTTCTCCGTTTTTTGCTGCAACGGAAAATAATGGAACTGATATATTAGAGAAAGTTTTTACATAGTTTGCATTTCCTCGTGGGTTTGTATCGAAATAGAGTTGTCGAAATCGGAAATTAAATTGAATACGAAAATGTCTTGCTCCACGAAGGGTGGCCTTTTATCATCCAAAGCTATCATTTCCATCTACTGGAAATTATAGATTTGGATGAAAGCATACGCGACTGTAGCTGCGATAGTGTTACGTTTTAAAATATAAAATGTTTTCAACGTTTTAAAATTTTAAATGTTTTCAGGAACGTGTAATATGTCTGAAATGTTCCGGTTGGTGTATTTTCTATTTACGAATGCATTGTAACTTAGTTCTTATCCTACACTATCAATATCTTAAAGATACACTACAGTTTAAATCAATTCTTCAATTCAGCTTGCACATAAATTTGAGGAACTAATTTGTTATCTTAAATAAATATTAAAGAATAGAGGAATACATAGGAAGAATTGATATAAATTGAGTGTTTCTTTATGATTGTCATTGATTTTTACAGCAAAACGTTGGAAGGTTTTTCGTTTTTTTGAGAAAAATGATTTTATTAATGCATCTGAAATCTTAAGTGTCTGTGACGTGAATGATCATAATTTCTGAATTCTGTACGATTTCACGGAAAAATACCATATTTAGAGATATATTAAAATACATGCACACCCGCGAGAGTAAAGACGACTGTGCATCGCAAAATCCCATTTGTGCTAAATCAAAATTAGGATTAAATATCTTAGATGAAGTGATATTTGGAAAAATAATAAACAATATTTGGATAATATTAAGGAATGAAATCCGAAGAATTACTGAAAGGGAAATTCATATTCCGAAAATTTAGTAATCCATGTATTCGCGTATTAACTTTCTACCACTTCACTGAATTAACTAACGAAAAGATTTCATGTTATAATACTGACATCCTCCAAAAATAAAGAGAATGCTATAATATAACGCAAATCTTGTAATTTAACAGGAAAAATTCTAAAACGTTGATAAATTATTTTTATGATTCAGGATTTTATTTTCGAGGCGGTAGATGACTATTTTTGTCGTTAAATAAATTGAAATTTTCCCCTTAAATTGCAATAAAAAGAGATAAGATCTATTTCATGATTAAATCGAGTCCCATTTGGCGATGAAATTCTAATATCTAATGTACGAAGCATTAATTAGACGAATGCATTTTCTGAGGGGCGATACGAACTTTAGACGTTAAGAAAGCATCCGCTGTGTAAGTTATTGTCATGTCTTCCTCATTTAAAATGGACACTCATCGACTGCCTGTTTTCTCGATCGATATCGAGAAAATGAAAAAATCATTACAACGGAAAGTGGGACTAAATTTCTTAAAATGCCCAAGTATTAAATAATAAATAGTAATAAAGTCCTCTGTATGTAGTACCGTTTATAATTTTCAGGTAATGCAACAAACAGAAACGTTAAGGGAGGGAAAGTTCTTGAGACAGCACGCCGTGCGCTATTTGGCAATTTTCGAGGGAGGGATCACGTCGACAAAATTTTAATCATGTATCATATTAATTATATTAAATTACTATTAATTACTGACATTACATATTAATTACTGAAATTATTCAGTTGAACATTAAGAAAATCCTTTTGTAACGATATAATGAATCGCTATATTTATCGACGATTTAGAAAGCTACCACTGATGCTACCAAAAACAGAATTTCTTCCATTAACCTTTTACTTGTCACTAAATATTTTTCACAAGACACCCTGCCACACGCCAAGCGGCGTCCTGTAGGGTATTTATGTAGGTGTAGGAATTTAAAATATTGATTTTATCGATTGATTTTTTAAAATTTTTCGATTACAATTTTTGATTTAGAAACTATAGAGAACATTATGAAAAGTGAAAATCTTCGTTGAAGTTAAGCATTAAGTAACGGAAATTCGTTAATGAGGTCTTAATTTCCGGATAAATAAATGTTTAATCAAGTAACGGAAAATCACTTTCCGTAATACATGATTAATGCGACCTCTTTACTTCCTCTTTTAATGGGAGAAGACTCTGACTGGGACGGTTGACCTCTCTTTAACTTTCAACACTACAATTCCACTCTTATGAAAAACACAACCCGTAAATAGTCCAGCAGACATGAATTAACATCTGGCTAAGCGTAGAATAGCTCAAATCTTTAAGAACGATCGCATAGAAAACGATGTCAAAGTAGTACATATATGTCCATTTCACGTCCTAACGCTAAATGGCCATTCACCGTTTTGAACAACCGTGTCTGCCAACCGACGATTCCTATTGGCTGCCTAAATTGTTTAAATACAAAATCTACACACATCTTAATATCAACTCTAACGTAAACCTTAACGTTAAAAAAATCAATTTTAAAAAGTTAATTTTCCGTAGANGAAAGGGGCTTTTACTTCTTCATGGGGTCGTAAAATTTTTGTATACATAAAAGCAATGATGGAAATTGTTCCCTTTTCAAGAAAATATTTAAATACGGATCAAATAATGCTGTAGAATTCTTAACGTTCGGAATATTATTTTAGGTAGTCCTAAAGTTCAATTAAGAATATAATTGTACATTTGCATTCGAGTCCTATGTTTTCCATAGGTTATGCGAAAATTGGAATTTTCTTGGACAATCACTTTCGTGGGTCATAATTTAAGAAATACTCTCCTGAAATTGTCCAACTGAAATGATTAATAATGAAAGCATGGCTACTCAATTCTTGAGAATCCATTGATATTAAAAATACCAAAGAAATTTTAGTAGTGATTCTACCAACGATCTCTCTTTCTTTAAGATGTGTGCCTCATTCAAAAAAGTTTCCTTTGAACGTATCAAATACATTATCATTCACTTTTTGATTTTTTTTTTCAAATTCACCAAATCCGTCCGATATGTTTAAGTGGAATTCTTTGGTCTTTGATGGAGTACTTGAAGTGAAAATTTAATGAATCTCTCAAAGACATTTTAGAATTTCACCTATGCTATCTATGTATAATTTATATAAAGCCATTGTGCATGGAAAAGAAACAAAAAAACGACAGAGAAAGAAATTGTTTTCGAGGAGACTCTTGTCAGGAAATATATAGGTAATATAGCAAAACTGGAATATTACCTATAAAGCGTTCATGGTGTGTTACCCTGAACTCATGGCGTGTAAGTAGGGTACAAATAAAAGAAATCCTTGATGATTAAGGGAGTGGAAGTGAGTGTCACAAGACGTTCGCTGTATTTTATACTAAGATATCCTTCTTAATGGCAAACGACGAGTGGAAAAGTCCGTCACAGAAACGAATGAAAATCTCGCTCGAATTGAGAAATAAATTCATACGATTTCTCTCAAACAAAAAGAAGCGCAATAGAGAAGTGAGGCAAGTCCATCCTCGGAGGCAAGTTAATGGAAGGCTTTCATAAAACATGAGGAAGACAGATGATGTCAAAGGAGATTTCCTCTGGCGCGAATGAGAGTGGAGGAATGATAGACACGAACTGAGGTGGTCCGTAGGAGTTGAGAAAGAATATTGATGAGTACATTTTTTATCTCATTGAATATTCTAAATCTTTGAGCGAAAAATATAGATAATGCTAAGAGTCATAAATAAATTTATAGTAAACTACGTTAAATTGCTTTTACTTCACTTGCTTCAATTCGTTCCTCATTTGATGATTTTACTCGCTATAAATTCTTTCTTTAAAATAATTATAAAAGTTACCTTCAAACTCATTGGCACCAGGCTAAGTATATCCTCCAACCCTCCAATATTAGCAACTAGAAAATCTGCAGAGGGAGTGAGGCTGATGAGGTAAGGTGCGGAGTGAGGTAGTTTGCCCACGCTTTCCTATCCGTGCAAGAATGCAATTAGAGGAGATGGTCTATGCACCACAGTGACCTAATCAATGGTACTTTTTATAGCGATAAGTTAATATAGACTGAAATTAATTTCTTTATTCAGTATTATTAGTACTTATGACACAAGTAATAAGGATCTTAATGAAATCGATAATGAATTTTCTTTTTCAAATAATGCATATGAATTTCCTTGAGTCTCGATTAATGTCCTCGATTAATGATCCTAGTTAATGACTAGACCTAGGCCACTTCGGTTAATCGAAAGCTCTGATAATATGGAAGGGTCGCCTTCAAGTTGTGAGAAATGAGCCTTGTCATGCCGTAGAAAGACGTGTAATTACAATTAATAGATCACCTTGTTGTAAAAACTTTTTAAATAAAACATTTCTCTTTTCCGTCATAATATATGCGCTAATTGTCCAGATGTGGTTCTCACTTCTTTTCTCGGATTAAGAGTACCTCCGGATTATAATTCCGACGTTTGCTTGTCTATGCTAAGTTGACCAGTTACAGCAAAAGTAATTCATACGGTGTGCCGGTACATAAGCAAGTGAAAAAGGCAAAGCACACAAATATGTGCTTCGGATAGTACGGAATCTCGGTTTATCGGGTCACGGAAAATCGACAACTACTTTATTTGGATTTTCTTCATTAATTTTTTGTATGAGTAGAGTTTTCAAAGAACTGAATCTTTAACGTTCTATACTTAAATATGGCGAAAAGTTTTTCCAGTAGATATCGTAAAAATAAAGAGTACTTCCTGAAAACGCATGAAAGAATTCCGCATCGTTCCCTTTTTACGACTCATTAACGTTTTCAATGGCTTCATTCGGACAATGGTCTTGTTAAGACTAGCTTCTTTTTATTTGCCCGAACAACCTGTTTTTCTATAAAAGTGAATGGCGCATGCAAAAGGGTGTGGATATATCTCGGATGCAATCTTCCTTGAAGTCAGTAGCCTCGGAGTTTGGGAAAACCAAAATGGTTGCAAAAGAGAATGCGAAACGAGGATGTAAAGGACTTAAGGGATCTTTTGCTCGGGGATTCATTAACCTCTTATCGCGCCACACTTTCCAATTTTCTCTCACTTCAATGCCGCTTTTCCCTTCTCTTGTATATTTGCATTTACATGTCATTTCACTTCCTTGCCTCTTTCTAAACTTATCCTTTTCCTTCCTTTATTTTTCGGTTCAATGCGCCAATTTTTATTTCATCTAATTTAGTAAATGACGCAAGTTTTTATGTGCTACCCTCCCGGCCTCCAGCTCATACCTCCATAAGGATGTGCGTGTGAGATCCTAGATAAGAAATGGACAGACATGTCTTTGAATCTATGAGATAATGGCGGTTAATATAATTATATTTTGGGTGCGATGTAGCTAGATTGATTGATTTTAGCGACTAAATGTGCTTTTCGTTGAGTATATCTTTATTAAAATTAAATACTGATGCAAATGAATAGCTAAAACCTGAACGTTGGCATCTTCCTCGATTTACAGTTTGCAATCGTTGAGCAGCGAATTGTCAAGCAGCAGCGCATGTCTAACATCTCCTAGCTGGTTGAAAAGGTGAAGCTGTTTTGTATTGTTGCGTGCGAAATGCAAAATACTCTGAGATATCTTAGTAGAATGCGTAATTCTATATTTTTCTGTGTTATCTGCCTGTGCCTGTGCTTATTTGTGGTAGTCGTATGTACATTAGCATATTAAAATATTTTCGTTATGTGTATCATTTTTGGAGCAAATTTTTAGTCAATCAAGTTCAGTACTTTTGTACAAGATTAATTGCGTTAACTTAGACTGTATATCTGATGGACACTTTAGCTGGTCTTCGTAATTTATTTATGGAAGTAATAACTTACAGACTTAATTTACATTTTCGAATGTTAGATGTGCTTGATTTTAGACGCAATTTTAAAAGTTACGTAGTGGGGTAAACACATTTTTTTATATTCACGCATATATTATCTCAATGGTAGAGCCAGATGCCGGATTAATTGGCATTTGCAAGTAATTTCTGTAACCTGGTCATAGCAGTTGATCTGAAAAAGAATGCCCTTCCAAACATGGCAAGTGATTGCGGTAACCACAAGTGTGTTTTGAGAGATCAATTTAAGTCATTAAAAATGAGAAAGTATGTAACATACAGTTTGTAATTATGTTCCCTGATTTCAGTAAACATCATAAATCTAGAGATATTGCGATATATCCTGCTTAGACTGTACTTTACCCAGTAAATTTCTACATTCCATGTAACCATAAGATCTACCACCTCTTTTTTCAGAACTTGAAATTGGAGTAGCACAACTTTTAATTATACCATATAATTGGAACACCAATCACATTGCTTAGAAATTTCAACCTCCCCCCTAAAAAATAGTGCAACTTTACTAGACTGTGTGTAAAGTTGTTACGCTCAAATGATATTGAAGCTACGATTACGGCAGTGAGTTCAAAAGGAGAAAATATGTTCATTCCCAGAATTCGTCTCATTCCTACTGATCCTCCGTTGAAATTAAAATTAATCGTTTCCATTTCAACAACTAGCTTTTTTAATGTTAATTGACAAATCACTAGGACAGTCTACTGATTTAGACTATTAATTTTGAGACTCTTTGCTATTTGCATGGACAATTACATGTTGGATATGTTAGAGAGGGCAAAAATTAATATACTTAATATCTATACATGCTCCAGAGGGAAAATCGAGGAATATCTTCTACTTCAAGGCTTATGCACAAGAAAACCCGAATATTAGTACCGGATTCTATACTTGAATATTAGGAAATATAAATAATTTTATTTATCATTTCAATTTTACTAGGAAAAATTTCCAGTATGGTCCTGGTCATTCCGCACTGGATGCGGTCTTTGGATACGTTTAAAAAAATGTTTAACGTATGTTGTAATAATCGAAGACATTTTCATTTAACAGACTAAATATAGAATTGAAGTATGTTGTACACTTAATCGTATGTTTATTTACTTGATTTAATGGTTTGGAGAGTGGAATTACCTGGTCTTTGCCACCTTCCTACACTCGTGAATCATTTCTTGCAACCTACGGTGGTACGCTGTAATTTATCACTTTTAAAATACCAGTTGAGAATCAAAAGCTAATTCGGATTGTAAATAAATAAATAAAGTCTCTATTTTTGGGGAAATGGAGACTTTAAAATCTCCTCTTCCAAGCGTTCGTCATTTCCAAGTCTAGTTCGAACCTCAATCCGAACACAAAGCACCCAAGAGCCCATGAGAGGGAATGAAGTAGTCTGTCTATTTTGTTCAGGCAGCCGATATTCCCAAGTTTTCTCCGCTTCAAGAGTTAAACGTAGCAAATTCATGAATAGTATAAAAGTCAAACTGATGAACTCGGATCCTTGCGATATATTTACCAGAAAAGTAAACACACGGGTGAATAAAAGATTCCTCTGAATGTAAGAGATTTAAAACATCCATTAAAAGTACCAATTCAATATAATCGCTTCGGCAACTAACATCACAACAAAATTTTCGTACAGCTATAATGATTCTGGCAAAGACAGAATTAGCACGGCTCCTTATTTTTCCGTCGCGATGTCAAAGACGGAGTAATTGCGTCGCGGCATACGATGCTTGGAGCATTTACAAGGAGGGAAAAACTCTTCAACTAAAAGCTAATATTAACTCTCTTTAACAGTCCAAATCGGAAAGAGAGCGTTTAATTAGAGTCAAGGAGCTGATGGAGTGGCACTCCTGAGCAGTGTTTATTTTAGAGAAAGGATAAGGCAAATGAGTTCTGGACGACAAGTTCCGACTTTATAGCGAAATGATAAGCACATGGGGACTGACGAAGCAATATGCACCGATGAGCAAACAGGGCCACGTATAACAAGAGCTGGATACTATGATAGAGAAAGTTCCGCTTGACTGAGAACCCAAAGTTTCTCTCTTCACGACGAAGCTCCTCTGTCCCTTGGGACATCTAATGAAACCTCAGCATTTGAGGCTTCTTTTCCTTTGAAATGACTTTGGATAAATTACTCATAACGTAATCAGAGGCGAAAGACAAAAGCACAAAGAGTCTCCTTTATTTTATTTATTTAACGGGATTCACTCCTATGATAGAGAATAAAAGTTAAATATGGCAAAGCAGTAAGAAAGTAAATGACGCAAGTTTTTATGTGCTACCCTCCCGGCCTCCAGCTCATACCTCCATAAGGATGTGCGTGTGAGATCCTAGATAAGAAATGGACAGACATGTCTTTGAATCTATGAGATAATGGCGGTTAATATAATTATATTTTGGGTGCGATGTAGCTAGATTGATTGATTTTAGCGACTAAATGTGCTTTTCGTTGAGTATATCTTTATTAAAATTAAATACTGATGCAATTGAATAGCTAAAACCTGAACGTTGGCATCTTCCTCGATTTACAGTTTGCAATCGTTGAGCAGCGAATTGTCAAGCAGCAGCGCATGTCTAACATCTCCTAGCTGGTTGAAAAGGTGAAGCTGTTTTGTATTGTTGCGTGCGAAATGCAAAATACTCTGAGATATCTTAGTAGAATGCGTAATTCTATATTTTTCTGTGTTATCTGCCTGTACCTGTGCTTATTTGTGGTAGTCGTATGTACATTAGCATATTAAAATATTTTCGTTATGTGTATCATTTTTGGAGCAAATTTTTAGTCAATCAAGTTCAGTACTTTTGTACAAGATTAATTGCGTTAACTTAGACTGTATATCTGATGGACACTTTAGCTGGTCTTCGTAATTTATTTATGGAAGTAATAACTTACAGACTTAATTTACATTTTCGAATGTTAGATGTGCTTGATTTTAGACGCAATTTTAAAAGTTACGTAGTGGGGTAAACACATTTTTTTATATTCACGCATATATTATCTCAATGGTAGAGCCAGATGCCGGATTAATTGGCATTTGCAAGTAATTTCTGTAACCTGGTCATAGCAGTTGATCTGAAAAAGAATGCCCTTCCAAACATGGCAAGTGATTGCGGTAACCACAAGTGTGTTTTGAGAGATCAATTTAAGTCATTAAAAATGAGAAAGTATGTAACATACAGTTTGTAATTATGTTCCCTGATTTCAGTAAACATCATAAATCTAGAGATATTGCGATATATCCTGCTTAGACTGTACTTTACCCAGTACATTTTCTATATTCCATGTAACCATAAGATCTACCACCTCTTTTTTCAGAACTTGAAATTGGAGTAGCACAACTTCTAATTATACCATATAATTGGAACACCAATCACATTGCTTAGAAATTTCAACCTCCCCCCCTAAAAACAGTGCAACTTTACTAGACTGTGTGTAAAGTTGTTACGCTCAAATGATATTGAAGCTACGATTACGGCAGTGAGTTCAAAAGGAGAAAATATGTTCATTCCCAGAATTCGTCTCATTCCTACTGATCCTCCGTTGAAATTAAAATTAATCGTTTCCATTTCAACAACTAGCTTTTTTAATGTTAATTGACAAATCACTAGGACTGTCTACTGATTTAGACTATTAATTTTGAGACTCTTTGCTATTTGCATGGACAATTACATGTTGGATATGTTAGAGAGGGCAAAAATTAATATACTTAATAACTATACATGCTCCAGAGGGAAAATCGAGGAATATCTTCTACTTCAAGGCTTATGCACAAGAAAACCCGAATATTAGTACCGGATTCTATACTTGAATATTAGGAAATATAAATAATTTTATTTATCATTTCAATTTTACTAGGAAAAATTTCCAGTATGGTCCTGGTCATTCCGCACTGGATGCGGTCTTTGGATACGTTTAAAAAAATGTTTAACGTATGTTGTAATAATCGAAGACATTTTCATTTAACAGACTAAATATAGAATTGAAGTATGTTGTACACTTAATCGTATGTTTATTTACTTGATTTAATGGTTTGGAGAGTGGAATTACCTGGTCTTTGCCACCTTCCTACACTCGTGAATCATTTCTTGCAACCTACGGTGGTACGCTGTAATTTATCACTTTTAAAATACCAGTTGAGAATCAAAAGCTAATTCGGATAGTAAATAAATAAATAAAGTCTTTATTTTTGGGGAAATGGAGACTTTAAAATCTCCTCTTCCAAGCGTAAATATTTAAATTGTAAAAGTATTTCGTTATATTTG
>KZ308348.1:1229997-1247695 GCA_000376725.2 Ladona fulva | reverse complement strand
CATTTTATAAATATATGTATAAATAAGTGATAATCTCTTTCATTCGTTTCTTTTGAATGGGTAATCATTTTATTTCAACTGAGTAACAAATGAAGTTAATTAATATGATTAGTTCAGTTTATCATAAATTTCTCACAAGATATTTGCCGTAATCTTCGGAATAAAATATCCATTCCTGACAGTTGTGTTCGCTAGTTAATAGTGACAGCGATTAATTTTTTATGTTAATTAGGACGGCCTCTGCCATAAATAAAGCAATAAATATATATATCGTAAATAAAGATTTAAATATATAAATAAAGCTTTTCTTAGAATTGAGGTCCGTGCGCTTGTATTAGTTGTGAAGAACTGAAATTATTACTTCTCTTATCTACGCTAATAAGAAGGTAGTCGTTTAAATGTTTGTCCCTCGAAAATTTTCGTGGGTCGATATTTACGATGAAAATTCCGAGGGAATAATTTGAAAGCAATGAATCATAGGCTTATTAAAACCGTCTGCGATCAGCAAATTTGCCTCACTTCATAAATTAGGTAGGAAAGATGTTCTTACCTTTTAATAATCTTTCATTATGGAGTCCCCAGATAACTCCTCCGACGAAATTAGCAAAACACCAATATATTTCCTTAATTTATACGAAAGATTAAAGAAAATAAAGACAGAAGCTAACAATTATAGCAAATTAAGCAACCCTATTCTTTTTCTTTGATTAAAGCATTTATTAAAGCAACGTGCGGATCCAAAACTTACACTTACACTCGAACAACCAAACAATTGAAGAAAACCTAATTCACTCTCATTGTTCACTCATAATTGTTCACCAATTGGTACTGTTTGCAGAACATAATCAGTGCTACACTTGGCATTTGCATGAGATCTCAACACCACACGTTCATAATGCTTTCACGAAATTTAAGATCGCGCATCACCGAAAGAAGAATGTACTACACACGTCTATCGCACTACACTCATACACGCTTACTACACAAGCACATCAATTCCCAAGAATTGAGATTTTACAGCCGTTTTCAGGAGTACAGCTTGCAAAGGAGGAGAACCATACATTGGCGCCAAAATGAGAAATTCTGTAATTATTTTAAAAAGTAAAGGTTAACTTTGTGGATGATTAATAGGAGGAACATTCCATAAGTTCATCCTGACACTTGAACGATATTCACAACTTCACCCACACAAACTCCATCACACAATATTCACTTCCAATGCTGAGATTCATTCCTGAGATCAGTACAACACCATCTGAGCACCACTTATTCAGTTTCTTCAGACGGCATCCAAAAAATTCCAAAAATTGGCTCTTCAGCTGGAAACAATGTCTTTTAATCTGCATTAATAATTAATTTCATAAACATACGTCTCGTTGATGGCTCGAATTTGCTTCCACATTAATCACTCAAAAACGAGACACGAACTAAAAATGAAGAACGAAATGGATGACACAGGAACACATGATTCTTTCTCTAGTTTCTAGAAATCACTTTCGGCGTCATAGCTTATCTGGTAACCGTCTGAGAAGAGAAATAAGTGGCTGATGTATAGTTGGTCTAATGAAGCGCAATGGAATTTTACCTTGGAAAAGGTATTTTGCTCACTCAGGTTATTGAGAAGGAACTAGAGCAATTAGCTCATCCATGGACATAATTCCGATTCAAATTCTCCCAAGTACTTCAACTCCATTTTACTTGTACGCATCTTAAGGAACTGTTGGACGAAGAAAAGGAAATATATATAAAATGAAGGTTTAATTCGCACTCCGCGGAACCTCATTTCCTTAACAAAGAGGCAGGTTATTCATCACTGTGTAGAAGCAAAAATGTATGCATGTGTTTAGTAATTTGCAGATGCATACGTATGAGAGAAGAGAGGAGGATAAAGGGAAGAAAGACGACGGCTATCGGGTCGAAATGATAAAAGAGAAAACGGATTAAGGGAAGGAAAGAGAGGTTCAATAAGACGTCTGCAAATGGCCCATTGCAGCATCCAGGGCGCTCTCACATCCCTTCTCATCGACCGAGAAAATGTCTTAAGCGAGAAGGAGAGGGATTCGTGGATTGGATATGTTGTACGGGACGAAGGGAAAGATCACGTTAAGGTGAATACGTCTGAGTTGAGATATCGAGGGCGAAGCGAGCGCCATCTGCGATCTAGCCACGCTGCAATATCCAGGCGCAAGACATAAAACAGGGGAATTCGGGACACAGGGACTCTGAGTTGTAGTGGAGTAGGAAAGGTCTGAGGAGTGTTGGAGGGGAGTTTTTTTTATTATCCTCGATACGTAAAATAAGAGGCGAGGGAAAAGGGACTGATCTGTTTCGGAGGAAATTTTTATTTTACTGATCTTATGGAACCTGGAGAAATTGAGGTGCGATCGAAGCAATTGTAGATGCTGTATTACTTTATAAATCCATCGTAATTTTCCATCGAATAAAATTCTTATCGTTTTTCTGACGAGGCGGCAATATGACGAGCGATTTTGCTGACATCAGGTTCGAAATTGCAATTCTAAGGACTAGAATTAAAGACATGATCCAAGTTCTATCGCAGCGTTGTTATTAGAATTTATTTGAATTCCTGCCAACATTTTGATTTAATCTACATCCCCTGCATTACTAGTAAAAAAAGGGTTTGCTGAGGGGATGAGCTATACTACGTAGGATGGAGATTGAGGTAAGTTTCTCTCCTAATCCTTTCTGACCAGAGTGCTGTATTCAGGAAAGGTAAATAAATTTTGTACAAAATATCATAAAAAATATTTTAAACATTCAATAAAAACGATGAATACTGTAGTTCTTGTGATTAAAAAGAGAATATTTAACTTAATTTGCGTCACCCCGGTTGAGTATCAATCTTATTTTCCGCACGTATTCCATGTTCGATGTCGGAATATTTCCCAATATCGCAATTAAAAAGTTATCACTGCATGTAGAAGCAGGCCCTGGGGGCAATAGGTCGATTGCTGATGTCGAATGTTTTCCTAGAATTGCAATTATGTCAAATTATCATTTCTGAATTCCTTTTTTTATGTTTTACGCCATTAAACCATGACAGATATACATACACCCGTCTTCAATTTGGGTAGAGTTTGTAATTAATACCCCCTCTCACATTTAATTTCTGTATGTTTGTATTTTAGTCCTACATTTTTTATGCGCGGAATCAATAAACTATCGCAAATATGAAATGTGGATACGTTTTTGCGAATTTGATGTAGTATATGCTTGGTTTAGTAAATTCACATTAATAACGTAAAGGTTTGATTAATACATTTTCTTTAGTAAGTTGAGCGAAAATATCGCCTTATTGGGAAAAAGTATGGTTATTTAAAGTATTGAAAATATAGCCTTATATCATTAAGGGTTGGATAGAGATAACTAATCATACGATAAATAAATGTGGAATATGCATTAATATTTTGGATAATTATTTGCACAGAAAATGTTTAAAAAGATGGAAGGAAGTGACTAAAATATACATTTTCAAGACACTAAAACAAAGACAACGAAGGAATTGGTTTGAGGAAAACCACATTAATACTATTCAAGACTACGTCACAAATTTACTTTCTTATGGTTTTTAATATTTTCAATCATAAAATGATTTTTCACTCATGAGTAAGAAATTTATTGAATAATATTTTTCTCTCAATGAAAATGTTTTCTAGTACAATTCGTTTAGTGAATAAGTTAAGGTTATACAAATAAAGGTTTTGAAATTTTCTTCAAATTAGTAAATTATATTGGTTTGCGTGAGAATCACACTGGAATATAGCTTTAGAAGGTATTTCTATTAAGTTTAAAAGTGTTACCTATAGATTAACAAATTATATCATCTATCAAGATTTGGAAATAGGTTGAATTTAGTTTCAAAACACCATCTTCGTATAATTAATATACCGTAAGAGGTTCAGTTCTCCTTTTCAATGCTTAATTTGTAATTTCAAGACCAGTTTTTAAAAATGTACAACATATTAAGATAAATGATAGGATGTTGGAGATAGAGCTTTGTTACGGTAGAATATCATTAAATGATCTGTTGACCGTCCAAGATACAACGAAGATTAGTGGATATATAAGTTAAAACTAAAAATTAATCTCAATTCTTCACTATCCTTTTCCTTTTTAAAACTCCGTGAGCTCAATTTCTGTATAAATATTACCCTAATTGGAATGTTTTTGTGGTGCGAATTTGCACTGGCATCGTATCGCAAATTTGGAACACCGAAAACTACTAAATGGTGCAACTAAGGAATGGAAACTACGTGATTTCGGCGAAACGTGTGTTTGGGATAAACTTTGGAAGGAATTGTACATCCGAATGGAATTTAGGAAAGACTGGTTCACAAGTTTATCGCCGGCAGTAGCGGTTTTGGAAATCTCGCCAAAGTACCTCATCCGGATACATTTGCGTACACACAAGAGTTGCATTTCAATGTATTCTACAGACGTTTGAAGAAGATCAATGAAGGACTTAAAAGTTATCTACAGCAACCTTTGTCAGGACCTGCGTGGGGATATTGGATGCAGCTGATGCACACATCCTATACTTTTGTTTTCCTCTGAAGACTCAGGAGAGCGCTTCATGTCTCAAATGACTATTTTGCGTTACGTACCGTATCCTAAAGACGTTGGCTTTGGTTGCGACATTTTCAGCTTCATTATTCCCAGTTGTGAACTGTAATCAATATTGGGTAATATTTATTTTGATGTATTATTGTTTGTTTTAATTTACCATCATCGACTCGAATCCCTCCCATTAAAATTTTTATCCTAGTTTGTAAAATTTTGAGAGTGTATGTTTGCGTACAAATTAGATTGCAAGAGTGCAATATTTTCAAAGTTCGAACAGCATAAAAAGAGAAACTTCATTTCTACTAAAAGGTTCCAGGTTAAAATATTTTCTATGCTTATTCTTAAAATCTTAAAACTTCTCTATATAAAAGTTAAAATGAATAACTTTTATTTAGAGAAATTAATTATTATTTGGTTGTCTATTTACTTCATACAGTGGGTGTAAAGAATTGTATGCCGAAATAAGCCCTGGGTGCGAAACATTTCACTTTGTTATGCAATTTTCCTTTGCATAATTACATTTAAATTTGGGAAAATTTTTATTGAGATGCTAACAGAATCATTTATTAAAAATCTCGCGTGCATGGACGATTATAATCTCGGATGCTTTTCCTTTGGTTACTCAATGGCGCTCGGCGAAGTCACTTGGCAGATGTATACGAGACGATAGCAAGTGGAGTGCTTGGCCTGAATCAGCCTCTCTGTTTCAAGAAGAGATCGAATATCCCTTTATTGAACCAACTTTGCACATTCTCGGACGGAACTGCGCGAAAACTTCTTCCGAAGGAACAGATAGTGTGGCCATCTGGTGAGAGAGATCGGCAATGTACATCGCTTCCATTCTGCGAGTTTATCCAATGTCCTGGAACGAAAGTTAGACTGGCGGAGCATTGTCATATGTTGTCTGTTACGAGACGGAACGAACTGTATGTAATGCAAATAGACCGCGCTGTTTCCTGCTGGACGTATTAGTGGATGTGCTCGATACCGAAAGACGGGAGTATTTACGGTGATAGTAAAAGAGGTCGTGACGAATTTATTCGGTGAATTTATTCTATTATGATAACGAATTTTAAGGGTTTATTACTGTAGTTAAAGTGAAGGTGCCCAAAGCTATTGCCTTCTGTGGTCCGCATTCGGTCAGACAGGTTTCGCGGACCTTATATAATATACTCCGCTGTATTTTTAAAAGTTCTTCATTCATGCAAAAGACTTATTGCAAATCAATGTTAACAATAAATACAATTATTATAGTTATCCATAATCTAATTACTACTATTAATTATTATCCTTAATTTGATAAAAAGCAGCGGTTTTGTGTACATAATTTAATTTTATTGCTAAGTTCGAATTGCAGTAGGTAAATTATTTTTTATGAATTCTACCAAATATCATTGGATCAGTTTAATTTTAGTAAATCACTTATCCAAGTTTCTGCAGTCATATTCTGTTAAGTGAAAATGTTTCATTTTTCTTTTGGTAAACGATAGGAAAATCTTTCATTTACTTTTGTCTCAGCCATGCTCATCAATGGAGTAATACACGTATGAGAAACTTTAAGGCATAATGATGCCCAGTAATGGTTCTGGTCAGCTTGTACTAAATGCAACGAGAAATGCCATTCATAAGGGTATAGTTTATCCATTACTTGGACGTTTTCTTAATAGAATTCCGGCTCAATGAGGAAAACAAGGGAAGATAACTCAATCCTCACCTTCCCTAGTAACACTCATTCCCTCTCTTGAGCTTTGATTAGATTCAATAGCCATTGTTTTCTTCACATGGTATTTGTATTTTTGGTGTTTCTGCTCAACACTTTACAGAAAGTAAATGAGGCTGAAAATCAGGAAACTTAAAATAAAAAATGCAGGAAAGGCCGCACTGAACGTACGAAAAGATTGCACGATTTCCTCCCCCGGCTTGGGCTGTTTTCTCTTCGGATTCTCCCTAGTTGAGTAGCGCACTCGAACACCTATCAATAGCTATTCTTTCATTGGGCTCTCCCATTGAGCTCTTTCATTTGTCTTTAGCGATCCAGCGATCACTTACTCCGGGATATTTGCGATATATTTGAAAGGCGACCGTTTTCGTGCTATCAAATAGGATTCGTTCTTTCTACTCGACCTTCTTCGTACATCATTTTATCCTTTCCCTCTGCCATATATCCACCCTCTTAACCTCTAATTTCGCCGTCGGAAATGAAGGCGTTCTTAACTGCGTGTCGACGCGACCGCAGCGCCTCCCTTTTCCGCTAACGAATTCCGCACTTGGCCACCCATGAATAGGAATGAAGTTCGATTCCTCCCAAATACGAACGGCTATTTAGATAACGCACCTCTCGCGGCTCCGCTGACAATCAGATCGGCCGTTCATTTGGAAGGCAAATTAGCTCGGGGGATTTTAATTTTTACCTGTTTTTTCCTCCACGATGGTGACAATTTCGTGCGGGCCCGGTAACATTCTCTGCTATTCTAGTTCTTCCCTTACCTCTATATATTAGGGTTTTACCCTGGTTTTTGGCCGACTCTCCCTAGTGATTCACTAAGGCATTGATTTCCGGTTAATGTTTGCTTACGTGGTACTTCGCATAATGTTCTCAGCCATTATACCTGTTTACGTAATCATCCCAGACAATGATAGCTATTGATTTTTGGCGAATTAGTCCAACAAATGTTCTTCCGTATTTCCGGTGATGATGGAATTTACATTAATTAGCGGCCTGAGCTAGTTTACGTTCCAGTTGCTCCGCTTTATTTGTCCCAACGTTATTTTCGGTGAAAATATAGCACAAGTATTGGTGAAAATTAAGAATTGTAGAAATAATGTCACAAGAATAACAAGTGTGAAATAATGTCAATTTAAAAAAATGCCCATAATGGATTGACACGGGTTTTATAGGATAAAATTAAGAGTTATTTTTCAGACAAGAATTTTCTGTAACAGAAGGATATCGATAGAAATATCAGAATTTAACAGAAGGATATCGTCTGATATTAAAAATAAAAACATAAATGACTTATCCCATCATTGAGGCCAATCTATTTAACAAACGGAAAATATTATATTTATTTTGACAACAAAAAATTAAGGCACTGAAAAATAACTTCTATTTGTAACGAAGAAGAAAGTTTACGCTTGCAGTTAAAAGACTTATTTGGAAGATAGAGCGCAACCTATGATAAGAAGAATGTCTGTAACGAGACATGGTCAAAACTAAGACATTGCGCAAACTTTATTTCTGGATTTTGAGCTAAAGATATACATACCTAAGTTCAAGAATAAGATATTTCACCTAAAAATAGTTATATATCGATAGAATTTTGATGAAGTTTATCTTGGTATTTACGTTATGCGAATTCACGAAATCATCTCTTCTTTCATAGACAGGCATAAAGTGCTAAACTTTACCTAATGATCTATAAAATAATCCCCTTAACGAGGTCTTCTCCATTATGACGTACCTCGGTCTATTCTCTGATAGAATGCTCCACAACGGACTGTTGACTCTCTATTCAGGTTCCGCAACTGTTCCTAACCTTGTTTACCGCTCTGTACCAAGGGCCGCTGCAAAACTTCTACTGCTTTCCTATATTTACCTTCTCCGTGAATTTACGGGTAACTCTTCACGATGATGCTCCCGCATTAGGTACTCTGATATTTTGTCACGTTTGACGCTGTAATGGAGAGCACGTCTACGTTGAAATCTTGGCTTGATTTTGAGGTTGAAATATTCCTTCTTCATTTATAATATTTAGACATCAGTGTCTATGGAATAAGAGCCGAAGTGAAGAACTGGCGACATTTCTGGGAGTTAAACTTGTCTTCTTATCAACTTTCTAAAAAGCATGAGAAACCGCCGTTCGGGTGCATCGCAACAGAAAGGCAAACGACTATTAATACTAGAATGTTAATATCTGTCTTTCTGAGTCATACACACGACTTATCTAGGAGAGATTATGATTTGAAATTTAGTATTTGCAAGCACTTAGAGAAAAGATTTGCCTATTAATCAACACGAGAAAGGAATATTAGTGCAGTGGATGTAAACAAAGAATTGGAATCAATAAAGGATTTCCTGGCCCCAAGCATAAACCATCCTAAGGTTTTTGAATATATCTTTTCTAGAGATTTGATCGGAATCTTTTCTGATTTGCAATTAGCTTTGCGAGTTTGAGGCTTTGCTGCTGTAGAGTGATCATTTCCATAATTTGAATTGTCCTTTGCGTTAATTGATGAGCCAAGACTGGCTAAACGATTTGGCACTCATCGAAAGCCATCACAAACTTCATAAGAAATGAGGTTTGTGATGGCCTTGCTTTCGATGATATTGTACGAGAATCAATTGAGATCTCGAAATGTACACTTCTAAATTAAAGGTTTTTATGTATATATGATTTGCCTCTATTCCCTTGATATATGAATATTTCTGATGAAATACAATTTTTATCGTTAATGTTAATATTTAGCTGCAAAAAATAGATTTCATAAAAATAAAATTATTTTGGGCATTATGATTTTCCCGCCTATCATGTTGCAAGGTCCCTGCGTGTTTGTGAACAGGTACCATTTCTATAATGAAGTTCAAGCGTAACTTTGTGCAACTCCACACACATGTTGAAAGAAATGCTACTTAGCGATTTCCACGGTAGGTTTATTAATCGACTAGTTTCGTCAACGGGTTGACATCTTCAGGTGTGAAAATGTTAACCTGTTAACAAAACTAGTCGATTAATAAACCTACTGTAGAAATCACTAAATATCCTTTCTTTCAAAACGTAAACTTGACGCGTTCAGGCTTCGAACCAAGTATGAATTGCGAAATACCTAAAATATTAAGCACCGTCTCAATTATTACCGAAAAGAGTTAAGAAAATTAGAAAGAGCAATGGAAGGTAACGGAAAATGTTGGAAATATTTGAAAAATAAGATCTCAATTTAAAAATTATCTTCCGGACTTCCGGAAGATTGCGAGATTTACAGTATGTGTAGTTCTTCAAAGGAAAATGATTATTAATGAAGGTTATTATGGCAAAAGGATAACAGGTGCGAAAAGTAGTGACTGATACTCAAACTCAGATTTCCCGCTTCCCAGGCAGATATGCTGAACTACCGCGTCTCTTCCTCACTAAGGAAATTTATGTTTTTTTATTTTAGTTAGATATTTACTAGATTAAGCGTATTCATTTGCAGTATAATTTCATATGTTAAACATTACAAAGTGCATATTTCTATCGTGTGTATGTATTTATATTATGAGAAGAGAATCGTCT
Source organism: Ladona fulva (assembly GCA_000376725.2). Classification (NCBI taxonomy): domain Eukaryota; kingdom Metazoa; phylum Arthropoda; class Insecta; order Odonata; family Libellulidae; genus Ladona; species Ladona fulva. The sequence goes on along the minus strand of KZ308348.1, from coordinate 1,237,841 downwards.
GCAGATATTTCTAATTCTATAGCAAGTAAGTGGAGCGATGATCTTACTCAACTTCCAACAGCATTTCGTAATAATAAACTTTCTAACATATTCTATTATGTATACAAAGACAAAATTTAATTAATCTGAATTAAAACTGCTCACATATGAAGCGTGATGTTTAGGTAAAGATTGCGACGAACATTGCGATTTAAAAGCTCTGTACAATTAAGCCAAACGCAATTCAACCATGGAACCTGAAAACAGATCGTTTAACGGCGAAAATATTCTTACCAAATAAAACCAACTCAATGCATCGCGAATTAGCTTTCACAACATTTAACTTAATTAAGTATCGTGAGAACAGTTTAATTGCTGAAAACCGATGTAATAGAAGGGCGGATGGAATTGAAAGAAAAATACTTCCAGATGGCACCCCATCTATTCATTTGTTAATTTAGTACTAATTACAAAATAAATTGACCGAATATAACCTTAAAATACTTTAATTTAGTGGAAAATTGATGAAATGTATGCAGAATTGTCGAAAAAACTAAATCTCTCATATAGCATAATTCGTATCTCTCATATTTCCAATTGTTTTTTTTTTCTAGAAGGAATACTTTTAATTTTTATCAGGTCTTTTGCAATTTAACCCAACAAATGGATTCAGTAGTTTCTTTAGAACAAAACATCGCAAACATGCTCTCTCTCTCCTCTCCAATTGCATCCAAACCGTTGCAAAATAGTATAATTCCAATGCGTTGAAGCCCATTCTTCTCTTGCTTTTATCGGAGAATCCCATTTGGTTTAATTACGCTAATCAGCAGCTTCGGATCTCTTTTCCGCTGGTCTCAACTACTGTAGCATTTCCAATTTAAAGTTTATTCTTCAGCACAAAACATTTGAAATTACTTCAGTCTGTTATTTCAAATATCTATTCTTCATTATTCTGAGCTAATTATTAAATACGCGCGAGTTATTCCATCAAAGAGTCAACAATTTCCGATGATTTAAGTACATACTAATACTGTAGCTTGCTTCTCAACTAATCTGGAACACCTAAAAAATCCGTAGTTGCTCTCATGAATTTGAAACGGAAATTATGAAATTCAGGGGAAATTATTTCTGTGAATTAATCTCATATAGTTCCTTCTTGAGTAGTAAGCTCTTGGTAAATTTTAGGCATGGCATTTTAGTAAGGAACTAAAGTGAAGCAGTTAATCTGAATTGGTAAATACAACTAAAAACCATTGACGACGATGAACTGTTTTGCCAAATATTTATTAATTGTATTTATATTAGTACTTGTAACCCCAGTCAAGCATGGCGGAATTTAATTTTAAAATATATCTGTTATAGTATACATCTGGCCTACCTAAGCCAGAATATGTCCGTCATATTATTCAATATATTTAGGAAATGAAAAACTTTGCAGTGTGCACACATATTTTACCGGTTTCGACTCATCCAATGTACTCATTTATCAACTCAAAATTTGTATAAAATATGGAAAATTCCGGTGATATGTATGTATCTGATGATGACTCGGATAAGTTGAAACCGGTCGCAATCAAAATTTGTGTGGAAGTTACAAAGCTTTTCATTTTTTATCTATGCCGTTCCACCATGTAAGGCTAAATAACATTGATTATATGCTCAATATATTAGATAGGTAGATTAAAGGAGGCAATTTGAAACAAGCGCCGAGGTTGATTGTCGGGAGGCGTTCTTTTTTGCAGGGCAACGCGTTTCCTCATACTGCCGCCCACTCTCTTCAAACTCTTCAAAATTTTACGGTGCAGGAACATCCTGTGAACAGTCCCGATCTCGTTCCATCGGATTGCTGCCTCTTTGGTCCTCTTAAAGACGCTTTAAGAGGCCGTAGATTCACCTCCTTCCAGCAGGTGAAGGAAGCAGTGCATATGTGGCTTGCTGTTCAACCGAAAACCTTTTCTTCCGAGGGAATCACAAAGCTTGAGGAACGATGGACCTGGTGCATTGAAAAGCAGGGAGACTATGTTGGAAAATTATGTGAGTTAACATTCTGTATTGTTTTTGTGATAAATTTTAAAAAGTGAGTGCAGATACATTTTGACTTACCCTCGTATAAATAACTGGTGAACGCCCCCGGCAAGCATGACGAAACTTAAATTCATTTAAGTAATTCATTATATTATTTCATCAACATTCTCGCAATCTCGATTTGAATAGTTTTTGTAGGGGTTACAAAGTGACAGTAACAAAAAACCGTTTGTTCTCTATCTCTACAACATACCGTTTCTGAGAAAGGGGCGGAGAGACATTTAGCTTTTTATATAATTGTGCTACTATTTATATAATTATATTTATCGCTATGCACATAATTATTTATGTAATTATTATTTACTTTTATCATTTCACGAATTAAACATGTTTCAATTCTTCATTAACTTAATTTAAAATGACTCGGAATTGAAAATTTATTCTGTAATTTGTTTACTTTTGTCAATAACTGTTTACTGTGATCGCAGCCACATTTAATAACCAACCACATATTGAACGGCTGTTTGACTTCCCTCAACATTCAAATTCTATCATTTTAACACACTTTTATCATTTTAAAATCAACTTTTTCCGAGTTTCGTAGAGTGTGTCGAAATAGTTGATAAATGTTAAGAATTTAAATTTTTAAAGTATAATTATTCAGAGAAATTTCTTTCTGTAATTAATTACCTCTTTTATTAGGTTCACTGCTGCTCGTACCACAGCTCTCAACTCCAAATCTATTTGTCCATGTTCCGCGTTTCTAAACTAGGCGCGTTCTAAGAATATTATCAGTCGCGAACCTCTCAGCAATGCGTACGGAATACCAAAGAAAAGGGAAGTGACGGAGGGACGGAGCTTTGCGGTGCATTGTGGGAATTATTTCGTCAAGGAGTCTCCAGGACACAATGTGTGGGTGGGATTAGATGTCACAAAAGGTCTCCAAAACGTCTCCGAATCCCTTTTTTTTCCACCGAAGATTGGTTCTTTCCGCGTGAGTTGAATTTCGTCCCTTATACGTATTCAGGCCACAAGGCGATAACGTCCACTTACATTTTCTCGCACTTTCTCCGTCTCCTGGACTTCTACTCTCAACGTTTCTCTTTTCTTTGTTTCCCTTTCTCTCCATTTTCTCCTGTCAAAGAATCGATATAGCCTATAAGAACACAGAGAAACGTACATTCATCTCACTATTTTAACCTATCACTTTTTCTGACTTTCTTCACTTTTATCATGAAAATATATCTTATGAAGATCTTTCCAGCTATCCCCACGATGATTTTTCTCACCATTTTTCTCTAATTGTTAAACCTTTTCTGCGGTGTTTTCTGTTCCAGCGCTCTTTCCCTTGATTTGCATTTAATTTGTCATATTTACGATTCACCATAGTCGTGCTCCTTGAAAACCTTATTTCTGCTTCCTGTACCTATTTTCCATCCATTTTTCTTTAATTCATGCCCACTTACTTCACATAGAAGGTGGTATGAAGTAAACCTGGCGGGTTAACCTGTTGTCTCATATCAATAAGAAAGGGATAAGGCGTGAGATTCGGGACTCAAAAATGTCTCTCACTAGGCATTGGCATGACTGTGCCATGGCAGAAACGTATTTCTTTTAGTGAAAGCAACTTAATGAGGAGAGGGAAATCGTCCTGATTCGATGCATACCACTTTACCCAGTCATCCAAAAAATGGTACTATTTTGCGATATTTCCCTTTTCTAACTTATGTAAACTAAATTTTAATGCAAAACATAGCTAACAAACTTCACGTTGGTTATCATGAAGGTCAAGGCAACCATTTTATAACGCTGCCTTGTTTTCAGGCTGAAGATTGTCGTGATTTTAGTCAAAATACAATTTTCTGTGGACGGAGTCAGGTTTTGTTTTTTATTGCATTAAACATTAGCGAATTCCACCAGATATCCTTTGAATTTCTTCAATTTAATTTAATATATATTACTATCGTAAATGTCAAATATATTTGAAATAAAGACCGTTTCGTACACGCCATCGTATTTCATTGTAATGGCCTTCCACGAGGTAACGCCTTCCCATATTGAGTTTATCAAATATATTTATCTGGTAGAAAATTGGAAAATGTACTGTTCATACTTATCAGACATTTATAAGCTCTATGCTTTGCTTCCTTAATTTTTGACCGAGATCGAACGCGTTGGCTGCATTGCTATCGGTGAGCCCCTTTTATTATGAAATATGAAATTATTTGACCATGGATGATAAATATAATCAGTTCTATAAATTTGTCCGCAAAATTTCAATCCAATGCTATTGTAAAATAGCGGTGGTATAACATCTGTTGAGTTGCCATACACTACATATGAAAGTATCAAATTTATCATAATCGCTTTAATATTTTAAGGATTACATACCGTCTAATTGTATGGATAAAACAGTAAAAATAATCCGTGTTCTCAAATAGTTGCGCGGTCGTTGGAACAATGTCAGGCAAAGCCTAATCGAATGTTTTAGCTTTAACTTTTTAGGAAGAATGTGGGACTCGTTAATTCGCTACATGTTGCATTGAAGCTTACGTGAATTGCTGCGCGAACCTCGCCAATGTCCATAAACTGGCCATCGCATAGCCTCAGAATATATTCTCTAATATGGTAGGATACATACAGCAAATCGGTTGATTATTTAATGATTTCATTTACTGGTGACCTTTTATTTTGTATCTTGTTTTTGATGCATTGGGTCGCTTACTGTTCAAAAGTAATACCTTATTTTCATTTACTTAGCTGCTCTTTTTTATATTGCCCCGAAATATCTGAATTCTAAAGGTTGGGTGGAAGAGAGGCCCTTCATTAAAGGGTCCTTTTCTAATTAAACCATTAAAGGGTCCTTTTTATAATTCATTTATTTGTTTATTTATGCATTTATTACGTCAAGCTTGTTGCCTATCGACGGAACGTATGTAAGACACCTTTTCAGAAGCAGTAAAAAATCTAGCATGGTGATCAAAAATAGCAATAAACAAGGAAAATAATAAATAATTATTATTCTGCTTGCGGAATCAGTCCAACGACATGTTACGTTTCTAAGCAAAATATCTTGATTAAATAAGGGTAAAATACGAGTAGGTACCAGTAACGTACTTTACTTGCTTTCCGCCAGTATTTTTATTAGGCTAAAATTGAATTCTCGCGAGAATTCCCCGTTTATGACCAACGCTTACATGCGATTGGATATTAAAATATTTAACATGTTATACCGATTCATATAGGTGGTCTTATCAACATGTCCATCTGAAAGTATTGATTTAATACATTCAATTTGAATGATAGACATAGGAGTGGAAACCGATAATACACTTACATTTTAAAGGAATTTGAGAAGCGAACGGAAATAAATGAAGATTTTAAAGTGTAATGGTTTGCAGAACATTGTGTTGTTTTTGTTTCAAAAAAGATTTTCTAAAGGGCATTTCTGCCCTAATTGTAGACGTTGTATTATTAGGTAAATATTACAATTGTTAGTAATTATTGTCGTTATTGGTATTAATAAGGAAACTGTAATTTCCACAATCTTGTGGAAGTATTTCTGGCTTCTTCATATGGATACCCACAAAGATACGCCTTCGCACATCGATTTTGTCGTTATTGGTGTTTAGTAATATCTTCCAGTATCACTACTAGGTCACCTTATTATTTGTCCAGAATTTAAAAGATTTTCCAATAAATTCGGCGAAAGAAGACGAACGTATCCTAGTTGACCGCAACCCGCCTTTCATAAGACTGATGTGGATAACATAACCATCAGGATACTAATTTTATCATCGAATTCTCCATGCTTTATTACGTTGCACGTGGTTCTGCGTTCACTAGTTTTATTTTACTAGTTAATAGTTATTTTTTTGTACATTTCCGTCTCATAATCTATCGATGCAACATAAAACCCGATGTAAATGCATTACATGGAACATATCTTCCGCAAGCGACTACCAGATATTTCTTAGTTTAAATATATCATCACAGTAACCACTTAGTTCATATCTCATGAATATATTACAATAATTCATGAGTATAACTAACACCTGCACGTATAAAGAAGAAAATGTTCGATCAATTCGAGTGTAGAGCCTCATTAAAATCGCATAGAATTTCCACGCCAAATCTGGTGTTAATTAAACATAAAATTTCATATAACATCGGAGATACTCCAACTCCTCTGTGTTTCTTTTTAAACTTGGCGTTATCATTTCATTTAAATTTTCCGTATATAATTGGGATACCAATTACGGAGGGCTAATTCATGATTAGTAAATCCGTTTTGTCTCCTCAGCGAAATCTCTGGGGAAATTTACTCGCAGGAAAGTGAAATATCCCTTTCGTAAGTGGGTCGTTACTCAGTCTTCCACCGTTTCCCAAACCGCAGCTTATTAACATTAACCGCAGCAATTTCACTCCAATGCCTCCAAAAAAACCCATAAAATTCTCAGAAGACAGGTGATCAAGATCCTCGAGGCATCCAATGTGGAATAATTAAATGGAAGCGTATCGATGAAAGGTGTAATGACGCCTTTGCTTTCGAGAGTTTAAAGAAAATAAGCGGATCGTAACGTTGACCGATGAGCGGTAACTCTAATGACTGCAGCGGTAGATCTTTACTTTACGATTTTCGTCCTCCCATTCGAGCGAGCTCCTTCTCTTAGGATGGAGTGATATGATCCTCCAGGCACTAAAATCGCATTAATTTTATGAGAGATGTCGAGGCTCTTCGACGAAAGGAGTTAATTTTACCGTCTTTATGAACAAACGAAGTTGATAAATAATCTTGTTGTAATTGGATGTAAAAATTTTACATCCAATTACAACAAGATTGAGTTTCTATTTTAGGTTTGCGTATCAAGTATTCATATAAAGGAAAAAAATGTGAATTTCTTTTATGCAACATTTACTTGGTTAGTTATTCTTAACAAAGTTGATATTTTCTCTTCCAACTTTATGAAATGCAATGTGGCAGATAATTAAACGAATAATGTGTTTAGATGACTCTGAAGATAGGTAATCCGCACGTCAATCCGCACTTTGACTTTGTTTATATCTAATATCCTTTTTCGATACGGAAATTTTAGTGTGTGATAATGTCCCAAAATAAAGTTAACGCAATGATTATACTACAATTTATGCTTACTTAGAATTTGAATATTAGAGGGTAGCTAAAAATTGCTAGGAGAAAATGAAAAATTATTTGAAAAGGAAGTAGAGGATTTAAAACAAAAATCTCATGTTGAAAAATGTTTAATTAAATTTTGAGTCGTGTGAATGTGATACATCGATTCGAATTGGAAGATTGAAGGAAAATATTCACTAAAGAGAATGTGGAAGTTACAAAGAGAAAATATATTGATGAAGTACAAAATATGACGGGAGTCGATGGGTATAATGTATTGGGGCCGTAATTTTTCCTAACATTTATTAACGATATGCCAAACGTTATAAAACCTCGTGTACAATTATCTGCGGACGACTGCATAATCTATAGGGTTATTAGAGGGAATGGCGATTTCAACGATTTACAAAGTGATATTGATGAGTTAAACAATTGGGTCACTTCAAACAAACTGGACATCAATATAGGTAAATGTAGCGTAATTAGCTTTAATAAGAACAAATTTCAGTATTCTTATAATATCGGCGGTAATGTTTTAGCGAAGGAAAATAAGGTCAAATACTTAGGTGTTACTTTTAGTAGAGACTTAAAATGGAACGCGCATATAGAAAACATTATAGGTAAAGCCAACAAAACATTAAACTTTGTAATACGTACTCTTAAAAAATCAAGTAAGAAAATAAAGGAAAAGGCCTATACATCGTTG
>KZ308348.1:1209820-1228817 GCA_000376725.2 Ladona fulva | reverse complement strand
GCACTATCCTTGATACTGTTTTTAATCTTTTCCCATTCTCCGTCTATAGTAAGTTCCCTTCCTTTATCCTCTAAGGCCATACTGACTGACTCTTGGAACTCTCTCGCTTTCCTATTTTTAAGGGCTTCAAGGTTACATGTTGGTGTAATTATTGCCCAAAAAATCTTTTTAAACTTTAGCTCGGTTTTCATCATGGCCAGGTTATGGTTTGAGTCAACATCAGCACCAGGGTAACTTTTTGAATTTTTAGCACTATTTCTAAACCTTTTTCATACCAATATGTAATTAATTTGGTACCTATCCGTATCTCCTGGCTTTTTCCATGCGTATCTCCTTCTATTATGGTGCTGAAGAAGTGTGTTTGTGATACAGAGGTTATTCCTCTTACAAAAGTCTACCAATTTATGTCCCCTTTCGTTTCTATTTCCTAGTCCGAACCCTCCCACTTCTTCTCCATCTTTGCCTTGCCCAACTACTGCATTCCAGTCTCCCATTACAATTAGGTTTTTATTGCCTCTAACCCTTATATTGGCACATCATGATTGCTTGGGATAAGTGTGGTAGTCGAGGTGGTTTCCCGTTGCCATCCTCAACCTTTCTCTTAACGTGACACCACCATCACCCATAATGGGCGCCCCACTGGGGTACAGACGCCTTTGCAGCCGCCTCACTGAGGTACAGACACTGCGTGGACTACCTTTCGTCTGGGCCCTACCTATTGACCATCCTGACATGGGTGACCCGACCAGGAACATAGTTCCCGCCAGTAACGCTCTCTAGGTCATAGGAACACGCAAGCCCTTCCACCAGGACAAGGTTCTAGTCCAGAGAAGGGGTCCTTTATTAAGTGGATACATTTCCCGAAGGATTGTTCTTTCAACTTAAGCTACATTTCAGGAAAGAATAAAACATATTTATGTGACACACCTTTCGAGTTGCGATGGTCTTAAATTTCTCTTTTTGATGGAAGTCTTTTCTAGTCAACAGTAGAAAAAAGCGAGCTCTGTGTGAGAGAACACTCTCCGTTTCGATATTCATTTTTTCTCCTCACGTTCCCCGTTGAGAATACATCTCACGATGCAGTGTCTTTCTGCGGCTATGAATTTTATTCAAAGGGACAGCTAAGTTCGTTTTTTCGTTTCCCTTCTCTTTATCAAGCTCACATTCAAAACTTTCCTAATTTTGTCTTTCGTACGTGACCTTAAAGCTAATGCAACCCTCTCGGAAACTCTTTTCAAGTTATTCCTAGGTGATATTTTTATTCGTTTCTGGGAGCTAAAACTAGGAAAACTTTTGGTGGTTGATAGATTCAAAATAGTCAAAAAGATCCAGCCTGTTCATAAATATATTTGCCTGTCGCGTATAATTTTCTTAGATGACAATTCGTCATTTTTCGTACACGTGATCTTGGTTTTTTCGATATCAATTCAAATTTTTTTGCGAAGCAGAAAATGCGGAAAAATGAAAGGATATTTTTAGAAAGTATTGGTTGTGAAAGTGAGAATTACATACATTTCTCGGATCTTATTTAGATATTTTATCCGAATAATTGTGTGTCAGTCAGTGTATATCATATGCATCAATTACAGAAAAATGTTAAATTATTAAGCGGTTCGCTGAGATGTCTCTAAAATGTATTAATATCTTTCTTTGAGTGAAAATATACCGATGATTATTTTATATTTTGTATAAATTTGATATGAATAAGCTCGACTTGGTTGAAGGACGCCACAATACTAGAAGTGGTCCAAATGTGAAGATTTCCGAGGAGAAACGGACATTAGAAAGCTCGGACCGGGACTCGATTGAGCCAGAACATTTATCCATGCCATGTGATAGACTTTATAAACAAGGGGTTCTTCCGACTAACGGCATCGTCCAATTAAGCGGCACCGTCCGCAGTCGCCATCTTGTAGTGGTTCTGGTCGTACAATTTCCAAAAATGAGTCTCGGTGGCGTAGTGGATAGCGTGCTAGCCGTGCAACGACGGGGTCTCGGGTTTAAATCCCGGTTTTCCCCCCAAACAGATACTTTTAGTCTGAAACGTATATTTCTGTCGGAGTGCAAGGTAATTTATCGTTTCTCTTCTGCGTAGCCATTGAATACTTATAAAGGTGTGTTTTTAATAAATTGCACACGAACTGGAATTTATCGACTGCTTGACGAACTTGTCGTTAGCATAATAGAAAGACTTATCAGGAGCCATGTAAAAACATATATTATTGGTAATAAGGAAGATTACGTTATATATTATTTTAAGTAACAGTTATAGGTAAGTTTCGGTTATATTTGCTTACAAAGTTTTTTATCAGTAAATTCGTATTAAGCTAATGCAGAAAATTCGGTCTTAACTAATACTTAATACTTTATAGATAGAATATGAAATGCAATTCACCTTCACTGATTGATCTAGTGTTAATTTGCGGCGTAGTTAGCAATAAGAATAGGAATAAAATGAAGCCGCTCTGATTGCACTTCATCAGTCTCCAAATTTGAAGGAAAGAACAGAAAATTAAGCAATGAGGAGACGGAACCGCAATACCCCACACAGCCCGTCTCCGATCAGTGCGGATTCACCATAGCCCCGTGTGCATATTTTAAACAAACCATGTTTTAACATAGCAGAATTAAAATATATTCTAAAAATAGCACTAAGATATATTTTATTTATAAATGTCGTTTTTGCCTTTGTATATGATCAATTGTCATTTTGTAAGGGTGTAAAGTTATGAGATACATATTTAAGCTTATTTCCCTGGGACTTTCCCATTGTATATGCAGCTATGCCTAGGCTTTTCGTTCTTGGGCTCTATGGCTGGAGAAGTAGAACACAGAAATGCGTTGAGTTTTATCTCTCAAAGGCAACAGCGCCCAACAATACCAGGTGATTTGCCGAAAATATAGGGTAAGAATGGTATGAATTAAGGCCAGCAATATGAGAGCAGTGTGCCGGTTTTCAGTCGCCCATTGACAAGTTGCCAATTGTCAAGTTGTTGAAAAAATGGCTTCGACAAAAAAGCCTCGGGGACCGCTTCTTATATTCCCAGTGAGTAAGGATATCTGATCAGCCTCGAACTAGCTACTTTCGCGGACAGATCCGATGATTTCCGGAAAGGTTATTGGCCGCCTCTTGATTCCTCGCGAATTTGAGAATTTCTATTGTCATTTTTTTCCGCATTTCGGCCTAATTGCTCCGTGAGGGAAGAGTCACCCGCAGTTCGAGTCAGATGCTCCGAGGGGAGAGACGTAACTCTGTAACGCGAGTCACCTTGAGGAAGTGATTTCAACGCGGACACTTTGCGAAGAACATTGATTGTGTTTAAGACCAGGAAATTATTTGCAAAGTACTTTCAGTTAAGTTAATAGTGAATTTCAACCTGTTGTTAAAGGGCCACATCAAATGTCATAATATTATTTTGTGTAATTATCGGCACCAGTCCGAATTATCTTTCCTATTATTGTAATGTTAATTGAGGGTTATTACTATTGTGGAGTATGGTTTAATATTCGGCTGCATTCGAGAAATAGAAAAGGTGCAACGAAAGGCGATACGTTTTGTGAAGAATTGCTATGATAAATCAGTAAGCGTTACTGAGATGCTCAAGAACGCGGGATGGGAATCATTAGAAAAAAGAAGATTAACGCTAAGGATAAATTTATTAAATAAGTTCAGAGAAACCACGTTCTCGGAAGACGTCGCGGACATAATGCGCCCTCCCTGCTATATAGGCCGCTCCGATACAGCGAGGAAAATAAGAGAAATAGATGCGAACACGAACCGATTCAAGAATTCGTTTTTTCCGCGAACGATACGCGAAAGTAATCGCCTAGGTAAATAGAGTCTTGGTGCATGCACCCCCTGCCACACGTCGAAAGGTGGCTAGCAGGGTATACACATAGACATAGACAATATTATTTGTTAATTACACTGGTTATTATTTTCGACGTTTTCTTTGGCTTTCTACCGCCCGTGTTATCCAACTGATAGATCACAAAAATAATCTAATGCACTGTTTTGGTGGATTTTCTGGAATTTTAATGTCTTCAAAATTTTCCTGATCTACCCAGAGCGGTGCAGCATTATGGAAACATACCAAACCACGTTGTGCAAATGGTTTCGTTGGTGGCCCCCTTTTGGTCAAGTGCGCTGCGCGTTCGTCTTTGGTGGAAGCCGTCCCGGGTTCAATTCTTGATTGGTAGTAGTGGTATTGCTAAAAGTGCTGTGACAGCTTAGGTCATTTCGCACGCAGACCCCCACCGGGAGTCGAACTCGGGACCGCTTTCATGGAAGTCAACCACGTTGTCCAGTTAACTTTCCAGGAGCCCTCAATTCTCGGTAGGGGCCCCGAAGTGACCTTAGTTGTCGAAGGACTTTAACAACAATACCACTTTTAGTATTACGATTTCATTGCTTCCGAAACTCATTTTGATGAAGCTGGACCAAAATTGGACATCAAATTAGTTTCTGTGAGCTAGATTCCCTCATCTTAACTGAGTGCATCAAATAGGACACTAATGAACTAAATAATGACACGCTTTTTAGGATGAACAAAGGGCTTGTGGAGGGAGTGAGAGCAACTTAGACGACGACAATAAATTCCTGCGGCTCAACAGCGGAGCTACTATTAAAACGTAATTGGAATCGATCCAATAACTCCAGGCATGTCAGAGCATATTTTGGAAATATATCCCAAGATTGAACGTACTTTACAGTTCGCCGAAAGATAGACAACTAAATCTGCTGCAACAAAGAGAAGAGAAAAAGCCAAAGAAGGAAACCGTGGAAATCCACGCTGAAAGTTTCAGAGAATTAAGAAATCGATTGCGAAAAACAGTAAATGCATTAAAATTACATTGGCGTTTATTATTCGCCTATAATTTATTCAAAAGAAGGAGGGTTTCTTTTNGCAACAAAGAGAAGAGAAAAAGCCAAAGAAGGAAACCGTGGAAATCCACGCTGAAAGTTTCAGAGAATTAAGAAATCGATTGCGAAAAACAGTAAATGCATTAAAATTACATTGGCGTTTATTATTCGCCTATAATTTATTCAAAAGAAGGAGGGTTTCTTTTGGGACTAACTATATTATTTTATATTTATTTAATTTTTATTAATCGATTATTCCGGTTTACAACAGTCCGGATATTTGGTGGTACCGATTTATCGGTTGCATTGTTGTATTCTTGATTAAAAATGACGGCGTAAAAGTAATTATCTAAAATATTTTCCTTACGGAGTCGAGATAACTTTTCTGTTGATGAGTGCCTAAACACCGTTTGGCGATATCAAGGGTCCAAGTCGTCAGGGACGCCGCTACATTCATCGCCATCACTCAAGAAGTTTTAAATTCTAGAGTCACTTCTCGAGGTTAATTTTAGATCTGCATAATGGAATCGCTCCCTAAATTGCGAAAAATCAGACAGTAATCAGTCTCATTTAAGGAAACGAGAGAGTGAGTTTAAAATTTCCCGACGCCACGGCTCTAAACTTTTCCCTCCGAAAAAACACCCCGAGTCGCTGTTTACTCTGCCCTTTTCATCTCCTTTCCAATTCCTTCTCCCTCCAGTCCAATCTCTTTACCTTCCATTTCGGTGATCTCCAACTTTCGTTTCGGGGTGTTTCTCCCTCTACGGAGCACACTTGACCCCCCCCCCCCCACTCCTCACACACGCACTTCCCCAAATACAGCCCCCCCATCTGATGGCCACCTTATGAATTATTCAGGTGCCAAGAGGAAAAAAAGGTCAAAGAAGCGAAGTGAGGATAAACAGAAAAGACTTGTAGGGAAAAATAATGAGACGGGGGAGAGAATGAGTTGGGGAAGGAATGGCACACAGAGGGTCGCGAGAGGCGGAAGTTGACTGAGATGTCATAACGGGAATTTTTAATTTTATGGGGCGTTGCAGTGTGGAGGATTTCTTACTTACGATGCCACGCAATCACTGCTCGTAACCATTTTAGCACGGAGAGCAGATGTTTTACGACGAATGGGAGGAAAATTTAAGAGGAATAAGTTTTTAAAACTTCAGCTTGATCGCAATTCTAGGCGGTTGTGTGCTGCACAAATATTTCAACCATTCAAAAGTTCTCAAAATTACTAAAATGTAACTTTTTAATTAAACAATTATCTAGTTTGATTAAATTCCTCTTCGCCTTAGTGTTCGAAGCTGAATTGAAATTCATGGGTTTCTATAACGAAGAAAAGGCTTTGTAATTTATACTCTAAAATTTTTATTGAAATCATTCACATCTGTTTTGTTTCACATGGTATGGTATTGTTTTCATTAGTTATTCTTTTGTAAAATTCACAGTCTTATTTTTAATCCAAAAGATGCATTTTTATTAGACACTTCCTATTACCGTAAGTTCTACTACATCGCTTTGTTAAGATATTTAAGGACATCGACTGATTGCAAACCAAACGATTTCAATTTACTTCCTAATACCATTTATTATAAATTAAATATTTTTCCTCTTTAGCATACCAACCTTCTGGATGTGAAATCGATAGACTGGCCATTGAAAAATATTTTTGTGTAAAAATTGAGCAGACCCAAAGTCTTGCCACTTTTCAAACGTTGGAGATTCCTTTCTTAAATCATTACTCTCCCAGATTTAAGATTCTTTGACTGTTACTATTTCCTTTTTTGAATACAGATTATGTGGTATTCGTCGCCGATAAGTCCGAGTTGATTACGTAACCGAGTTTTGTATTGACTTTTTTAAGCAATGACACTGTTGAAGGCTAAATTAAAACCGAATCCAAATGTTCACTCTATCTGATGTAAACGTATCCATTCGTTCTCTTTTTCTACTAAAATTATATTCTCTCATAAGATTCTACTGCTTTGGTATCTTCAAGGATATTTTTCAGCGTAGAGAATTGTGAAAAATCGCCGCCTCTGAGTATTTCTATTCTATATATAGTCGCCTTGGTATAATGATTGTATTATATATCTGTTTCTTCCATCGGAATTTTTATTTAGTTTCTATTATATAGTTTCTGCTGTACGTTTTAATGACATTCGCAGTGTTATGGTCTCTACAAAAAGTATTTATTTCGCAATTATTTTCGAAGCTACAATTTTAACGTTAATATGGCCAATTTTCCAAAAATATTGTGAAAAATCTCTGTCCATTCCTTCAGAATGAATAAAGATATTCTCAAATTTTCAGCCTTCTTTATGACTTTAACTTTGGAAATTTGTTAAATTAGGGGCGACATCGCAGAGCAACATATTTGAACAAAGGCGGTGCGGGATACACTTTGAAAAGGGCCAATTTTCTTCTCTTGTTCCGAAGGGGAGGAAGAAATGTGGAAACCATAATACTGTGAAATTTATTCAGATGAACAACGTCTTATGGTTCCACGAAGGGAAGAAAGAAGTGGATTAATGAGTGGTCGATTATCTATAGTTATTCCTTATTGTCCGTTCTCACATCTTTGTCTCCCTATCACGTGAAACGCAAGATTAAATCTTAAGTCATTGCTCTCCAGAATGATAAGCTTTGAAACTTTCCTTTTTTACGTGAAATATACATGCCATCTGTATAAATATTTAAAAAACTGTTGGATTAATATTGCAATGAGAACATTGTATTCGTTTCAGTTTGTATCTGTCGATATTGAGTGTGATGAGATTATGCGTACGCTGTGTTGGAACCTAGCTAAGAGTGACCTTATTAGCATATTTATGTCTTCAAATAAGCTGCTTAGTATTTTTACACCTTTCATATTCAGACAATTTCCCTGGTAGAAGACAAGAGCTAAGTTGCTTTTAGAGGCTTCCCCATGTTCTATAGGAGAACTTTTAACTCCAAGAGTTTACTTTCCGAACCACCCGTCAACCACTTAAAGGCGTTGTGGTGTTTTGCACTTCGGAGTTCAGAGGTTTGTAAACTTCTCTATAGATCCCTCCTCTCCGACAACTTCTATACAAAGTAGCCCCCTTGTCCCCCCTAGCCCCATATCCCACTTCTGTTGATCCCTCTGTTACATTTCAAACTTATTCCACTCTATTTCCTAATCCAATTCCAAATCGTTTGTTCCTTGAGGAAATGTTTGAGCTTCCCTTAACTTTTTTCTCTCTCGAGAAATATTGAGCGTCCTTTAACGCTTATTTAGGCTTCCTCGTGTGGAAAAGAGTCAACTGTTCGCAACAGCGGTCTGGAAATATGTTTTATCCTATGTAGCATAATGATTTTTATCTAGCCAAGTCATAAAAGAATCTGTTATTAGAAGCAGTAAGTTGTAATGAGTTTCAAATTATGGATTAATATATAAACCTTACTTTATTCTTAGCTATGGTAGGTGTAAGATTATATACTAAATTATTCGCAGGGTTTTTGAGTAAAGTATTTAAAGTAGCAATAGCTAGAGTGATGTTCCGTAACCCTTTTGTCTTACCATGGAATTACATGGTAATCCCTTTTCTAGGATAAAGGATAAAAAATCTTAATATCTTCCGCTTTGAGACAAAAGCAGTAAATATCTAAAGTATCGATGAGAGAGGAAGGGAAAAAATTACTTTTACATGTTACCACAGACTTTTAATCTTCCAAGACCTAGGTTAGCGTGTCATCATCATTACCTGATGAATTACCTGTAATGCCATAAAGTTGTTCTAATTCCTCTTTCATCATGAAGATCTACCAAAGAAATGAGGCCGAAGCAGAGAATTTTTTGTCTAAACTTTTGTTCCATTCTACGATGTAGGATATTAATTGGGGCATTTAATAATTCGGGCACCTTAATAATGTTTCCGCGCATTACATAAAAATAATCGATGTAAATTGTAAAAAGTCACATGACTAACCTACTAATTAAAACAGAATATATTCTATTAATTATCGAAGTTAATTAGTGGCTGTTGTGCCAAAACGTTTCATCTTTGTTCCTTTCCAAGTCTGATGAAATACTAAAAATACTTACTTATCTTACTGATAAATAAGTAAGTAACGAGTTCCATATTGGTGAATGTGGTTCCAAGTTCTTTTCCTAGTGGGAACCACCTTTGCAGAATTACCTCAGCGGTCGAAGCACTTTCATAGAATGTATCAGCTTCATTCGGTGCTCTCTTATTTCGACACTAGTAGCAAAAATATTATATTTATGATATATCCTATTCTGGACAATTCGAATTTTCGGAAATGTCGAAATAGTTCTGCAAACTAAGTAGCACTTAAGATGAAAAGTAGATACATGCATTGTGATATTTTCATATTGCAATTTCATGCTTATTTCTTATAATAAATTTTGCCTGTTATTTTAGACACCCTATTCCTTTGTCGTTTTGTTAATTGATTTTTTCCCTAAATATTCTTGTACAGCAGGTTTTATTTTGAATATTAAAATAGTTTCCGTTATAAGAGAAAGACCCGCTGAAGTCGGCAACGGCCAAAAATGTTTCAAATCATCGGATGGAGTCGGATCTGGTGTTCAGCGTTTAGTGAGTATTTCTGAAGAATTTGTATGAATAAAATAATAGGAAAAACTTTGAGTCCTAATGTAATTAACAATTATGAGGTTGTTGTTTCTTAGTCCATTCGTTACGTCTTCTCATGGAGCTCGTCTTTACTGTTGGTCACTCAGATTTTACGATCAGAAAGATCGTAGGATATTTTTTGAAAATGGACACATTTATGGCTCAATATGTTATTTATCACCGATCAGGGTGGTTGGGGCGTTCGATTATTATTAAAGTATGTATTTGCGTTTCATATGTACGGCTTAAATACATCGCTAAGACTCTATTTAAACGCGTAGAAACCCAGTAATTTTGGTTTTTGATAGCAAGAATAAGACGTTGTAAAAGTAGGTTATAGGTCCTGTGGGAAAAGTGACGTAAAAGTGGAGCGTCGTAAAGGGAGCGTCGTAAAGTGGAAGGCCGTCTGTGCGTATTTCTATACATTTTTATGTGCGTGATCGCAGATACACTCCGAAACGCGGGCTAAATTTGCGAGCACAATATTCTCATTGCATAATATAAAAAGACTGCTTCTGCAATGCATTTGCTATGATACTGAGCTTAACAATGTACAAGAAATCTGCCTACAAAGTCTTTAAAGTAATCAGTCCGGAGAGTGGTTGGATCCTCAGCTCTTTTAAGAGGTATGTGAGGCAGTTTGTCTTTGCTTTTCTCACTGAGTCAGGGCACAATAGTTAGGTAATCGTTACACAACGACCTTATAAATGATATTACGGTGTTTAATCGAGAGTTACTGTATTCCATTGCTCCATCACTCACTCTCCAGTATCTTTCATAAAAATTATGCATTACTTAGAAATTACAAATATACATTACTATTACAATCCATTACATTTTATGATAAATATATATTCACCCGGTACTTTACATAATAATCCTATTAGATATAATTCTAATTTAGAAACTCATGCACACAATAATTTATTTTTGGTAATAGGTATTTAAAAAAATATTTTAACAAGTTTTACATTTAATAGGGCCAAATAATTTGCTTTTAATTTTTAGTGCCGTCACCTTAAAGATTCTCCCAGTTAAAGCAAATCTATGGGTTTGGCTCCTGTAGTTACCCCTTCCTCTTGTCAAATGGTTATGTCGATCCTCCTGTTTTATGTACTTATCTACAATCTGATGAATGTAAACGGCCCATGCATAAAATATGCCGAGGGCATAGTTAATATTCCTATTCTTTGAATAATGAATTGCAAGAGTTTTCCTGCGAACTTTAGCCATGTTTCTAATCACCATCTTTTGATTTATGAAAAGAGGATGATTAGAGCCATAGACTCTTGTAAACTATTATTCAATTTTGGGGTATAATATTTAGTATCACAGACTTGACCAAGCATAGGACAAATGTAAAATAAGGATAGTTTCACTCTATACTTTACTCAGAGACAACGTTATTATTCAAAGGAAAAACGGACATGAAAAAGGTATAACAGGACCAGGACTCCTGAAACCCGAAGTCTTTAACTTTCGAATACTTTGTCCAACGAAGAGGAGTTCTCGGCACACATTGTGAGGTCTGTTTCTCAACGAGGACGATGCCGCATAGTCGGAAGAAACAATTCCTACACTATTTCATAACAGAATGAGAGAATATTCTGGCTAGACTGAATGATAGAACAGAGCATTCACCTGGAAAGATGAAGATTACAGATTGGAGTCCTTCTTGATATTTTGCTTGTCCTTTTTTTCATTTTAGATATTTCCTTGGAGCACGATTGTAAGTGCAAATGAAACTTTTACTTTCGCAAGTTATTACAATCATAAAGGTATGGCTGAAAAAACGTTCAAAATGAAAAGTATTTCATCATCAAATATAACTCGATTCACCAATATTTTTATCCTCAGAACCACGTTACTTCACACCGTACACTGGACTTGATTTTTAGAAGTTCTTGCGTGATTTCGTTTTGGCCTTGTAGCCATCCAGTCGAAATTTCTGACTGCTCCTTCATAATAATTCATCATTATGTCTAATTTTTATTGGGAAAGACAGGATAAATTCCTTTTCCGAAAAGGGTTATTCTTCACTAACTATATAAATGGAAGTTTTTGCGTTCGGTAACATTTTTCAGTTAAAATATTCAAAGAAATTAATTAATATCCTTTATTATATTTACGTCGTTAATAGATTGATTTTAAAATCAATAGACCAGTCTTGTTAAAGACGATAATTAGAAGGGAAATATCTGTTTACACGCGTCCCTAATATTGAATCTACTTTCTTCGGGACTTTTCCTTGTAGGCACATGAGTGGGAGGGAAAACTTGATGAAGTCTCTAATGAAAAATTAGAGTTCGCTGATGGACCTGAGCTAAAACGAGGGTGTTCTATGAAGTAAAAGGAGAACATTCCACCCTTTAAGGGCTGAATTTGTCCTTATTATCGTGTATTTTCCTTTAAAGTATTTTTAAACATTAGTAATTTGTATTTTTAAAATTGGTCCCTTAAAAATCTCTTCTAAATAAAATAACAATACAGAAATAGTTTTTACCATAAATCAATCTTTGTTATAAATAAATTATAAAGTTTGTGCGTGCTGTACGCTCGCCATAAACTCGAGAACCAGACCAGACGCACTGCTTTCAGACTTTGAACATTATTAACTCTCTAATGCTTTATTGAGAGTCCATTAAGTCGCCATCAGTATTGCATCTATCGATTTTCTTTTCTCCGCTGATAATCAACGACCACTTCAGTCAGCATTCAATAAAGCTAGAAAAACATTAGTCACTAACAATCCGTCAGTCATCCAAAGACATCCATGAATATCCTTTTTCTTCTTCAGTGTTCAACTCGCCATTCCTCACGTTTATCTGCCTCCCTCTTCTTGAATATCCATGAGAAATAAAATGAAAATGTGTAAAAAGTTAACCTATAACAGCTTATCACGTCAATATTTTGGGTAATCTGTTGACGAAAATTATCTGATTAAGAAAAAAAAGGACATCAACGCTTTCACGTATGTTTGTCGTCATTAATGACTTTCGGAAAGTGCTATATGAGAGAGGAAAGGAATGAAAAATGTAAATCATTGACACCAATCAAAAAAGACAAATGAAAACGAAATACTGAGCTTAAATGTTATTGATAATGAATATGAATAATCTTCATGCTAAAGTCGACAATTATTGTTCACTCTTTGTGGCTCTAGAACTGTATAACTAGATCAAGATAAAATGGATCATCGTTACGTCATCATTACCACGAAAATTTAGTTACCTAATGTTTGTATGGACTATCTTCGTTAACCGATCGCCCACAATAAATAATAAGTGGATACTAGGATAAAGTTATAGAACTAAATTATTTATTTAATTCACAGAAAGTGAAAAATATAAATTATGTACTTGAAAAACTTTATAAAAGTGATATTCAAAATCGGAATAACTGTCATTTTAGCAATATCGTATAATAAAGTTTCAAACATTTAAGGAATAAGTTGTTTCTTCCTGGAAAAGTTGCTTTGGCAGATTTATTTAATTAACAATAAACTTAAATTTTACGTCAATACTAGATGCTGAGGCTATTTTCTTTGAATGAGAAACCATATTAACAGACTGGAATTCAATATTTGCATCGAATTTTCTCTTTTAAATATTTAAAAAGGATTATAAAAATAGTGCGGTAGTGTAAGTAGAAAAATGTTGAGCAATCATTAGTGTTTATAAATTATACTTCCCGGCCTAGGTGTACTTAATATAAGCTTTTAATTAATTAACGTGTAAATTTCCAAGTTCATACTTGTACATATTGTTACACAAAATAGATTTTGTGGAACAGTATAAGTGATTAGTATTTATCGTATATTCTGGATAGTAATAAGTGATTAATATATCATCATTTACATGGATAATATGGAATTCCACCAATTATCGCTAGAAAATATTAATTTAGTCGTTTTAGTTACGATTTTTCATTCAGTCCGAATTTCCTCTTTTGATTTTTATACTATTTCTAACATTAGTTTCGCATGTTTAGTTTATGTGAAAAGTTCTTAAGAAGAATTGCTGTAATGTTTATAGGAGACATTAACATAAACAGTCTTGTGGCCCATATGAAAGACGTCCAATTTTAGAACTGTGAATTTTTCAAATGTATGTGAATTAATCTGTTATAGTCGAAAAATTGCCTATAAAGTTGCAGATGATTTGCGGATAATTATTGTACATACATTATCAGGACAATCGATAATGTCTTAGTTAAATGTCTTATCTAGGTTAAGTCCGTTGAAGACGTAGTAGTATAAATCATTTTCATAATTCTCCAGTTTTGTTTTTATCCTAAAACATTAAGATGTATCGTGACTTATAGTTTATTTTTTATATACAAGAATAAGCTAGGTGGCATTTATTATTAATGGAAAATAAAACCCGATCTGGTATTCACCCCTGTAGTTAAAAAAATCCCTCAAAAACTTCCTGAACGCGTAAATTTAGAAATTCAATCCGACAAATATTAAAAATTTACAAAAATAATAACGAAGATTTCCCACGGGAAATTTTAACGGATTATTTATCATTTTAATGTTATTTAAAGATGAATGGGCGAAGGGTTCTGAAATTAGTTCCAGGATAGAATTCGGGAAAAAATTACTAAGGAATAAGTGCAGGCGCGGGGTCTCTATTTAGGCCTTGAAATGTTTTATAATTGATATTTTTGAGATAATACTGTTATATCAATAATTTACCCTATCTTTGATCGAAAGCTTTTCCTAATATCGCTGAAGATATATGTCTTACAGAGATCCGTATCCAAGTAAATGTCATAAATTATGATCGCGATGGAGAGCTCTTCGCTCAAGATTAAAAAATTCATTTTGGAAGTTTCGAAATCAAGTTTTCAAATCAGTCGTATTCTCCCTCGTTTCCTCACGAGCTTAAAAGTCTCGCCCCGTAATTGCACCTATTTCCCCGCCATCTGGCGGAGAGCGACGCCAACGGCTCTTTGTTTCCGAAACTCCGCCGCCGCGGACGTTTCGCCGACAAATTGGATAGCGTTCCATTGACGGCCGCAGTTCGTCAACTCCGCGATAATCAGCAAGACGAGCGAGCGAATATTCGCGAAAGTTCGCAAGAACGCCGTTATTAAATCCCACGAACATTCCTTTTCACGGCCACTGGATGAGAAGGGGAGATTTTCAACGCGACCTGCGACAAAAAGACCAACAAGTTGCGAAATTGAACGTTTTGTTTCGCGCGCGTCTGCTCCGGACATGTTTTTAGGCAGACAAAAGAAGATCGGAGATTCATTTTTGTCCTTATTTTCGGCATTAACGGCAAACTCGCCGTTGGAGGTCCCTCTATTGTCCTCTCCCAGGTTTCACCACTCCGAAAATCATTGTCGGACAGGTTGGGTGAAACTGTGTTGCCATGGTAACGGAGAGGGTCGCGAGGTTTGCTGTTACTGACAAAAGAGGCCCTCCCACTGTCATCCGTCTCCTTTTGCCTCCGGGGACAGGACTACCTGTATTGCGACATCTCTCTCCTTATTCTTTCCACTCTTTCAACGTGAAAAGGTTTCGTCGTCTGCGTTTTCTAAAGCGCTCCTTCCTTTTTTGGGGGCTCGACTGGGTTCGTTTAAATTCCGTCTTTTTCGCTCCTTTGGGTTATGGACTCCGCGGCTGGTCTCTGGTTTTGCATTGTGGGAATGAAAGTCCTATCTTTTGATTCAGCTGCGATAAAGGATTCTGAATGTCTCATTATACGAGTTTTGTGCCGCTGTTTCGCGCGATTGGGCGACGTCGGAACTCGTGGATTAATTCAGCCACTTTTCATTTGTTTTGATTTTTGTTTCCATGGATACGTCTTTTAATGAACGTGGGAAATGTTTATTGTGACGGAAATTCCTTTCGGTGGGAAGCTTAACCCACTCATACACTTACATTTTGCTCATTCATCTGGTTCGTTCTCTCGAAGTTGAGCTTTTATTGCCATGGAGACAATTGTTCTTTATTTGACGGAAGTAAACACCGGCAAGATTTTTATCCAAATGGAGTTCAGATCGTTAAAGTGAATAAAAGTTGCAGTAAACGTAAATATTCTTCTTGTTTACTGAAGGAAATTTTCTTAATTCGAATATTTATTACAGTTTAAGCGATGAAGTATTTTCTGTGATCACAAAATAATTCAAATACTTAAATTAGGGAAACCTACTGTAGATCATTGTTCATTTTTCATTTGCCCAGTGTAAACCTTCCCGAAATTTATTTCTTCTCGACCCCTTGACATTTCTCTCTGCTTTACTTTTCACGAAATTATATCAGTAAATATTTCAAACACTAATGACATTCACTGCAACAGAACAGATTGAGAATGCTAATGATTACGTCAATGTAAAATACTCATTATACGTCCGTGTTCAAATCACATGTTGCGTTAAGATCTGATCAGTGTTAGTAGAGTTGTTAAAGTGTTTCAACAACTAAAGTCATTTCGCTCGTACGCCCCACCGGGAATCGAACCCAGAACCGCTTTCAACAATGTCGAACGCGTTGCCCACTTGGCTATCCGGGACCTAGATCAGTTTTCTACCTACCTATAGTACATGATACATCTACCTACAGTAAATGGCTGCAATGAATGCCCTTTTAATGATTTAAGAGATATTTTCTATATTTCTAAGATTCGTGGCAACGTAACTAACATCGCCAAATAAAAAGATTTAATTATTTTTCAAAGAAACTTTAACGCTCGATTGATATCCGAAGCGTGCTTGCGTCTTCGGGTGAAGATGGAACAGATCGTTCATAGAAGTTTAGTTACTAAAACTAAGATGCCTTTCTTTTTGGCGATGTTTTTCTTAGAAGTCCAGTTTCCATAAACTGAATTCCAGCTTTGATAATTAAAGTAATAAAATAATAAACAGGAAAGTATGCGATTAATGCGATATGTAAATTTCATTATCTAATATTGCCAAAAGCAAAGGTGTCTAACCCGGCGAAATTATATTTTGCGGTCCACTATACCAAGGATATATAAAATGCGTACATTGTTCTCTTTGAAGGTTTCACACAATTTTCTTAGCTAGTGAAGTTGAGAAGTGGGAAAAGGGGACATTAGAAAGTATCTTCTAAAGCGATTTTAGTGGAAAACCATTTCGAACAATATATTAGACATTCCGAAGGAGATATTCTGTACCACAAGGTTAAGAGACATTAGTCCAAATAGTTGTAATCGCTTTAAATATATTAAATCATAAAAAATAAAATAATGAAGCATTAAAATTTATAACGAACTTCAAATATATTGTGAAAGCAAATTGGTATAATGCTACCCCATAAAGAAAAACCATTTCATTCTATTTACATATAATTGAAAAGGGAAACTTAAATGAACGATTTACGATGAGTTGCTATTGATTTCCAACTTCAATTAAGTGGATTGCCTGCGAACCGCTGTCTTTTTTTAGAAGCTGAAGTGGGTTTACTGAGGGTAAGAGCTCCTAACCTGTCATTCAGTAAGTGTGCTGTAAATTTTAAATTACCGGCAGTTTTGATGTTTTAATTTACTACTGTCCCTTAGTTTTCCAGTACATAAGTTCATATATTTTTAACATACGTAAGTTCTCTATCTTTCCGTAGGTCCATGTAGTACCCTAATATTCCCTACTCATCGCTATTTCCTTCACCACCTGGTAACCCACCCCACTCTTCATGGAATCTTACAACTTTTGACTTTGTCTTTCTCTCTTTTTTCCCTTGTATTCTTTCTTTAATAACATTCTTTAGGAATCCCTCTCCTCTCAATATTTCACACACTTATTTCCTCTATCGAAGTTTATTTACTTCGATTAAAACCCTCTCTTTCTCAACCATCTCTAGTACCTCTGTTTGATT
Source organism: Ladona fulva (assembly GCA_000376725.2). Classification (NCBI taxonomy): domain Eukaryota; kingdom Metazoa; phylum Arthropoda; class Insecta; order Odonata; family Libellulidae; genus Ladona; species Ladona fulva. The sequence goes on along the minus strand of KZ308348.1, from coordinate 1,211,488 downwards.
TTCTATCGACCGAACTTACCTTTTTATTTTACGCCATATCCACATCTCGAATACCTCTACTGTTTTGATGTTCCCCTTTCGTAAGTACCACATTTCACACCCACACAGCGAAACACCCCACACCTAGGAATTTACCAAGCTTTTGCCTGATTGCTTTATCGAGACCTCTAGTTATAATTTCTCTTTCTTTCAAGCTTCCTTGGCCAATGCTAATCTTTTTCGAACCTCATCTGTCATCTCCCATCGTAAGATAGAACAATTCCCAAGTAAGAGCAATTATCTATTTCAAATTAATTACCATTTGTATCGCGTCTCGAATAAAAATTAATAAATGTAATCTCTAACACTAACAAAAGTCTTGAATAAATCAATATACTATCACTTCAGAAAAAATTCTGCTTCGGTTCCTTTATGATGGAGACGAAGCTAAATGTTTGTACAGTTTCATACGTGGAATACACGTGGAATTGTATATAAGTTATGATTCAAGCCTCCATAAAGCCGCATGAGACAAAGTATCAGTACAAAGTTCTATGCCGGACTTTTGCAATAAATCAGAACCACAGATTCTTAACAATTTTCTGCAATATCATCTCCAAATTTACAGATTGCATTATTTTATTAATGCTCCAAGAAATTCATATGTTTGAGCATTAAGTTGAGCATCACTATCCGGAGGGAAGTTTCCCAAACGATATGACTTCTAAGACTGCACTTACTTCAGAAGCTGCGATGATTATTTGATAAATGGTCACGTTCGCAAAAGGGAATGGATCCTGAACATTCCCCAACGACGTTGCTCTTAAATACACTATCATTTTTAGAGAAAGCGTGGAATCAAATTCGTGGATCCAGCGTCGTCAAATCCTCTCAAACTCCACGAATGATCATAAAACGAAACGTTAATCTTTGGTTTTGATGCCCTCAAAACTCGCGAACTGTAGATCCCGAATGTTCCCTCCACAAAATGTTTTCGATCGACGCCGAAAACATAATTTCTCGGTGGAAGTAGATTTCGCGAGCATGAACCCCGCGATAAACACCCGAAAAGAGTTAATCCCGCAAATATGCTCCAGATCTCGAGGAGTTTGTTTTGAATTCTCGGCACGATCTTCCTGGAGGCATGATTTCCCCCATTCCCACTTAACAATGCTCTTCCTTCCGAATATGGCGTCGCATTTTGGGGGCTCCTCCTCCTTAACAGACACTAGTTGGCCCCGCGCCACGCTCCAAACACATCCTCTTCTTGTTTCCTTAGGTTTCTCTTCTCCCCCTCAATCGTGCTCTCAAACACACTCGGCACATGCGCCACGACACCAGAACACTCTTCCGCAAAATCTACTAAACATCGCCGATTGGTGTTTCATGGATGCCTTCGAACCGTCCTCTAGCTCGTACGGGTTGTTTGTAAATAAATTTGGGGCGCCTCTCGGAAAATTTCTGGTTTTTGTGTTTTCTTTGTTCTCCGAGGCCCACTGCAGATTAACTCGAGAATGACTGCCTAGATGGGGCTGAAGTCGCACAGTTTAGCATTCCAGTGATAGAATCAAGTTGTTTTGTTAATATAGCAAGCAAAGGTTGCTTTTCTTTCTCTATCTGGGTGTCGGCTAGTGAGGCCTGTTTGAATCTTCAACACTCTCGGGTAAATTCGTGCTTATTTTATTAATA
>KZ308348.1:1072575-1209762 GCA_000376725.2 Ladona fulva | reverse complement strand
TATATATATTTTGTCTCTTCCAAACATTGTTGAACTGACAAATTTTAAATTTCATATGCGAAGTCGACTTTATATCTGTTAATGTGTGCATATTTTTGAGTGTGTATAAATGTACACACATAAGGATGTTATACAAAGAAAATGATGAGCAGACTTACTTATTTCAGGGTTTAGCTATTGAGTAGTGATTTACTATCGTTCATATCTGCGCTCTAAATACTACTTGCTTATGTAATATTTCATTCCTCAATTGGACAAATGTTTTCAGTTATTAAATTCATACATTTACCAATCACACAAATAAGGTATTTAAAATGTACATCACTCATTCATTCCTAAGATTGGAACCTTTCTCTTGCTAAAGAAATTACCATCTTGTCATATAGGGAAGGATGGTCAGGTGTATGCATCTATATATGTGTGTTGAGGACAAATAGAATTTTTCAAAAGGATTCATCCCGTGGTCAATATATGGGCGGATACATAAAAGATAAAACCTATCTTCATCACTCACAAGAACCTTGGAATTCAATTTATTTTCCATTCTATACTAAGCATTGCAGATATCTCCAAAAAAAAGAAAGAAATATTATTAACACTGTCGATGGTTCATTTTAATCCTGGAAAAATGAAAAATAATAAAAATTCTCTTATGTGTGTATATTGAAATGGTGCGGTTGCCCTTGGTGACATTTTTGTTCACAAAATATGTAATCTCCGAGGTGGAGGAGATTACCTCTTAAAGAAAGACAATGTCGGGAGACGCTCTCGTCTTTTTTATGAGAAGAAACTTTCTTATTTAGTCATTCTCTGCCTTAATTCAGAGGCGTAGCCCGGAATGGAGGACTTAAGCTCCGCTACCTCTTACACCTTTTTATTACGTGACTCATTTACTTTTGGTACTGCAAGAGAGTGCTTGGTTAAAAATGAAAAGTCACTCCGTCCCTGAATTTGAAGGAAGATGCTCCATGAGTAGCTGCGAATTTTTTTCGAAAGAAAGTTTCTTAATAATACGGACGCGACGATAACTCGTAACATTTATGAGATATTGTACTATGTCGTTGAATTGAAGTGCTACATTAATATTTATCTTACTTTGCGGTAGCAGACTGGATTTCAACTACGAATCTATTTCCTTATCTAACGGCCCATCGCGATTTTTACACGAATTTTAATTAACGAGTCAATAAAGAGTCGTGACAATTTTATTTATAGCTATATAAAATTATTTGCAAAATTTAATTTAAATAATGATTGGATTACCGAACTTACCTTTTTATTTTACGCCATATCCACATCTCGAATACCTCTACTGTTTTGATGTTCCCCTTTCGTAAGTACCACATTTCACACCCAGTATTTATTTTTTTGAATTCATTAAATCGTCAATTTATCAAGAACCAATTTGATGTGATTTGATTTGAGTAAATTTGATTAAAATATTTTAGCAGATTTTTTTCTGTTTTAGACAGTTGACGGTTTCATATATGGCCCTTCTATTATAAATTAAAATGGAAAATATTTATCAGTACATGATAAGGAATTATATAGGAGCCTTACTGCAAAACCAGAAAATAACGTGACCGATGTTTTTGTGTCTAACTCCAAAATTATACACATATTGTAGATGAAAACAACGCTTTTGATATTTATTTTGCCAGTATTTTCAACATGAAATAATTTAAGATCGTCTTAAGAGAGATTTTAGATAACAGTTTGTCAGAATATCATAATGAGAATGAATAGACCATTTTTGTTTGCACTTTCAAACACTCCATTTCCCGTATGCCATTTGCCATTGTGGTTATAATATCATCACAGCTATATAATAAACAAGAAATAGCAAGTGAAATATACTTTCACAGGTGACCTGCTCAGAGGTCAATAATATTACAACTAACATCATTGCAATGCATGGAAGCACTACAACTTCAATTGTGCAATTAAATTACAATCAAATTTAATGGAAAGTTTCCGTGGAAGTTAAGTGTTAAAATACTTTGGATGAAAAACAAAGTTGCGGCAGGATTCTGCCTCAAACAAAGCGTAACGAATTCCAAAAATTCGTCCTTTTAAGTATTGCAAAGATAGCAACCAAACAAATCTAAATAATCGCCTAGGCTTTCATTGCCAGCAAGCTTACTGCCTTCATTTGCATTCCCGTCTTCATTTGTATCAACATACTCGCGTCGCAATGCACCGCCATGGCGCTGTTTATGTTTCCAATAGTGCAATCCGCTAATCTCGACACCAGACGCCGTCACGTATTCCTGCTACTCTTTCACATACGATGGCGAAGGACAATCAAGGATACGACAGGCGCTTCGAACGCATAAACTACTCTTCTCTTAGGATTGGACACCAAAGGAAAAATGCCACTCTATGGCCCGATTCCGTAATCTCAATAAGCTGCTTCCTGAAAACGAATCTTCTTAAAACCAGATTGTGAATGAATGAGACAATTGTGATTTTGTGACAGGCGTTAATTACTCGATATTTGTGATTAAAAGAACATTACATCTTAAAAATCGTAATTACTCGTTAAATGTACATACATATTTATAAAAATTGAAACTTTTAAAATTCTCAATTTACAGAAACTCGTAGTAATAAGAAGTCAATCTAAAAAATATTTTCTAAAACCAGTTGGAGTTAATAAAAAATTGCGATTCTATGGAAAATCCTCAATTTTGAGGAATGACGCAATACCTTAAACATCGTTTTTGGAATTCATATCTTTGTCAGGAATAATTAAATAGAATTTATAGAGAGAGAGAGAAGTTTGAATTACTTACTTAAGTCAAAGGAACCATATCTACACAGCAGCTGTATTTAGAATGAAATTGAACTCCGAGAAAAAACGGAACTCAGTTGTGAAAAACCTTGACGAGCTTTCTATCCTTCGCATCTCATCCATTTCTTTTTTGCGCCTCTGATATGGCAGTCTTTTCGAGAATCCCTGGTGTTAGTACGCGCGTCAAAACCTCGCGCCCTCTTTTTCGAGAATTTGTCATTGTTCGCCGGCTCTCCTTCCAATTAAGGCTCTCCCTCGTCTTATTGTCACTCCATATAGCTGTCATTTCCCTCTTTCACTGATAATCACGTCACTCCACCTTTCTCCAGTCAACTCTGCCCATCAATCTCTCTCATCTTTTTCATTTTCCTTCACTTTCCCTTTCTCCACTTTGATTTCACTTCGATTTGTCACCTCTTTTTTTATTACTTAGTTCGCTCGCGAGCGCTGTTGCTTTCAACATCTCCTAAGAGATGTCACTGTTTCCTCCTCGGATTGAACATTCTCTGCGGAATCTCCTCTCGTGTTCTTGGTGTTTTGTTTTTTATGCGAATCGGGGAATAGTAGCTGATGGAGAAAAAGTTGTATTTGCGCTCTTGTAAGGATGGAGTTATATTTTTTCTACAACGTGCAAAAAGTAAGGAAGACGCACAGCCTGAAGAAGAACATTGCTTGAGGTAATTTTATACATTAAAAAATTATTCTTAAAATATCAATTGGGTGGGAAATTAAAGCAAACGTATTAAAAGTGGACGCGCAAAAACTTCCATATCCTAATATCCAGAGAAGATGGGGCACGGACACCTTGGAGTTAGAAGGCTTTCATACGATTCCGACACCAGTATTGTTAAGACAGTTAAAAATAAAAAATATTCTCAAAGACAAATACAAATAGTTTTTTCAGATTTATTCGCAACGATCATTAATATTTACAATAGACTGATACTAGCATATGTTTCTATGAGTAATATGATAACGGACGATAAAAATATAAGTAGAGAATAAAAAAAATGAGCGGTTCTATAGTGAAATGAGAATATTTTGCATAAAAGTAGAAAACAATGGTGGAAAAATGAGCACATGTTAATTTAAAAAGGAAAAAGAAGTGGTAAAACAGAAACATGTATTGTTTAACAGTAAAATCTTACTTCAAATTTCATATTATAAGTAGTAAACGCCCCCGTCAAGCATAGCAGAGCGTAATTTAATTTTAAATATGTCTGTTACCGTATATATCTGGTCCAACTAAGCCAAAAAGTGTCCGTCGGAAGATTGTAATATCTCAATATATTTAGTACCGGTCGACGGTTTATTTGATTCTCGTTAACTTTCCAATAAATTTGATAATAATTAAATGATTTTAGGGAATATTTTGTCAATTACAACAATGAAATCAACATTCATAAAAACTTTTTAATTTTCAAGGTAAATATTTATTGAAGCAGAGATGATTTGGAGACATTTCGTAACTACCTCTTATTTACAGGGATCAATCATGCACCATTTTTTTACCATATATATTTCCAAGACGATTTTTGACCAAGCTTTTTCTGCTAAGAGACTATGAAAACTTTCGAATGAAAAGGGAAGAGTGCAAAGTAGTTGCAAGGTAAGACCAAAGAGGTGAACGGAATAAACTAATGGTACGCGTTGATAGGGTTCTGTGAAAAGGATTCATGATCAAGGATGTTTAATTGGATGATCGGGAGACTTTCCCTTTAACGGGGTGTAAATTAATGATCGCCTATTCCAATCATCAACCGGGTGCACAGCTCAAATTGGACTGTTATATTGTTATAATTGGAAGAAAAATCTGGAGAAGATATTAATGAAGCAATATGCCGTTCTTTTATTAAAACAGTTGATCATATTTTTGATGGAGCTGCTCTTTCAGAGAGAAGAAGAAAATACATAGAAAACGATAATGTGGGCCACCTATTTAACAACAGTCATTTTGGTCACCCTTTTTGTTATCACGGAGTGCTACTTGACAATTTCCCGCGTAAATGCTATATGACAATGTAAATGCTCTACCACGTTTTTCAGGTCCAGGATAGTTAACTAGTTAGAGAAACCTGAGCTTTGATTTTCTTCCCTTTAAAATTGTATTCAAGAAATCATTTTGTTAATTGTTACTGATGTATCATAATCGGTCAGACTAGGCTTTTATTTGCTAGTGCGTTACTGCGCATTTTATACGTACTCCATGTACTCTTATTGCATGACCTCGCTCGTATTTCAAGTTAGAATTTATCAAAATGTTGAGCTCGTCTTGCAAAACACATGTTAACCAAGTAACCCGCAGACAAAGGTTTGACTTTATTGTTACTATACAGTACAACATTAGTGTATTTTCGCCAGTTTGCCATTCACAAATATTTGCTTCTGCGAAGGCGCTCACGAAATTCTTTGTAATATTCTTGGATCTCTTGATAGTGTAATGCGCGTTTCGTAATGGTTAGGAACGGCGCAATTGTGTCCCTTCATCGTCATTTTAGTCTTCTCACTCCTAGTAAGTAATTTTCTGATCTCACTTACTAGTAATTCTCAGCCATGAGGCGAAAGAAATTACTATACAATCCAAAAAATATACAAATATATAAATATACAAACTTCTTTCTTTTCGGCTTCATTGAGACGCATGAAAAAAATAAATCCAAAAGTTATATTTTGAGAAATGAAAATAAGTTATGTTTTAGCAGAGATAAAAAACACCGATTGCTGGAAAAGAGAGTTGTTTAAATTTCAGCGGAACAGAAACAAGAATAAATAACAGGTTGGTTTGTTCATACTGTTAGAAGAAAATTGAATAAAAGTAGCCAAGTAACAATTTACTAGGGAATTACAAATGTTAATTTTAAAGGAAATGTAGAGGCTTTTCCTTGTAATAAGGTCGGATCGTATAATTTTACCTTCTCAGAGAGCTTCCCACTTCCACCACCAGCTGGCGCACTTTTGCAACACTGCCTTCTGGGAGCTTCTCCTCGCCTTCTCCGCGTCTTTTGTTTTAATCTCGTTCTCTTCTTTTCTCTTTAGATGGGGATTTTCCTCCTGAAGCTGCTAATTAAGTTTCCACCCAAATCCCCATTGCATATCGCCCTGTCTTCCGCCCTCTCCGAGACACAATTATCCGCGGATAACACGTCATATTCTTCGCATTCTGTGCACCTGCGATATTAACCCAACTTCTCTTGTTTTGCAGACAAGTTGTCTTTCAAGAACAGTAATTATGGGTGGCGAGATACGTTACGTGATGCGAGTGTGACAGGCTTGTTCTCTTCGTTGGTGTGGCTGTAGGAAACGGTACTTAAGGTGAAAGGAATGTTTTCAAGATTTGGTACCTATAAGCTCGGGTATTTCTGCCACCTTTCTTAGCTCACCCTATCCATATGTTTCACTCGTAAACAGCAGTTGCTTACAGTGGTATTCTACACGATTTACTGTGATTTCACAATTAGAAAATCACTCTTAAACTACACTTTCACTTAAAACTTTCTAAATACTGGCATAAAATTAACCTATGTTAAAACCGTACTATGTGTTGCGATAGACAATTCCGAGCTATACTAGATAATATATAAAATACAACAGCATCATTTGACCACATTTCAGCAGTGAATTCGCTAGATGTGCAGGAATGAGGTTTGAATATTCGTTCAGTGAATAGATGTTCAGTGATAGAATGATTGTTCGAAAATTCTCTCGAAGAGAATTCTTTGGATACTCGACAGCTGAGTGCTCAGCGACCTCTAAACGGCCCATTTTCATGGTTTTGTGAACATTCGTAATCATAATCCGTATAATTTCAGCTTTTCTAAGGATCCAAACTCTCATTTGAATTGACATCATCTTCTCCATTATCATACTTTTTCATAGTTTGCTTTAGCGGTCGTCATTTCCGCTTTACGATGCGTCAAAAGAATGACGTCACGATTACTGCTAAGTAATTAATCATCAGTTCACTTTTTCATTGGAAACGTGTTTCCTGACACTAATTCCCTTTCATAAGTTAATTTAACTAATGTCCATCTCCGAAAAGGCCAATTCAAAAATCCATCTCATAAATAGAAGGTGCTCACGTGATTTTAGCTAGTCATCGTATCGATCTCTTACACTAATTACCTGATGAAATCAAGTGCGGTCTGCGAAATCTAAGATCTTAGATTTGGAATGCCAATCAACGCTTAATGTTGGTAACTTAATGGACCTAATGTTTAAGTATGGGATATGAGATTATGCTACATGGTTTGATGTGATCTATTCTGTACTGCTGTTTAATTTAAAAAGAGAAAAATAAATTATCGCTATTTTACAGGGCTTCCGCGGGGCCCGAATTCACAGTTATCAAATGAAAACGTGTAGCAGCATTAGAAATAAAAAGAAAAGGAGTATTTCATATCAATTAGTCATTGTCCTGAAAATATAGGCGGAAACTAAGTGAAATGTTACCACAAAAGATGCATCAGATCGTTAGTTTTCTAAAATTCACTTTTTCTTAATTTTCGCAATTTACATGCATGTACGCAGAAAGTTTTCATTCTTTCAGTCAATTCCCCCTTCTAAAATTGTCATGTCTCTCAAAGTTTGAGTCCTAAATTTTACAGAGAATATTCGCAATCTCTAATTTAACTTCACCTTCGCAAGCTTTACACTCTCTGTGGAATATCGTATCCTGAGATTTCCCATCTAACCCATTTTCCTTTACTTTTTATTCCTAATCCCTCTCTATATATCCTCAAAATCCTCCAGCCTTCTCCATCTCATATTTTAACTTCGTTTCCTTTGTACAAAATTCCTCAATATTTGACCTGCCCAGTCCCTCTTGCTACTTTTTATTCCTCCAATTGAAACCGTTTCTTCTCCCGCCATTTTGACGGCTTCTTCTTTTGTTTCCCCACCAACAGGATCAGCTCTTCAAACATAATGAGAAATCTTGATTTATGTAAATTAAGTATGATTGTGTACGCTGTATGCTGCAACCATTTTAAGGATGTGTCCCTCTTGCTGACGACCTCAAAAGATGCTTATTGTGAGCCATATGTAAGAGAAACCTAAATTATTAAGCTTATTTCCGATTGGGTCTCATTTTTCTTAATTTGCTAATAAGGAAAATGCGGTAGAAGGAGAGGACAACGAGTAAAAAATCGAAGATGAAAATAAAACGACGTTTTTTTATTCAGAAGTTGAGCTATATATATATCAAGAGTAACATCGATGTGAAAATTTTGAGTGATTGAGGAAAAAGCAGTGAAACCGATAGGATGCCCTGTGGGCACGCAAGTTCCGGTCGTAGGTCAATATTCGGAGGGTACTCAAACGCCCACGGAGGCAAGGGCGTAACCCTTGTGGCTGTCGACGTCACGAGGCCGGCGCGCGTTTCCAATAGCGATGGAACACTCCGCAACGATTGCCTACTACTCTCCCAGTAATCCTCCTTAAAGTCTGTGAAACAGTTTCTCAAGTGCTTTAACTTATTGAATATGTGGTTCGGAAAATGTTCACGTCCATACCCAGAGCTATTTACATCTCATACATGTATGTGTGAATAGCCTTGCTTTGAGTCCAATGGCTTATTCATTTTCACACTCTGTTGCGATCCGACTCCTTACGTGCCTCTTTCTCCAAAGCGCAGTTGATAAATTCTCTGGGAAGAACTGGAGCTTAGTGAGCCAATGATTTAAGGAGACTGTAAGTGCGAAGGTATCGCATTTTAGCTAATCTATTACGTTATCCAGTAACAGAAGTCCATTTCAAGTCAATTGTAATTTTGTGACTATTGTTTTCCTTAATTAGTGGTTGCTAAATATGAGTGCAGTAGTTACTAATATTGCTTTAAGTTGGTACATCATACTTAATTATCCACTTTTAAATATATAACAAGGTCAAGAAATAAAAATATTAACAATCAAACTTAGGATACAGCATCCAAGTATAGTAGCAGGAATTTAACTTTTATTTGCAGAGTTATTTACATATTTTCAGCCAAACAGCTTTTTAAGTAGATGACACATGGTTTACCTCGCCGCCTTATTGACTTTTCTAGGTAACGATGGAGCCTCTTATTATTTCCAGCAGTCAATGTTTCCTCAATACCTGGTCATCATCATGGTCTCCACATGTAAGAGAACCGAATACAGTTTTCACCGAAGACGAACTCGCGTACCGACTTGGCTTTCTGGGCATGTCCTTGGCTATACATTGACGTTTAGCTACTAGTTAACTATTTGTAATAAAATTATAACAGCAACTCATTAATACCAATTGATAACTAATTGATGACACTGACCGAGCCATTAACAGAAAGCTCTGTACTTACCGGCCGCGCTGGTGGAGTGGTCATTACGGTAGCGTTCCAACCTCAAAGTCTCAGGTTCGAATCCCGGCTATTTTCCTCTGAAATCAACCATAGGGAGCAAACTAAAGAAGCTCAAATGGAAAACATCTCAAAGGGTACAAGGAGATGAAAAAGTAACGGAATAACTTCTATGATTTACGAACATTTTCAGTCTTTCTTCCGCTTGAATGTGGCGACATTTCCAGAAATAATCTGACATGTACTTCCCATTAACTGTGAAATATATCAGGTTAATATATATTTAAACACTTTAAAATAGCGATGTAACTGTAAAAATTGGCGTCATCTGTAAGCCACTCATTGCGTGAATGTTAAGGTAAGGCAGACATGTTTTATGCCGAATAAAAATCTGAAGAGAGAAAGTCTGAACTAAAAACTCTTCTGCTTGCCTTATGGGTGCTCTAACCAATTCAGTCTCTGCGGTAAAACAATCTCCTCGATTACCGGGTTTTTCATGGTTTAGGTCAATCGGTCATGTATGCATAGGGATGGAATTATCTCTGATCCACCGAAGTGCAGCATAACCGAAGGAATACCCAGAAATTAGGATTTTCATATATGAATTCTGGTGATTTCAGACTTTTGTGATTATTTCCCTATGGATCATTAGGGTTACTAAATTTTAAAAGGGCGACCAATGCAGTGAGTAAACCTAAACGAAGCGAGGAAAAGAAGCATTAAGGGAGAGATAAAAAGAGGGAAGACGTTTTAGGGCGCTTTGGTTGTGAGGAATTAAAGGATTAGGCGCATTATGGTTACGAAAGGCGGTGTTGTATCTCATTTTCGGCAAAAAAAAGGCAGACTATTGAAATCCATTAAGCTCCCTAAACTCGCAGAATTCTTCCCACGCCCTTACATCCCTTCCTTTTTTTAATTATCGAAATCCTTTGTCTTTTTCCACGAAATGGAGTCCCTTTCCCTGCCTTTTCCCCGTGAAATATGGACTCGGATCAAGTGGGCGTTTTCATTCCATGTAACAGCGAAAAAATGGCTGCCTAACTCACTTTGCAATTGATTACCTCTCTAAAGGGAATTAATTTAATCGACCTGGCGACGGCAACGAAATGCATTTTTTTCCGTTCGGAGGTTATTAAGCAATTCATCGGAACGACGAAAATAAATTGCGCTAAGTATATGGCGCTGGATTCCCTTCTTATTGGGAAATAATTTGTGACCTAGAAATTTCAATGTGTATCGTACGTATTTGCGTAAGTCTACATATAGCTAAAGGTCATATCGGCCTTCCCTTTTTGAGTAGAAGTTAACAGTCCGATGAGCACATATACCTTTTGACTAAGGCATGCGATCAATTAAAGCGATATTCTATCTTAAGTTTATTTCACGCTTAAATTTGTGTTGGTATCAGGAGAAATAAGTATTTAAGCCGAGGAGGATTTGACATTAGACGCTTATTTTAAAGCCACTGTAGCAGTAACTGTAAAAGTAGCTTCGACAGCTAAGATCATTTCACACGTGAACTCCTACCGGGATTCGAACCCGGTACCACTTTCGCCGAAGTCGAGCACATTACCCTCATTTTTATCTGAGTGTATTTAATGCACTGTTGAGGCATAGGGGAAATAACACTGTGAAATATCGAAGCTTTGGAATGAAAAAGTTATTAAATACTGTTAATACCGTTGAATATTATTCGGAAGGCTGTAAAACTTGGGGATTATAAAATTTAATTCTAAGTTTCTTTGTCCGATGGCTTTATTTAATAGAGACCTATTGTGAACAAAATATCCATCAAAATACTCTTTGCTGCGATGTTAGTCCATACAAACTCTACTTTGTGCATTTGGGATTTATACTGCACTCTGAAATTTACTTCTATATTGAAGGTTTATTTTTTATGCGACCAATTCGTTAGAAGTTCTATAAAAATGTGCCAATAGATAGTAACTGCTGCTTAATTCACACTCTGATACGTGGGGTGGTTGCAGTAGTTCAGGATGCAAAATATCCTTCGGTGAAATTCACTCATACAATTTATTCGATGTCTTTAACTTGCCAACATCAACTATAGAGTGTGAAAAACATTTCGAGGGTTGTATTTTGTTTGGTTTTCTTATTTATATATTATGTAACTTCTAGTAATAGTCATAAAATCTCAAGAAAGCTCTGTTTAAGATTGTGGGAATGCCTGGATATGTGAATTTAGAAATATAGTAACTTTTTTAAAGTGTCCTATAATATTATGTCATTTAAGGGGAAACACTGCAGGCATGCAGTTCAACTCCGCTTAAGAGAAGTTCAATTTATTCCCGGCTCAGATTACATGGAGACTTTTTCAAGAATAAGTTTCAGAGTTCCATGAATATTCATACCTTTAATAGTGAACGATGGAAACATTGTAATTGTTAAGCTCTATTTCATCTTTTTTCCTGTTATACCACATTTCTCTATGGCATAATAGTTTACTAAAACACCACTACTTTATGTGAGGACCGTAGTGTTTTACGGAACAGCTGTTACAGTCCGCGTGTACTTTAGGATGTTTACAGACAAGATGCTTTGCGCAAAAATCTCGATAAAATGTACACACTTCTAATGCAACTGTGAAATCCTACGTACTACGTTAACAGTAATTATTTTCCGTTCTCTTCAATATTAGCACCTCGGCAACTTATGAATCTGCTAGGATTTAGCTTAAATGCCAATAATTTTAGTTGGCATTATGGTGCATTGCCTTGGTTATGCATACCGTTTTGTACAGTAATTAGATTTTTCGGGGTATATTTAGCATACCCATTACCTATTATATAAATACTAAGCATTAGTGCTGTATCCAAGAACTTTTATCTTCTGCAATTCTTTGTAGCCAATCCATACTTGCATAGTTTTCATCGATATCATAATCTTCTTGCTATTCTCCTTAATCTCTATCCCAATATTATTCTATCTTATGTTAAAATATTCAATTAGCTATGTTCTAAAATAAAAGGAAAGAATTCCTCCCTTCCCTCCATCACATATATTAGTTGTTTTTCTTATCGAATTCCTTCGGAACCTTAAAATGTCTTCTACATTACAACCATAAGATTATAAAGTACAGAGTGAGTAAAATAAACCGAACTCAGAGGGAGTCCAGTTTCACGAGTATTATTTTTCATTTATTTCCATTACATTTTATGTTCAAATTTCCTAAATAAGCAAAAGCTAAATCGAGGTTAATTTCTTTGAACATCGTTCCGAATTGTACATCGGTAAATGATATTTCGTAACATCCCTTTCTTAAAAAAACTCCCCTTCTCGAAGAAATACGAACATAAACACCCAATTCAAAGGCTTAAGCGCATGGTAAATTCGAAATAAAAGAATCGCTCTCTGTTATTAAAATGGAGGAGGTGAGAAGGGATTGTCTGGAATTACGTCGGGCGAGAGCTCTTAAGCATTTACCGCCTCCACGTACCGCTCAACCGCCTTTATTTCATCGCAAAGCGGTATCTTTGTAAAAAAATGAAAGCGGCTCGGATACAAAATCGTCCATTTTTAGCGGTACATGTCCTTTGAGCGGGAAAAAAAGATATATTTGCTCAGTGCTGCAGTGTTTCTCAGGATATCGGGATTAGAATACGTTTGGACGAATACGAACAATGTAACGACGCTGGAAACGGAAACAAAAACCCGTACGGGGGAGGCGCAGCCACAAAATGCCGAGAACGATTGTTTTTTGCCATCTAAAGGAAAGCGGACTTATTTTTTGCCTCCGTTTAAAACACACGCAGTGGAGAAGGATGTGGCCATAGCTTACCGATTAAGCCCAGAGATATACCATAGCATGCCTCCTCCATCCATTCGCCCAAAACTGTATATCTCCGAAAATTCCCATTCAATGTAATTACCCCGCCGTTCCTTTCCTAATTCCCTCCCTCCAAGTCCTTTCCTTCTTTCCCTTAAACCCACAGCAAAAACCCGCGGCAGGAGCTCGCATCCTACGCACTATCCTCGGTCTAAATCCTGACCGCACCCTCGCTATATATTCTTTATGTAGCTTATAATAATACACCATTGTTGCCGTTTCTCTCTCCGCATCTACCTTTATCTGAGACCATCTCTCTTCTCTTTATTTGCTCTGTTCTGGAATGTCTCTCCGGGAACAGTTTCCAGGGACCCTCTGTTTTCGTAGAATCCAGATTTCATATCGCGCGGTGATTATCTCTATGAGGACTGATTCATGGGATCCTCACCACTACCACTATATCTTTCTTTACGTCTGTTTAAAGAGAAAGTGAAGTACCTCACCCTTATTACGGATACTTAGTACAGTTGGAGATCGGTCAACGAACAGTTCTGAGAATGGGAAAATCGGACAGGGAACACTTTGGCGTCAGATTTTCATGTTTCGAACAGCGAAAAAGTGCTCGGCTAACGAATATTTTACCAAAGAACGCAAGAAGAAGCTACGCTTGAAGTATTAACGATAAATGATTTAAAAACGGGGATATGAAAGAGGAGTAACGCCTACAATTTAAGGTATTTTGAAGAAGTAATCGTTGGTGAGAAGGGTAGAGTGACACTCAAACCAGGTTGAAGTCATTGGGATCTCTATAAAAGGATCGCTAGCAATCGTTCCTGAAAAATTATGAAGTACAGAAATCAATGGACATTTGACTGTGTGTATCTTATCTCTATGACATATTAGTAATCGTCGTGAGATTTGATACAATATATACTTACTTTCAAAGTCTGAATCAAATTTCCATAAAAATCTGTATCGAATCAACAATCAGTTAACGAGCAGTTGTAATAGCAGTTATTATATAGTACATTTCAATAAAAAGTGCAATGGTTGCTTACTTTGATGGCTAAAATCATTTCCAGCACAAGAATATGGTATCAATTAGAGGTAAATAATTTGTAAGAAGCATAAATGTACATACTTGGCGTTTAATTGCTTGTTTAATTATTTCCATGGGGAATTCCACCTAATTAATGATCCGATGATTTGTTTTATCATAGCATTTAATAAAATGCAGAGACATCATTCGATGAAATGCAAAATCCTATTATTTGTAATGATATTTGGGGCAATACGACGAATATGAAATGCCCAATCTCCGATACGATTTGGATTCAAATATAACTTCAATTGGAGGAAAATTAGCCATTCTAAGCTCCTTATTTAAAACACATCCAATTAAATTTTGCTAAGTTGTAAAAATTGCCAGTTGATATTCTTAACCCTATAACATCAACACTTAGGAATTAAAAAATATTCACATAGATCGTATACCTTACATGTAGCCAAATTATTTACGGTTTAAACTAAATGCCAATTTAAAATACTTATTACCCCTTCTGTCAAGCATACCCATTCACCCAATTATTTAAATTTTTATAGATAGTGCTACAGTCAATTGTTGACAATACTTCCTAAGCAAAAAAATTGTATATTTAACAGCTCATGATACATCATTATTACTGTACATTTTCTATGATAAAATTACATAAGTTATCTTACAAAAATGTATTTAAATACAATTTAATTAGTCATATACATTCACATCGTAATACGAACTTTTTTCATGTTTCTCTAAATTCCTTATTAGTGTTCGATGAGGGATTAAAAACCATTTTAGATAAAATATTTCGTCCTTCCGGTGGTGTAGTGGCCAGACTGTTTCGGAGTATATTTAGCATACCCATTACCTATTATATAAATACTAAGCATTAGTGCTGTATCCAAGAACTTTTATCTTCTGCAATTCTTTGTAGCCAATCCATACTTGCATAGTTTTCATCGATATCATAATCTTCTTGCTATTCTCCTTAATCTCTATCCCAATATTATTCTATCTTANTTTCTGAAGTTGAAAAACTTAAGTTAAATTGTAATCAAAGATTAGGAAATCAAGTTTGCAAACAATTCTGTAAGAGTATTGTGGTTCATCCTGCTTCCCTTATAGAAGTAACCAGTATTGTAAATTCACTTAAAAATAAATCTGCAGGTCATGATAATATTAGAATAATAGATATTAAACAAAATAAAATTCTAATTGAGGTAGTCAAGAATATCTTAAATAAAAGCCTAGAAACAGGTATTATCCCTGATGAATTGAAAATGGCCATAATCAAGCCAATATATTAGGGTGGTGCACATAATGACATCAACAATTATAGACCAATATCTATCCTACCCTCTATCAGTAAAGTTCTGGAAAGATACGTAGTAAATTCACTTGTGGACTACCTAAATAAACTTAATCTCATCCATAAGGACCAATATGGGTTTCAGAAGAACAAAGGAGCCAGAGATGCCCTAGAAACCCTATTCAATGACCTCAATGAAAACCTGTATAAACGTAATCATATCATCCTCTCTTTCATTGACTATAGGAAAGCTTTTGATACTATAAATCGTGACACCCTCCTTGAAATTCTCAATGAAATTGGTATTAGGGGTAGGATTTTGGAGTGGTTTAGAAGCTACCTTAGTAATAGACGAATGAAAATTAAGATAAATGGCATAAGTAGCTATTCTAAGGTCATTAAGTATGGTGTACCTCAGGGCTCCATTTTAGGTCCCACCTTATTCCTGATATATATAAATAAGTTAATCCCTTGTATTAAAAACACAAAAATCTTACTTTATGCAGATGACGTACTCCTGATAGCTACCCATCAACAATTTGAGACCTGCATAAAACTTATGCAAGAGGACTTAAATAATTTAACTAGATGGTCTCATGACTATGACATGACAATTAATGAAAAGAAGACCAAAGTTATGCATGTGGCAAGTAATGCAGCAAGATGGAAATCTCTAACCTTATTTGTACATAACCATGATTGCTTACATAATGATATGAATGACTCTCTTTGTCACTGTAAGTCCTTGGAGCAAGTAGAGACCTATAATTATTTAGGAGTTATTATAGATAAAAACTTGAAATTTGATGCACATATCAGGAGAATAAGTTCTAATCTAAGGAAAGTTTGCTATCAATTCTTTCATATTAAAGATATTATCTCCACCAAGGTGNGCTTGTTGATATATAAATGTTAAATACAATTTGGGTTGGATTGGGTTGGGTTATTTGGAAGGCGAACAGGCGTTCGAAGAAATTTTACGTTTCGAGTCCAATTTAAAAAGGGAATTCATTTTTCTAAGTAGCAAACACACCGGAATCGTATCAGTAATCTTGCCATGGTCATAATGAAGCTTAACATGCTGGTGCATTTAGCTCGTCTTGAGCAACTTCATTTACGTCTCTTGCAGCAAGACTTGTCCAAATGATTAATTAATTAATGTATCGTTGAATGGGAGTGACTATTGACAAATTAAACTATGAATGCCAAAGAATAGTTACGGTAAGAAGTAATGAATTAAGAAGCCTACAAGGATATTGAGTGGTAATGGATGTTCAAAATATATGTCTACGGTTAATTTTGCTGTCTCACACTTAGACATGTAATTGCTCGATAATGAATCGAGAATTCCACCATTCAAATCCTTGGCCGACTGAACTGTCAATTTCCCGACGGGGAATCTACTAGTTTCGGTCTTCTGGGAGACAGGTTAATCATATCAATGAAAACCACTGAAGGTAATCTACTGTATGCCATGACATGGAACCTTCACTGCGGAAATAATCCTTTTAATGAACTGACAGTAACTATTAAAGAGAATATAGAGAGGTATACTTTACTTCTATTTCTCTGACATTTCAATTTTACCGGAAGAGGGTAGGCGCGAACCGCCAGCGAAACGGCTCTTGGACTAAACTGCTACTCTAATGCATTAAGTGCTCCATTTTTCATTCCTCACGTGCAAAGACATGCAAACAAAAGTATTTTAGTTCAGAAGAAACTCAGAAGTTATACGGCGCGGATCAGGCAATCATAATGAAGAAAATACTTCTAATACAAAATATCCTAACTGTTTATGTAAAATATAAATAAAAAAGGAAACAACAAATATGAAATGTCCTATTTTATATTTGCTCTAATTTATTTACGTCAGCGAGGCTAATATGTACGAAATCAATTTTTAGGAACGTCTACATGGAATTTTACCTGAGTGTCGGGAAACGTAGACTGAACGAGAATTTGTAACATTTTTCGATGTCAGTTCCCAATGAAGAAATAAATGCCAGGGACTCCTAATTAATTTGGCTAAGATAGATTCAAAATTGTATTCTATGAGAATGATTGTTTTAATATTATTGTTCACGAGAAAACTTCTTACATAAACTTGATATAAAATTAGCCAACATTTTTTAAAAATTATTGTCAATTCCATCAGGCCTTTTTCTGCTTCTCCCTGAATTTATACGAAAATAATTCTGCAGCATTAAAGCTTCAGGTTTTAGCTTCGAGTAATATTCAGGGATTATTTCGAATTCAGAATTTACTCGAATGAAATTTTCGAGTGCATTAAAAAGAGGCTTCAATCGGTTGATTTAAATTTCACATTACTCTTTCCTTTAATAAGCCATCATGCGATTTGGAGGTATGCAAAACTAAACGTTCCTTCTGGTTTCAAACTAAAAATAATTAGAAATATATTTGAAAAGTCAATTAAAGACCGCATCGAATAGAGCAATCAGTTCATAAAATCCGAGATTCGATGCATTCCGAGTCGTGGCACTGAAAACCCATTCGGGCATTTTTGTTGAATTATTTGGAACGCGAACAGGCGTTCGAAGAAATTTTACGTTTCGAGTCCAATTTAAAAAGGGAATTCATGCACGTATTTCACTCCCGATTTAACCATTACGTTACGTCAACGAAGGATTGCACTAGCGATTCGGACGGAAAAAATGGATTTCCCCCCACCAATTACGACTCTATGGCTGAATTGAGCTCTTGGGAAGGTTTGTGTTTGGCCGTTTTAGTGTTCTACATCTCATTAAATTGGAGCGGTCAGCCGCTTCCATAGGAGTAGTACTTTCTTCTAACGAAGAGGAAAAAACTGAAATCATCTCCCGTTATGGACGGTTTGAGCATTATACTCGGATAAGTGGAAATTCGCGCACTCGCCATTAAGAGGTGTGGAGTTGTGGGCTTTCGCGGTGGATCTTCACCGTCATCGAGATTTCCTCTTTTTTGCGATGGTTCCGTTAATGCGATGAGTTATTAATGAGGTTGGACTGCGTTTCGGAGCCGAATTACGATACGCTTTGAAGGCATTCAGTAATTTCTATAAAAACGGCGGTTATCTTCATAAGGAATTATTTTCTTTGTGAGGATAATTACTTTGGAAATTATCGCTTAATGAATCATGTCACAGGCATTGTTCGAAGTATTATTATTAAGCATGATTAAGTTGGATAGAATCAAAACGCTTCATAAATGTCCAACTGGACAACCGCCGACAAACCATACATAGTTTGGCAGGTCCCTATTGGGTTATGGTAATTTTTTCTTATTAAAAAAATTGTTACCATTTATAAATAGGTATATTTAAATCAAAATTATTTGCATTTTCTATCACACCAATGTTTATTGAATAAGGCGTTATTACGAAAATTACGCGGCGAAAATTGGTATTGAGATTTGTAATTTAGTAAAAACCTACAACCCTTAAAATTGGGTAGTTTCGTCTAAATGCGTATTTTATAGCAATAAACATCAAGTGGCAATCAGGCATAATATTGATTCCGAGATCAATCTTTGCAGTTGAAGAGGTTCAACTACGAAGATGATTCAACAAAGTAAGGTTTGTAGTAATATTTTCTGCTACGATATGGCGTAGCGTATTTTTAGCGAGTATATGGGACGTAGCGGATGAAACTAATACTCGCGAACTCGAGAAAAAGTAGCGCAAGGTTATGCAATTTTTTAAAAAAGTTCCACAATAGAAAATCATGCGTTACGCAGATTCTCTCTGACCCAGGTTGGGAATCCTTGAAAGAAAGGAGATTAGAAGCTAGGCTGCGATTGTTAGACAAATTCAGAGGAAATACATTTTCGGAAGGCGTAATTGATATTATGCGACCCCCTTCTGCTACTTCGACCGATCCCACAATGGGCGTAAAATAAGAGGAAAAGATGCAAGGAAAAGCCCTTTTAGGGACTCATTTTTTTCGCGAACGATACGCGATAACAATAAGCTAATAAGAGGCAACTCGAACGCTCGGTGTTTACACACGGCCTCACGCCGAAAGGCGGCTTACAGGGTATTTATGTAGACGTACGATTTTGTTTAAAATTGAGAAATCTACAATCCCGCAAAGGTGATGCAAAATCTAATACGGCCCACTGGAGATGAAAATCTTTCTCTGTGTTATCGGAAGATTACTTTCAAAGTGTATCGACACAAAAGTTGGAGGGAAGAAACTGAAGAAGCCCTTAAGAATTAAACGACGTGGCGAGGACGCGCGTCTTTTCATTCGGTTGTGCTGTTATTTCGCGCAGAATCCGCGCGAAACCTAAAAACGCCCATTTCGGCGGATTCGGCGATCGCTTCGGGAAATACGAGGCTGACGCTGTTTGGAATCGCGGTGCGCTCCTTCGGACCCTTTCGGGTGACGCAGGTTCCACCGCAGAATACCAATCGTTCGGAATTTAGTGCCTGGAAACATTCTTTTATGTCGGGAGGTATATGGTTAGGTGGGTTCTCAGGATTGGGGAGGAGAAGAGAGGCATATTCCGTGCAGAAAGGGAGGGAAGCGTATCGGGAAAGGGAGGGTTACAAATAAAGAGTACGTGACCCACTTCGTGAACCCGATCACGGATTCCCCGTCTGTTATTTCGGTCCAAGGCTACCGTATACTCTCCATCAATCCGATGTCCCTAATTCTGTTAAGTCGTATCGTAAATGGATTTTACGTCCGCGTCTTAATTTGAAATATATAAAAACGGAAGTTGATGAGAAATATCTTGGTTTGGAAATGTTGGCGTCTGCAGAAATTGGCTTCCCTTCGAATGGCTTCGAACTGAGCGTTAGGAGGAGATTTATTTTACTCCCGTTTTTCTCGCGATTAAAGTTGTGAAAAGCTGTGGCTACGGATTCTGTGATCGTAACTGGACTACTGTCGATATTTGAAGCAGATGTTTTCCAAAAAAATATATTTGAGGTGAGTTTTTTGAGGATGCGAATCATTCACTAGGCTCTTTATATTGATTACTATGTCTTTACTGTAATTTTCCAATTCTCTATAGTTCTAGCCAATGTGGCACTTTCATAGTTTTGCGCTTATAAATTACTAAATAAATAAACTGTATTAAAATGTTTATGCAAATATTTATTAAAATTCTACAGGAACTACACAAAGTGGAACCACAGTAATTAGGTATTCAGATGCTAAAATTCAAGGATATATAAAATGTATGATTTTTACCATGATCGCACTGAATGTAGAGATGGTATTACATGATCAAGTAACGTCGATTAGGAATGTAGTGGTGCTAAGTCCGAAACCATATATTTTTAAGGTATAATTTAATATTTGTTCGTATTTCCGAAATCATTTTTCGTCTCTATTTGTTTGACGGTCCTTAGAAGATCATTCTGGGTGTTTGAGATTCCGACAACCATCTCTACCTAAATGAGATTTTTGCACAGTATGTTTCTCATGATCGCAATTTTGTTGTTGATATAATCAACCAATAGAATGACTTGATGGAGTTATCCAAGCTACTTTGATCAGTAACTGCCGTTTCTGTTAACTCGCAGCCTCTATGTCCGAAATCCCACCTAACTTGCTTACTTATTTTAATGTATGCAAAGGTCTGCCTAGTATGCTTTTACTATTGACTTTTCATTCAAATTCTAGGTAATTAAATTCTGAATACCTCAAAAATAGCTCATGCAACCCCGATGTCTGTTGTTAAGCAAAGAATTTCATCATAGAACCTTTCTTACCGGGTTAGGCTATCAGCCAGTTCCAGCATCAATAGATTTGCAACTGCCTTGTTTTTCATGGATTGCCTATACATCTTTTGCCCCTTGGTTTGTGTTGAAGGGCTCCTATAAGAAAAGCGTTCTACGTGGGTGTTCCCTTGTTCCTATTTTTCATTATTTCTGTATATATGAATTATGAATTTCTGATTTCATTCTGCTACCTTGATATTTGAATCAATCTTGTTCTGTACCCATCTGGATACCATTGCAGCTGATTGTCCTCTACTTTCATATTTTGTCTGTATTCAGAATTCGTTCCGAATGAAGGAAATAAGACTATCTTGAAATTTGTATTATTTTCCTTGTTACTCTTCCTTTTCTAAATTCTTTTTGTTAAGAAGATAATGATTTTATGAAGATTGTCATTACAAATCGCGTCATTAAAGATCAGCTGTCCGTAGGCTTGCTTAATATTTGCCATATTGCTCGTTAACACGGCAAAACTTGTTATCTAAGCTTCTTTCCTTATAGTGCATTGTCTTCTCACAAGAGCTGACAGTTAAACACTTGTTCTGTGTTGTGTTATCTGATAATATCTTCGCGTAAATTTCGCAAAAATTAATCTCGTGTAATGTCATCATTAGAGTAGATTTTGTCTGCAATGAACTTCTGGTTTAGCATGCTAGAATACTGAAAAATGCTGAATATTTGTCCAACACTATACTATAGCAAACAGAGTTTCACATTTTTATTTTGGTTTAGGAGCGTTAGATATTTTTTGCATACTTATTCAGAGTAAATTCATATTTTATTAACGGAAGTGAAAACAAAAAACGAGAAACTGGGAACTTTCAATTTCAATCGATTTAGATCTATCGCAGAACAATCTCGCTCCATTTATCTCTGACTTTATCTCTCCAACGTTATAAACAAATTTGCCCTCCTTGCCTTTCTTAGTAAAATTCAATGATTACACGAAATATAAATTTGCATGGCAAACTGTCATCCTAGTTTCGAACGGAGTAAATAGAGGATCACTCTCTCCGTCGAAAGGCACTTGTAATTTCCGGAAATAGACCCTCCGCTTCTCCTTAACTTCGTCGAGCTTCTTCCCTCTCTTAATTTATCTCCACTCCTTTTAACCCCACCGCCCTTTCTCTTTGCCTCTATCGCACTTCCCCGAATCTTCATCAAAGCTCTCTATTCCTTCACGAAAAGCCTTTAGAATGAAATTGCTTCCAAGGCTAAAGCCCCTTTATGACTCTTCCCTCACTTTGTTTCCAGGGCATCTAATCCATTTAGAAACACCATCTGCACAAATTTGTAGGTGGAAATATGCGTTCAGATGTGCTTCTTACATTAGCATAGGCAAATGCGCACGTGTGGTTGCCCAGAAACAAGACTGCTCGACCGCCTTTGTTGTCGCTTCATTATTTACGTGTCAGCAATCGCAGCGTTTGTAACATTTGAACATAACGCTTTAGCGCATCTTTGCTGGATATTTTGTTTCTCTCTAACGCTTTCTGAAGCATTTATGGTGAACATCTCAAAGGAATTACTGAATATTCTTTAACTTACATACATATTATTGTTTTATGTTGATATTTTTCGACAGTCAGCGTTTACTGTTGAAAGAATTGACAACATATCCAACTCTCAATATTCAACGCTCCAATGATTGCAACGCTCTGCAGCGATTGTCTCACTTTATTAAGTTCGGAGGCCGGCCATACGCATAGGAAGAAGTTTTCACTCAAAAAGTTATGTGAATATCTCTGGAATTCGTAGATTTAATTTACATAATATAGATCTAAACACTGTGACATGCAAAAGTAATCCGAATCTCGCGGATAGGCGTGCGTTTTGTGAATATAAGAAACCAGATATACGTGGCCATCTAACGTTTAGAACCTGAACTTAAGATCCTTTAAGTTATTTAATCAGTCGGTATATTAGGAAAAAGGATTCTTCAACTATAAGCAGCGAAAATGGTTCCATAGTAGAACTTAAATCGCATTTCTTCTCAAATTTACACGTGTGCATTCATTAACATCTCAAGTTAAAAACTCCCAAGACAAAAGAGGGCTTTAATAACGAACGTCCTTGGTAAGGGAATCAGGAAAGTATCAGTAACATCTCTTTTTAGGCGCGTTTTGCTTTATGGGTGTAAAATGAAAACCCCGGAAGAGGAGAGCATCAAAAGATCGGAATCCTTGAAGGAGTGGGCGTGGCATAAAGTGAAAAATTAAGTTTGGTTAATAGAGGAACGAACGCGGAAATGCTGGAGATAATGTCAGAGGGTATTTTGATAGAAGTAATAAAGTGACTGCGGAGGAAATGGTTGGGTCAGATATTGAGAGGGGAAATGCGTGAAGGAAGTAATTGAAGATAGGATGCAAAGGAAAAGACAGAAGAGTAGACAAAGGAAAAAGGAGTTGGACGGTGCGTTGCGAAGGGAGCTTTTAGGAAGTGAAGAGAGACTACGTTGACGTGCATACACCTACCTTGATTTTGAAAATTTACTTACATCTGTATCCATGCTATGCTATGTATGCTGCATGCGAACATTTATTTGATTCCGTACTAACATTATGTCATGATGTTATCTGAAAGAAATGATGTTCTTGATTATTTACGCAATTGAACCGCTGTTGAGTTTCGGCAACAACCTGGGCTCAATGTTGCGCTGCATTTCTATTGATTCTTAACTTCGCTCATTATTTCCTATTTCGATACGGACCCTCCAAACAGTCTTTTCCATTTTATGGGTTTTCCTATAGTTAGGTTTCTTTGGGGCAGATACAACCTGCCCATCTCGTACTTGCAAATTCCGATAAACTCACTACCAAATGTCTTTAGTGTGCGGTTTTAATTTGATCAATTGTGACTTTCATAAACTTGACATTCTAGATTTATATTTATACCGTTGGAGAATGTATCGGACTCATTTGGTTTAAGCACACAGGATTGAAGTAATGGATTAAAATATTTCACTTTTTAATCGAAACGTGACCGTAATTTGAAAGAATTTCTCATAATCAGGTTTAGGAAGCTAAAAGACTGTGTTTGCTACTCGCGATATTTTAATACATTCCATATAAACAAAATGGGTAGAGAATTATAAGTAAGGAATAGAAATGAAGGGGTAATAGGCAGTTGTAAACGAATGAGTTGAATTGTAATGAATTGTTAAGAGGTGATAGGAGAGGAAATGAGCGAATGGTCTGAAAAATATGAAGTCGACATAAAAAGCTGTTTTTTTGATTATAAATGGGAATGATTCATATATAATGATATGTGATAATGTGTATTATCATTTGAAATTTGAATTAAATCACGGATTAGTATCATTTATTATTTTTGGTACCCACTGAATATAAAATTCCATTATCTGTCACCATAATAAATAAATTATTTTCATTAAACCCGTCATTATTCTGCAGAAACATGGAAAGACTTTTCGTTTTCGATAAAATTAGAGCGAAAGAATATATTCCAAATAATTGGGAATAACTTTGCGGTAGTCTATGGAGTGACAGGTATTACTAGATTTACAGGAGTGAAAGAGTTTAACTTTAAAAAATAATTCGGTTACGAAATGTGGCATGCAAGTGATTTTTGACAAGATCAAATTCTCATAATAAAAGTCTTGTGTCAGCTTATTATCTATTTGGAGTTGCGTTTCCCTTAATTAGCGAATTGGTGAACGGAAGCCGATGAAGAGATAGATTCATTATTAACAGAGATGTGGGGGAAATGGAGATTAGCAGCTTAGCGCCGCTTTTCGACCGCATTATAGGTTTAGTTTACAATGCGAAAGCTCGATCTAAACCCGAGATCGTGTACATATTTGATCCTAATAAGGGATACACTTATTTTTACCGTTTCCGACCGATATAGGAACTACTTCAACTAATGAGGCCCACAGTTAGCCTAGTGAGTTGAGCGTTTGTCGTAAGTGGACCTGAGTTCGATTCCGATTAGACGCCATGGAGCTTCCCTAACCTAAAAACTATCTGAACTGATAGATAGCGGATTCGTTGCCTAGAAACTGACATGGCGTGGCACGGAAGTTAATTTGCTGGCCTCGTTCTCATAAATCAAATATATTTAATTAAAGTAACGAATTTTAAAATATTGTGTACTTTACCATGCACAATATTATGAATAACACCCTCATTTTTCGGAAAAGGATTAATGCGTAACTACTTCAAAATTCTCAGTTTTTGAGTGGATATATATGTATATTCGTTCTTACTTTTCCGGTTACAATTTAATTAAAAGAATTATAGTCAAAAACAATATCCGTCTACTACTTGAAAATACTATTTCTCTTCTTCCTCAGAAAATGAAAGACGAAGTACCACAACTCTAAAACCATAGCTTTCCATGAGAGCTAAATGCATGAGTGTTCACTTCCCATTTTCTGCGCATGTAGTTGTGATTAAAAGATGCAACAATTCATATATATGTGTGGGTGGGAAATAATGTCTCAGAGCGCCGCCAAAGAAATACATCCTTTCGTAAATTCATCATCGCGGTTGCTGGTTGGATCCACAATCCAGACTACAGACTCCTTATATCTATTGGTAAAAAATGAGGCTTATTATGCATGGGAGAGCTTGGATTCATAGAGCGCGTTTTAGGTAGATGCAACAACAAGGTCATAGACATTATTTTACTTTGTCCGGAAACCATCTGGAATATGCGGCGGGTATATGGGACCCGGCGAATGGAAGTGCTTCCGCAAACTTGAAAAAGTACAGCGCGAGGCGATACAATTTGTTAAAAAGTCCTAAAAATTACAAAAAAGCCAGCGTTACGGAAATTTTGGGAATCCTCGAAGGAAAGGAGATTATAAACTAAGCTGCAGTTTCTTGGTAAATTCAGAGAAAGTATATTTGCGAGAGATGTAATTGGTGTTAAGGGACCCCCTTCTGCTACTTCGGCCGTTCCGAGCGTAAAATAAGAGAAATGCCTGCGAGGACAAGTCGTTTTAGGGACTCATTATTTCCAAGAACGATACAGTAGCAATAAGCTAAAGAAGTTGCTCAAGAGTTCAGTGTTTCTACCCCCTGCCATACACCTATAGGTGGCTTGCCTGGAATTGATGTAGATGCACACGTAGTTTTCTTTTACTTTTCTCGCAGAGTCAAAATGCTATGTTTTGGTCACGGAAGTACAGCTCAATGCTCCAGTGAGTAACACCATAATGTTCACTAAAGAGTGATCGAAATAAATGCCATTACAAAGCATAATTCATACCACAGTAGCTTAAATATCATTACTATCAGGAAGAAGTTAGAGTAAAAACGGGACGAAATACCTATTGTATTTGCTATATCCTGTACGTTAAGGTAAATTAAGAAACATTCCGTTCGTGAAGATATGGTAGATGTCACAAAAATCCATCTGATGGAACTAATAAAATTTCCGCGAATAATTTTGGTACACTTTCTTTCGCCACTCGAGTTAAAAATACTTCTTTTGTATTCTCCTGACACATATTACACCGACGAGTCCTCTCTGGAAGTTGGCGCAATATGAATGTCCAAGTTTTAATGGCGTCGAACGCAAAAGGAAGGGGTTACAATTGAGTCGCTGTCCGTCCGTGCCTAATCTTAGCCACCTTTTAACGAATGCACTCACCAATACTTGGTCAAGTACCCTCTTCAACTTAACCACCAACTTCTCTGGGCTCCACTCGAATCACAGTCAACCCGCAATTCATTCCTTCTTTCCCCGAGAGTTTCCGGAGCACACTCGCCACTCCACTCTCATTGCTCCCGCAAATACTCCGCATAACTTTTTTTCCGATCTTTATTCAATTCCTACCATTGTTCTATCTTCCCTCTGCAGAAAGATCTCTTCGCCTTCGATTCCCTATCCAGAGTTCACTTCACCTCTTTCTTTACCGTTCGTTCGAATCATTGTTCTCCGAACTCCACGGTTCAGCATTCTCTTATCTTCCCAGCAAAGAAGAGAAGGAATTTTAGATGTAATTCCTTGAGTATCGAATAAGTCTTGTGCGACATTGGTAGCTAAAGAAATTCTTTTATCTCTTGCGTGACGGAGGATAACCAAACGAGTAATTTGGTTAATAATAGTAGCAGTAGGATAGTATAGTTTATTGTACGTAGGCAAATACAATTTACATGGATTCGTCAAAAAATTAATACATATAACCTTACAGAAATATCAGGTGTATATTACGTTTTTCATTACATAATCTATATATATAAAGCAGAAATTCTGTGTGTTTGTTTGTGACGGTTTGTGTGTGACTTTATTTCTTTTGCAAAATTAAATTAGAGGGAATATTCGTATAAAGTCAAAATAAGTATCAATAGAAGGGAAATTGAATACAGATTCTTATTATTGTCGTAGAATAAAGCTTTAGTTTCGAAATTGCGAGAATTTAGGTAAAATATGCGAATATTTTGTGAAATTTTGAGGTTGTAAACAACCCGTCCCCCTGACGACCAATGCGATTGTTGATTCCGAGTTCAGGCGTTTTCCCATAAGAATGCATGTGTATTCAGGCCCATTTAGAAGGAAATAACGATATGAAGAGGATGAAAATTTTCCGAGATTTTATTTATATCATTCACGAATAATTCGTAGTGATGAATTTCAAGGGCAACAAACATGTGTAGCACCATAATAAATTAGTGGAAATGGAGGAGTAACTTTTTGTTTATCAGTTCGGACTCTTGAAATATTTTACGAGTAAATCTTGCAAACTTGCACATTAACTTGAGACATGTATTATAAGATAGAAATTCCATAATGATTCACATTCTTATTGTTGATTGTAGGTTTCAGCCTCGAACTTTGATTAGAAAATTTTTGTTTTCGATAACCTGTCCCGTTGGTCTAAACTACGAGATGATGCGAGGTGTTATTTTCTCTTTTGTACAAATAGATGTACTACATTTAATCCGACATCTATTTTCCCCGTTGAGAATAAACGGGCACTTCAGCTAGTACAATATACAATACACAATATGATAATCATGGCGATATAACTAAAGTGTAATTTTTTATAAAGTGAAAGAGTTTAAAGAGTATTTTCTCGTATGACTCGCAAATTATCATAACATGTTACGAATTGTAATAATTAGAAAATATTTGTTTATATATACCGGCTTCCGTGGCTGCTCCAACCAGAAGGTTCTGGGTTCTAGTCCCGGCTAGTCGATTTTTTCTGTTAGGGAGTTGTTCTCTGCGTTCGAATACAATGATATTAAAACGGATGTATTGTAGTTTTCCTGTTTCCATTTCCTGTAAAATTCCTGGAGCAACATCAGTTTGAGGGATAGGGCCTAGTCCGGCGACATTTACAGTGGGTGACACGTGATCAGCGAATCAAATCTCACGCCACCGTATTTATGACCGGACCTGCTACCTCTATATTCATAAAGCTACCGATATTACTCACGGTGCTGGGTTAACACATTTGAATGCTGGCACCCATCAGGACGTCTTTCACCGAAGGCGAACGCGCTACCCACATGGTTGTCCCAGACTTCCTGTTTCCATTAGAGAAATAAATAAAAGTCCTATCGGAAACTTCCGTAAGAAATTCATGTACTTTTTTGGTAATATAGGATAAAGAAATAGTAAACGTGAGGTTATATTGCGTTTCACTTTCATTTCGTCAACCACTGGCTCGCTCGTCTATACAAGTTCCACATATTTTGTTTATAAGCAGTTTGTGATTTATAGGAAAGGGTTCAAAGAACACTGCAAGCAAATTATTCCATTCCTTAACAGCGTGATTTAAAAACGAGAATCTACTTGTATTCGATCGTTGCTTAATTAAGTTAACTTTATGCTTATGGTCTCTCCTACCCAAAGCTTTGTTAACTTTCGTTGATAATAAAATCCCACCGATTTTTCGTTGATAATTCCTCGGACTCAAATTCCGTGTAAATCTAAAGATTATTAAAGATAAACCTAACCTTTTCTTTACTCTATTTTCTTCTAAACTTTCCCAAGCTAATTCTTTTAGCATATGTGTTACCAGCTTCCAGCTTTTCATATCTGTTTCGAACGAATCTTGCTGTCTTTCTCTGTACCTTTTCAATTTCCAGCTTTTGATCTATTTCGTAAGGATCCCATAAGCATTCCCTGTATTCTAGGATTGGTCTGACAAAAGATTTGTACGCAGTCTCTTTAACCTTCTAATTTGGTTTTCTAAGCGTACGTATTAAGTTCAAGCTTTCAAAAATGATGCGTTGTTGATAGTCGTAAGGGATTTTTGAGAAAAAACATTCGCCTGCTGTATTCTGAATTTTCTTTCCTAATGCTACAATTAATTATTTCATAATTGTAAAATCTGAAATTTGAAATTCGGTGCCATGAAAAGTGAAAAACAGAAAAACAAAAATTTATTTTTAATTTTAGGAAAATTTTCATAATTATCTTCTTGCTAATTATAATCCTTTGAACCTTGCGTTTGTCATTTAGCCACTTTTGCTAGAATTTTCAATTTTGTTTATTTTAGCTTTCTTTTCCTTGATTTTGTTTTCAGCAGATTGTCCAGCGTTTTCTCCTTGTTCAAGTCGGTTTATTTTATGAATTCAATTCAGTTGAATTCTGTTTTTCAACTTAAAAAAACCCATTTTTCTGAAGTAAGAACTGGAGAAACAGCACTGCAGCTCTCGACGGGGAAGATGTATTTCGCTCAGAAACATAAATTCAAGCTAATTTATCGGCTCTCAGACCGTGGCGTACACGTTCGAAAATCCCTTGAAAATTTGAATTTAATGAAAGGTGCTTCCGTAAACTGAAATTGCAATATATTGTCTCCCTTAATGGAGCCTTGGTCAATTGATAGCCTCATTTCCTTTCCTAAAATATTTTACTCGGATAGCACGGTGAGTAGAATTTATTTTAATAAGGTGCCGGTGTGTGCGAATCGAAGCCATAAAATTCATCTCTCTTTGAATTCTCCGTACGTATCGAAATAATTCGCACGCCGTTGGGTCGGTGGTTAGACTTGATTTTATGGAAGCCATTCAAAGGTACGGATGCGAACTCAGGGAGTTTTCACCTGAAATAAAAGTCCACTAAACGAGCATACATTTTTCAATCGAGTTTGCAATTTAATTCATGCAGACTGGAGGGACGACTGCGATGAAGTAACTTGGGTTTTCTAAGCTTAAATAAACTCAGCGTATCCCTCAGCCAAGTGGTCGGGAGTTTTTTCAAGCGTCCGGTGCAGAAATCTCGCTGAAAGCGACGTAAAAAAGGACAATCCCAATTTTCTTCGCAGAATGCGATTGGGGAATGTGATTTTATTACGGTTGAGGAGGAAAGGCTGGAGAAGAAGAAAAGAAAAAAACGGGAGAGCGATTGTGTGTGGGGGAAAGAGATGGAAAGAAGAGGAGACGAGGAATGGACATGAATCAAGGCAAAGATATGAACGAAGTTGTGAATGATTGACTCAATGATGTGAGAATTGAGACGAATAAGCTACAGTCTTTATTGAATCATTGATTCGAATTGTAAGATGATTGATGAGAGCAAAGTTTGAACATCATTATTAAAACTATTACTATTCCTCTATTAAATACTATACATCATAAAAAATATACATTGCCATTCGTAAAAATCTACCATAATAAACAATAATAGCTCGAACATCCGGTGTTTACACCCCCTGCCACACGCCGAAAGGCGGCTTGTAGGGTATTGATGTAGATGTAGATAATATAGCATAGCATATATAATATCCAAACTTATCACATATCCAATAAAATATACATTTTATTATAATGTTTTAAATTTACTATATTGCGTTTCAATATCTAATCTAATATAAATTTTACGTTACTCTTTAATTTACTCTGAAATTAAGAGCAAAAGAGCTCCTCGTATTACATAACATCGTCAAAGTCGAATAAAGATCGCAGGCTCAATAGGTTGATACTCATTGCTAGATTATTTCCATATGTTGTGGCCATCGTTTTAATTATCCTCGGGAAGGGAGTCTCGCAAAAACTCGCGAATGTACGCTTAAACCCTATTTACGCATCCACCCGCCCTTTTCTATAAAGTGTTTCGAACGGAGAAATGTTTTGGTAAGACACGAGCTCAGTGGTATTCATCCGGAAAGCGGAGACACGGGTTCGACTTCCTCTTCCCAGACTTTTTTTCAAGTCCGTTTCTGCATGGGTATATTTCTGCACGAAATCTGCACGAAATTTCGTGCAATACAATTCTTATCCCTTTCCTTGAATTGTCCATTTTATTTTCTTACTCTATATCTATAAAATGTTGTGTTTATCTGGTACTATAAAAATCACTTAGATCTGTAAAGAATAGATGAATATATAATATGAAGGAAATAGGAAGTGTTTAAGAAGGTAAATTTTATATTACTTGAAGGTAAAACTTATTTATTTACTTAACTGCTATTTCCGTGTGTATAACATTATTCACAGGAAATTGTACAACGAAGGCGACCAATTTTGGAAGAGAAGTAAGAGACTTACACAAAAATATTTTTTTAAAATCTATAATGATTGCAGGAGTGTAATATCTATTAAGGGCAAGAGTCCTTTGGATATTTATCCCCGTTAAAGTTTGAAAACTGTATGCTATTTAAATGAGAATATGGTCAGGTATGGAAAGGTCCCGTTGTACGGGAACGGCGGAGTAAAAAGCCATTTAAGAGTCGTAAAACGAATCCGGAGCGGTAATTCGGAAAAGGGATTCTTTTTTATTACGGACGGAATATCGAGTGTTTGAGCTTAGACGGGAAATCGCATGGGTTAGCCTTTTTCTCCGTCCACTCCATCTGACCTAATGTGGGAGCAGGTGCGTAGTGGTTAAGGGCGCACGTGAAATGGGCCCAAACGACACTTCGCTGCGGGATTGTGCGTGCGCTTCCAGCGGAAGGCATTTCGGTGGGGGAATCCGAATTTTTCCCTCTCTCTGAATGTTAAAAGGTCGGACGTGCTAAGTGCCTTCGATTGGAGGTTTTTGAAATGAGGTCAGTTGGCCGAGCAAGTCGCAGCCTGACTCAGCTCATCTGAGTTTCCAAGAATGACTTTGAATTATGTTTAAATCGACAATTACCAAATATTTATTATAAGGAAGAAACGATAATTTTAAGTTAAATCCGTGCGAATGTCGTGAGCACTTGAATATATGAGGATTTGGTGTGTTACTGTGATTTGATATTGAAAGTTTGTTAGCATGCATTTTGATAGCTTGTATTTGCTGCGTTTTAACATTCGCCATTTAAGTTGAAATGAAAACGTTCTGCTTCTAATTTCGCTCTTTCGAAGAGAAATAACACTTTACATCATGTATAGTGTTATTTAGCGTAGTACTATACTGGATACATTTTAAATATCTTAATGATGTATTTTAATTATAGTAGTTGATGCAATGTGTTGATATTGTGGATGGGTGGTAATTCATTTATGTTTTTATTAATTGACACTGTATTATATTTTTTGTATTGTGTTCATAGTATATAGTGGGCTTATATTGTGAAGCAGTTGTAATGTATAAAGTTGTACTTTATGAACGTCGCCACCAGACACAAATCTGCGACGGCTTTGTATATAATAATAATAATAATAATATCATATGCGCTGGGTAATAAAAATTTTGACAATCCATATCAGGTAAATAATACCATGAGAAAAGCAAAATTTGGCCCATAACCTGATTCGACTCTTTTAATATCAATATTTGAACAAAACTACTTTAGAAAGTCAATTTCGATATAATTGCTTGATTTTCACCTTACTGTCTTTTGATTGTCATTTTCTCATTAATTCCTCTTCAAATTGGGATACAGAATTTGTGTTTCTATTTCGATCTTTGGAAGTAAAATAATACGTTTCAGCATACACAAATAACGCTGTGGAAAGTTACCCCATAGTTTATTTAATATCGCTGTCGAATGATATTATGCGTAATCGGGCAGTCTTTTCTCACCCGTTTAAATAAGTTCAGCAAAATGAATTATTTTTCAATAGCTTTATTTTTATATTTAATTGATTTTTTTGGAATAATTTCAATTAACAGCTCATGTTACTATTGGACTTAATATTATTGATTCACTGATATTACTCTGCATTAATTTCACTTGTATTATGAGTCTACTAAGTGCTACGATTTGTAGTTTGCTATATTAATTACATTAGCGCTTAATACTTTGTTACTCATTCAAAATAATTTCATTCGTGATTTTTGAGTAAAAAAATAATGTCGTAGAAGTGAACTTTGTTTCAATTCTTCTTAATTGTTTAATTTTTAGGTAAGATTCCAGTTATGGCGGGTATATATTTTCAATCTTTATATAAAGGTCTTCTGGAAAAGAAAACAAATACTTGATATTACTTAGTGCATCATCCTTGAGCACATCGAAGTTTTCACATAATCACATTCAGTGATTGTTCATACCATTTCTTATTGGCCTTTTAACTCATCTGCGGATTGGCTACTCATGTTATTATATGATTAATATATGGAGAGTATGTTGGACTGTATCGGATACTCTCAATAAACCAATCCAAATTACGTTAAATTCGAGGCGAAAAAATAATAAAGTAAATTGCTACAAGTTGTAGATTTGTGCTGCTTCTGCGAATTTATTGTCCTAGAAAAGAGACTGAGAAGTAATTAATAATAATGATTATAAGTCATATTTCATAGTTTAACTATAAATGTAAATTATACGGACTTTTATTTGTAAACTTAGATAAAAAACTAACTTTTCAATCATTCACGATTCCTGTATGTTTGGATTTAGTTAAAACATGTTCCATCGAAGGGCTTAGTATTTTCATATCCAAACAGATATTTCCTTACACTTGGCTACAGAATATTTACTTTTACGTTGAAAATGTTTATAAAATAAAATTACAAATGTTCGTACTCCCTCTTGGTGGGTAAAATACATCGCTTTTCGATCGGAAGTAACACGGAAAATGTCGCAATTTTACGAATTCAAAGGCGAAAAATTCCGAAATGATTCATGGAATAAGCTCAAATATTTGCACTGGAACAGTGTCGTACCTCCCCATCGGGTGCAGAGTTTTATACGTTTCGGTTATTACAAACCAAACGACGGCTCAGCATTTGGCGCTATTCGAGTCTTTTACACAAAATGGCAAGTGACTCTTTTTCGTTAACCTCATTTTTCCCTTCGCGGCTCTTAAACCTCAAATTTTAATCCTTTTTTTATATCCTTTCACTCGACCCGACGCTTTTTATTTCTATATGACGCCTCGTTCTTTGAGGGCATCTCTTTCGCCCATCGAAGCTTTCACATAACTTTCGAGGTCGCCTTTCCCATCTTTCATTCCACGCCTCTGACGGATAACATATTGGACCAAATAACAAATAAATTCCAGAGGAAGAAGTTTAATTTCCTTCTTGTCAATCATTCGATTGTTTACATTTAATCTCGCTTGATAGATCCTCATCGTGTATCAATATCGTGATAAACGTGGCGATGAATCGAGAGCAGCCAAAGAGTAAACAAAATTTGAAAATTTCGCTCTTCGGCCCCTTTTCAGTTTTCATTCATTTTTTTCGCAAGTTTCATTCCTTTTGATATTTTCAAAAATTTTACAAAGTGTTCGCGAATTTTAATTTTGCTATTTGTAATAGATAGAAGTCAAATCTCTTGAACAGCATCTTTTGATTTCTTGGCTAATGCATTATTTGGTTCTTTAGTTTGAATTTATTTTTTTTGATGTTCTAAATTGGGGTATTGGTACTTGCAACACAATCTTGCAGGCAACTTTATTTCCCGACACCGTGCCAACTTACCAAACAAGTTTTGCCGACGATTTATCCAAATGCTCCGTTTTTCTGTTATATATTCGGAGTTGTGACTTTTAAACGCCTGAAATGTCGCTAGAATTCTTAAATTTCGAGAACAGTCAGGCGTGGGTAATTCAATTTTCTTAAAATAGGCTGAGATGAGAGATGTTACATTCGATTAAGCATAAAACCCACTGTTCTGTTTAGAACTATGAATCTCCACTATATAAATTATCAACCGACAGATTTCCTAATTTGAAAATAAAAAAAGTGACTTGGTATCCATTCCTTCAAAGATTGCTTTTACAGGCATTTTGAATCATTCAAGAATATCTTCAGAAAATTGATAACAAAAAGTATTTTGTTATTGAATTCAATATTGTTAGGCGTGACTTCGTGGAAAGCCATGATGCAAATGAAAGTGAACACTTAGTACTTTTCCACACACTTGTGTGGAATTTACTTCGATTTACTTCGATTTACTTTACTTCGATTAATGCTCTATGCTGAAACATTTCCTGATCGGTGAGGAACCACTCAGTTCTTTTCTTTTTCAATACCCAGTAATGGCGGGGACCTATATCCTCTATGAATTGGAAAGAAAACGGCCGCCACCGTCCACCAGAGTTAGAAAATCCATATTCTCCACAACTTCGTAGAGCATACAATATTCCGATTTCCCTGTTACAATTCTCATCTTGCTTCACAAGACGCCCACTGCGATGCCAGCCTTCGTATCCATCAAATGGACCCATCTCTCAAACGCCCCTCGGAAGAAAGAGATTTCAGAAAAGGAGATAAAATACGACATCTCAATCCAGCCGTTCGCGCCTACGCGTAGTTGGCTCCTGTTCCCCGCCAATCGTCCCGGATCGAGAGATCTGCCCCTCCTGGATTCGCCCTCGGCCGCCGCAATGGATTACCTCAAGGCAGACCCAACCCAAGCCATCAAAAGTCAGCTGAAATCCTTTTATCCTCGATAAAGCCAACGATTGCGTCATCAATAGGAGGGATGAGAGAATGGCAAAGGATTGCGGGAGACCTTGAGAAATGCTCACTTTAGGAAGAGTCCTAATTTATGTGCCGAAAGAGGATTTCCTTCATCGAATATATGCATCAAAATTTGGGAATTGGAACTAATTTATATTAAGATAGACGATATAGGTATCGCGTCTTGGTTACATTTATTAAATTTTCCAGAAATATTTTGTTACCAATTTCTCTTCTTTTGATTGATTAAGTTTCCATCCATAACAATGGACTATTATCATGTTCAACTTCACCATTATCTTATTTCTTAGATTATCTGTCTGTCGATATGAACATCATAAATTCTCTTTCGTAAGAGACAAGAAGAACAGGATACATAAAAATGGGAAAAGACGAGAGAGAGATGTTTTCCTTTGCACGAGAAAAAGTTCTTTCAGGAGAGGAGGTTTTTAATTTGCGAGATTTGAATGCTTTTCCGGCTTTAATAATAGAAGTAAAGGGATTTTGAGCATAAATAAACGTAAACTTTGTTTACAACTTCATTGAAGGTTTTTCATGTTTAGGGACTGCTTTTTGTGATTGGAAACAGTAAGTTATAGTCTTTTAAAGATGAAATGTATAAGATATTTGAATAAATGTTGTCAAATAAGTAGCCCCGGAGGAATAGATGCCAACGACGCCTGCGGCTAGCGATCTATTCTCGGTCAACGCA
The DNA here is from genome assembly GCA_000376725.2 of Ladona fulva. Taxonomy (NCBI): domain Eukaryota; kingdom Metazoa; phylum Arthropoda; class Insecta; order Odonata; family Libellulidae; genus Ladona; species Ladona fulva. Next base: position 1,173,320 of record KZ308348.1, on the reverse strand, counting down.
ATACGTTTGTCGACCGCAAGTCGAATCCATTTTCAAAAATGAGTAGCAGAGGCAAAACTTTAGGTGAAAATGGGTTGGGAGGAAGCGTAACGCAAGAGTACTCTCGATCCACACCTCTAGGCAATATGAAGCATGTATTGACAGCATAAACCTGCTAACTCACAATTCGTTAAGTTTGAAAGAATATCTAATATTATAAAAAACATGTCATTCTACGAAAAGGAGACATAATTCGGCTAGGCCCATATGTGCCTCTCTTACACCTCTCTTACTCGATGCAGCGCAAACGATTGCAATGTTTACAATTGAAGTACAAAAATATAATGACGTTTTAAACGATAAAAGAAGAATAAAGTATCCCAGGGGAAACAATCCGCAGTTGAAGTCCAAGGTGCGGGAAAATGCTGGAGAGGGAAGTAAACAGTGAAAGCACAGAGACAAATGGATTGAATCAGACTCGTATGTAATTATAGTCTATTGACCTTTCGGTTCTGACCTAAGAAGGTGTGGCATGTAGTCTATGATACTGAACCTTTTACCTGAAAAGAGAGATGAAGAGGAGTAGGCAGAACAAAAGCAGAAGAATACATCAGAAGAAAGTTTTACATGCTGCACTGTGATACATAGCGATAGATGTAAGAATGCCCAATAATTATGATGTTATGAAAGTAATACACGTAAAGAATAGAATTCCGGTTAGAAAATGGTTGTGTGTGTTTGCTGGTTGTTACTGTTTTCGTCCACCACTGTACTCTAACTATCCAGTAAATGGATGTTTGTGAGGGCTTTAGGAAATAAATAAAAATGATTCAACTTTTAACCGTACTTTCATTCTTTACGTTATAAGTTATAGTAATGATAGTAATATATGTAATACATATAATAGCTACAGTATAGTAACGATAGTTATAATATTAGTAATAATAGTAGCAGAGTCTCTACGGATCAACTACAAATTCTCGACGCAAAAGAAATGTTATACTGCAATATTAATAAAAATATTGTAATGTAAAGAACAATTTAAATACCAAATTTCATAAAATCAGCTACACAATCGTTTCGTCTTTCCTTTTGAGATCATTCTACGCTACGTAAGGTATCGAGTGTCAAAAAGGATGAAGAGCCACAGTTTTGAAGGGAATGTTTATTTTTTGCGGTGAAATCGATGGGAAAGGCGTGAGAGGCGCAGTGGGCGGTCGAGAACATATTGTTGCTTCGGTGAAAATCGGCATCTGAAGTGATCTCCTTTAATCCGGCTGATCCGGCATTTTGGTTTCGGAGGATTGGGTCCAAAATTGATGAGAGGGTCGAGGGGCTCTTGAAATAGATGAGGAACGGAATCCAATGGACCGAATGACTGTTTTTTAGCGGTTGAGTTGCTTTCCGGAATCGGTGGTTATGATTAGGCGGTGTAACCTATTAGGGGTGACGTTTTTCAATCCAACCCAATTCGTGTCTTTCGCCCAAAAATTGACTTTTCGTCTGCAATTTCATGGATTTGTGCGTCGGCAATTTGGAATGTCCGATATATTTGCAAAATTTTACCTCTTCAAGAGGCAACTTTTACCAATTACAGGTAACGTTGTTGAAATCATTTAGGGTATTTTTGATACTATTTATTACGTGGATAAACCAGGAAATATATGCCCAATGGTTAAGGAAATCTTAAAATCTAGTTTCTTAAATAAGAATGTTGGAAAGGAAATAACATCCGTGAGGCTGAATCCCAAGGATAAACAGGTGGGAAAATAGCGAGGTTATACATAGGTTTGGTCATGTCGCTATTTCATTTAAATCTACATAAATACCCTGCAAGCTGTCTTTTGGCGAGTAGCAGGGGATGCTTTTCACACCTATTTATTCTTGTTTCGGAAGTAAATCATAAATCATTGTCTATAACACCCAATTTGCATCATATATTCGATTAAATTACTGAAGTATCTCAAAAGTGTTTAAAAACAGTCATTAATGAATAATATTACATTTAGTTACGTCAATATCTTAAGAATAATATCCACTCATACGGTATAAGCGTATATAAATTATATGACGAGTAAGAAACATGGATACAACAGAAATAACCACGGAACGTTGATGGATGATTTTAGGTTACGAGCGTAATGATTCTAATTTACAGAGTTTTCATGCCAGTTTCAATTAGGTATAAAAAGTAAATTAAAAAATAGTCCCATTCCCGCCAACCTCTTTCGCATCTACTTATCCTAGGGTTTTCCAGGCGTACATACTCCCTTTGTGAATTTTCCACCGTATTACCTTTCATAAAAGAGAATATTTTCCATATAAGGGAACTTCTCGTCTTAGTTCACGCCGTTTTAGCATATAACATATCGATGTATATGTACTTTTAAATAATCAATATACCATTGAATTACAACGGTTTCATATATAAAGGTTATGAGGACTTCCGATGATGAAAGGCTCTCCCTTATTATTTATGGAATCTCTCCATCTTCATCATGGAATACTGACTCACTTGGCATTTCGTGTTCCTCTGTACAATGCTGCAAATGCATTCAGTTTGCTCGAGAGTTTACTCTGATCTACGCAGGCTTTGATTCCTGATCACACTCGATCTTTTTCGCAGCGTAAGCGAAAGATAACCCTTACGTTCACGCACTTTCACCCATTCAAACAATTTCTTGAATGCTGAACGACGTAACAGCACTTTCCCGCATCCATTCACGATCATCTTTCTTTGAATGTCTCAATAGACAGTCCTTGAACTGGTTATATTGAAACACTTGCATACGAACTTGCCATTTGTGTGCAAGCGACGTCTTTTACTATTACACCTATTGTGACGGATTCCGGTCAATTTCTATGACCGTTTTATTTTTTCTTGTACACTACTTCTCAACCAATACAATTTCTACCACCAGAATCATTTCAAGGATTACTAACTCTATGAGTTTTTTAGTATTCTATTATAAAATATTCAAATTTATAAAATAATCGTTAGATTGAAGGCTGGTAAGACCCTACAACAAATGCTAGAAAAAGCTTTGGAGAGGGAATGAGGTTTACTAGGGAGATAAAGAGTGAGGTAGTTTCTCCTTGTATTCGCTTTCTGGGTCTATCAGTAGAAAACATCCGCTTAAGTGCAGCTGATGAAAACTTCCATAGCTTTTAATGAGGAGTGACCAAACCGAATGTCAATACACAGTATCACTCATACCTCAATAGCTTCCACATCATTTTCTTTTTTCTAATGCACGCCATTTTATGGTGTTTTAAGAATGTTAGGATTCTCACCTTGTTGAATTTCTGATTTTGCAATAATCCTCGAAGAGTATTGAAGATCTTAACGTATGAAAATGGAGATCCATCTTAGTGCGTCCATAATTGATGTGATTCGTCTCTTTGATCCTTGGATTTCATTGACTCGAGCATGGACGCGTGGGCGTCCTTAGCTTTGGATGCATCAATGCCTTTGGCTAAACGGTTGACACTTGATACGGACTCTGCACGGCGTGTCAGTTTGCAGAGTGTATGGCATCCCTCAGTGCTGAGCACACACTGTATTGGGCAAACACCGCTAATGATGGAATCGACACTCCGCTGACTTCAGGAGGGGCGACTGTAAGATGAAAAACACTCCATCATCCCGACCATTTGCCGCATCTATTCAGGGAAACGGTTAAATGCATATAAGAATTTAATCGATTTCTGCGAGGTGGTGGAGGTAAATAGCTTCAATATTCCAGAAATCAATCGAAAATAAACGCAGAATGCAACGGGAATTTCAGAACGAAGGCTTTATATTGCTTTGCATATATAATATCGGTTGGAAACACTGAATACAACGCTAAGCAGTTGGAATACCCATCGTGTCCAATAGAGAATGATATGAAATAATAATTATTATTACTACTTGGAAATGAATTAACTTGAAGAATGAGATAAGGATAACTTAACACGTGTGCCTGTTTTGATGTGTAGTTTCATAGATCCATTCAGAAATTACAAACGTAAATAAGCAATGGGCAACGTAAGGACTGCAAGCTTCTATTCAAGAAAAAAAATGAAGGGAAATGGTCNATGCATGACAGTCAGTTGAGTCTCTTTCACGCATATATAGTTTGTCAGCAGTTCCTATTTTTGAACAATTTGTTGTAATTTTTTTCGCAAACTTCAAATATGTATTTATGTATTTTCCGAACAAAATGTTCTATTTATGACCGATATCAGCTTACAGATGCATCTACCATAAATTTGGAATTTTATTATTATATTCAGGTAAATTAATTATTAGTATTATTATAGTAGATATTGATATTATGATTATAGATATTATAAGTAAATATTTCTTTTTCTTTATTCCGGTCTTGGTAGTAACATCTGCTCTGAAAAATAGTTTCTGAGTTAACTCTCATGGAGCCGATATGCAGTCAGTATTGAACAGTAAGGAAATTAAAAATCAAATAATTATTTTTTGCTTGTAGATGCCCGTAGTTGATTTTTGTATAAAATGGCCATTGTCGGCACAATCCTTGAATAGAAATAGATACTGTAGGAAATAGTTTGATAAAATAAAAATACGCTTTACTTAGAATATAAATCTCCACAAGAGATAAAAATGGAGTGAGAAAAATTTTTCTCATCCAACGAAGAGAATGTTAAGTAACAGGTGATAAATTATTTCTCTTCTTCCCCAAGATTCTAAATGAGGAGATAATAAATTGGTATTCATGGGAACTGCTCCGCTAAATTAAAAATATACTTTGTTCTAGAAAAGAGAAAATTGGTATTTTTCGTCAACACATGATTTCATTAGTTATATTCCCACTGTAACTATTACTATTCTCGTAAAAGACGCGATTGTTTCAAAGTTTTGAATTTGTTTTTACTTAAATAGTATGCAAGGTCATTATCGTTTGGTTAATGCTCAGGATTATTTTGGCAGTCTATAAATCATTCTCTTACATCACATTCCTCCTTAGCTGATATTTTAATTGCAGGATGAAAATCTTGGGAAATCAATGGAAGTATAGTTGGGATGCACGTCTACGCCACGCTTTTCTCTCAGGCTATTTAAAGTCATATTGTCGGAATGTTGATTGCCAAGTAAAAGGAAAATAAACAAAGCCGTAGTAATAGCATCGATTAGTAACAAGTCCCTGTGGCGCAGAGGATAGCGCGTTGGACTTCTAATCCAAAGGTCGTGGGTTCGAACCCCACCAGGGATGAAAATTTTTACTTCACCAAATCACCTCAAACAATCAATAAATCTCGAATGCTTAGCTAATTCCTCACAATTTGCTTCGTGGCTCGCTACTCATGATGTGCTTCAGCGTTGGTAATTTCCATATCCTATATTTATGAAATCAGAACGTTATATTGACTTAGAAGCCCTTCCAATGAGAATCTATTGACAGAGTCACCCTGTCAGAGAGTCACCCTGTCAAGTTTTCAGCGCATGGCAGAAGGTGTGCGTCCTGGAAAACAGCGCATTTACCTTACATCGATATCCGAAGCTGTGACTTGGTGGAAAGACATTGCAGAATAAAAAGAAACTTCGTACTTTTCTACAGGGACATTAATTTCCAGAATTACCAGTCGCGAATAATGTTCCTGTGGAAAAGTACGAAGTTTTTTTCATTCTGTAACGCATTTACAGAATGTTAAGGATTAGATGTAAGAAGAGACTAATTAGTCTCAATCTCGCCCATAAATAAATACGAGGTATTATTATTAATATTATTTACCTATCATAAGTTTGGTTATTGATATAGGCAAACGTACATAAAAGTATAACATTTTGGTTAGAGCTGAAGGAAAACTTTGCGAGTTCATAAATGTATTTGGAAATATATTACCATAGTATGTCATCATATCTTAAATTAAATTAAATTAAGTTACTCTCACTATAAACCTTCTTAGCCGGTTCATAATATTTTTCCAAAATAGTATCTTAAAGTATTGTATTTACCAACATATCAGCATCTTGAATAAAGCGGAGAAAATTAAAAGTATTAAGTGAAATCTGGTGGAATTTCATTTTAAAAAACGAAGAAAAAAATCAATTAAACGACAATTTCATCCCTTATTTATCAAGAAAAGTACCCTAAATGGCTTTTGGCCTGCGTGGATTGTGCCGCTTTTTAACCGTAGTCTTTGACGTTCACATACATTGATCATCGTTCTTAATTAATCCATCGTTCTCTTGCATAATATTTACTTTCTATCTCTTGTTCCAAGTTCTCCCAGTGTTGAATTCAAATGATTCGGCTCTCCATTGTAAGAAACTAATAATTGGAGAACTGTTCTCGTTGAAACCGCAGTAACTTTACCAGCAAATTCGATGATAATGCAATGATCGGTTAGTACCACTCTTTACATTTCTCTAAAAATTTTACTTTGGCTCTTCCGGCGTTTTTCCTCCAGCGGTTCATTCCGTTTATTATGGACTGCAAAAAGAGAATAGCCTAAGGGAAACTCATGTATATTCACGATTTGGAAGTGATTTCATAAAACATCGGTCAACCAGCGCCCTAAACCATCTGTAAAATGCTATCCATTATCGAGTTCAGACGGGTACCGATGCGTGAATTCCGAGCTCTTGAGCAGGAATAGCTGAATATGTATTGACGAGGCGGAAAAAACAGCCTCAACTTCAATTTTGTGTAACTACTTACGTACACCAATGCTTCTTTTGCACTTTACGATTCACCAAGAGCATACTGGCTCATTAGCAAACTTTTATTATGATTCTACGGTATATTATCATTTCATATTGTAATATTAAAAGAACATATATAATGTATACTTAAATAATAGGGAATTGTAGGGGAACATAAATATATGCCGCTATAAACATCAGTACAAGCATGCATGACAGTCAGTTGAGTCTCTTTCACGCATATATAGTTTGTCAGCAGTTCCTATTTTTGAACAATTTGTTGTAATTTTTTTCGCAAACTTCAAATATATTCTCTCAATTCTACAAAAGCTTATTTTTATCCCTTAACTTCTTTGCGTGTCATAATATAAAATTATCTTTTAATTAAACCTAAATTGTTATTGTTAACTTTAAAGTGATTCTTTTGTCAGTGGCGTAGTCAGGGGGGATAGGCTGTTTAAAACCCCCTAAGGGAATATACATAAATCTGATTCTATCTTCATTAGAATTAGAGCAGAAGTTTACCTCATTAATGTGGACAATTTTGCGTTTACTCCATGGCTTCGAAACCTCCAGAGACAAATCGTAACTATTTAGTGCGATAATGCGTGTAATGTTTCAGGGTACATTCATTTCGTATCGTTATATCATGCAGAAATTTCAGTTAGTTATTTCGTATAGCTATTGCGTTTCCCTTAAGTTCATACAAAAGCGTCATCGTGCACACACGTTTGTGCTTATCATCGACCAAATATTATATTCACGATACGAAGGATTAAATTTTATCATTTTTAATGTGTTGTTTACTAACGAGGACTTTTGCAGTTATTCTTCATTCCAGCCACATTTAGGAAATGTATTCATTTCAGAGCCACGAAGGAATAATATGTCGATTTGAGAAAATTAATTAGGGCGAAATTGACGTAAGTGGAATATTTTTGTGTTATGATGGATTTAATAAATTTTGAAAGCTTTCAGGATCAATTTGTTGCTTTTTAATCATTGGCCTCCATTGCGGCAGTTTGTTTGATGAAGCTCAGCTTAGAAATGGTCAACGATCGAATATAATATTGGATAGCTACTGAAATGTGCGTAAAATCTCTCCTTTTACCATGATTGGAAAAGTTTCTGGAATAAATTTTTAGAGACCTGTGTGGTAATGGCAGTGGTGAGTCTCTTTCACTCTTTTTGATTCCATCCTTTAACCAGAAATATCTGGCGAAATGGAAAATATTGAAAACCCTCTTTTGTAGAAGTACTTGGATTATAAATAGCACTTAACACTTTAGAATGATATTCTTTGGTACACAGTTTTAAATTACACGAGTAATATATCTATTTTATGCGTCTAATTTTTAATAAAAAACTTTAATAATTGCCTCTCATTTAAGTGATAGCTGTATTACTGCAGAAAAATACACCGATCGTCGTGCATGAGACGAAGGTTAGGGAATCACTAGCAAAGTATACGACTTAGGTTGTCTATTTCTACGTAAGTACCCTGTAATTCGCCTTTTGGCGTGTGGCAGGGGGTGCATGCACCATGACTATGCTTCCTTAATCGATTACTTTCGCGTATCGTTCGCGGAGTTCTTGAATCGATTCGTTCGATTCGTATTTCCCAGATCTTTCTCGCAGTACCAGAACGGCCTATGTAACATGGTGGACTCATTATATAGGCTACGTAATCTGTGAACCTGCTTCCTCTGAACTTATTTAGTAAATTAATCCTTTGATTAAATCCTCTAACTTCTAGAAATTCCCATTCTGTGCCCTGGAGCATCTGTGTAACCCTCACTGATTTATCGCAGAAATTCTTCATAAATCGCATCGCCTTTCTCTGCGCCTTTTCTAATTCCCGAATGCAACACTTATCAACAGGGTCCCACACACTACTCGCATACAGAGGTTTAAAGATAATGGTCCATAAAAACTCCTAATGCTCATTACGTGAATATCTCTCACCTCAATTTCTATAGGAACTGCTCAATTTTGCTATTCAATATCAGATTTTTTCAGCGATACAAAATTGGAATGAAAGAATCATACACTTGAAAATCTTTACAATCTACAGAAAATTACCTTCTTAACTTCAGTTCAAACAAGAGAACAATTGCAGATATGCTTCCGTGGAAAATATAACATTATCTTATATTTCCCATTACAAAGTAGAAATGTTTTGCAGAGCATGTTCAAATATTGTCAACTATTTGATAACAACCAATCACAAGCGATACTAGTATTTTTGGGTATTCATAAAATTGTTATACCCTTTCCGGGATTTCAAAATAGCTTGAAATTTAGATTTCTACATCTACACGTACTTGTGTACCCTAAAAGCCGCCTTTCGGTATATCACAGGGGGTTTATGTACATGTTTATGTACCGTGGCATTCGCGTGTCGACATTGCATTTTTACTAATTGATCATGAAGTATTGTTACTGTTTTCTGATTAATTGTATTAGTGTCAGTTAATTGTCATTAAAATAGCACACTAATATGCTATGTATTTCATAAAAATGTACTAAATTCATGTATGAACGAATAAAGTAACTTTTGTTGGTGGAAAAACAAACTCGGAAACGCTGGAGATGGTTAGTGTAGAGATAGGTTACTTTACAGTGATAAAAAGAAGGCAGTGGAAATGTGATAGGCAAATATTGAAAGGAGAGGGATTGCTGAAGTGGGAATTCGGGAGCAAAGGCAGGGAGAAAGACGGAAAGACAAAATATGGTCGGGTCAGTTCTTTGAAAAAGAAGGGAATGAGGATAAAAAGGGAGTTAATAGCATTACTGTTAAAAGTGCTTCGACAGCTTAGGTCACTTTGCGCGAAGACTCTCGATCGGAATCGAACCCGGGACTGCTTTCAACGAGTCGAACACGTTGCCCACTATACGGGAGCCGCCACCAAAAAAAAGGGAATTTCGAGGCACATTAATGTACCATAAGGTAGATGACTTATGTAAAACAACAAAAGAGACGATATTCACATGCTGCGCATAAGGGACTGATTCATGAAGAATATCAACGTGCTATATTTGTAAGACATTTAGGTAATGCAATGTTTCATGACATAGAAAATGGTACTTACGGTGCGGAATCAGAATAAAACTGCTGGGTGGTGCATAATTTTTAAAGAATGTAATTCGTATTACTACAATGAGTTCGAATTTATAGTATTCTGAATTCTATTACAAAAAGGGAAAAAATAAATACGGTAAGATACAAAATGAATCATTTGTTACAAAGAGAATACCGTTTTGCAAGGCTCGTAGTTTATTTATGTAAAAGATTAAGGAGCCCCCTTTAAAAATATCAAAGAGAAGTCTTTAGGACTCATTAGATGATTTAAGCAATTAACTGCCTATATTAATCCACTTCTGTTAAACACTTCATAGTCCTTCTTTACGTAATTCACAATTTCACCGATCGGGAAATCGATCATCAATTATTTTATATTTGTATAAGCATTTATAATCTATCTTCAGGATAAGTATCCTTTAAAGCGGTGTCCTCTACTCTCAAGGCACTAGCAAAGGAATATGGAATGTCGCTTTATTAGCTCTTCTTTGCTTCTAGAATGCGTAGAAAGTAAGAGGTAAATGTACACGGTGGAATCCTTTTTATTGATGAGTCACGCGACATTCCTGAATGTGACTCAGAGTGAATCATCTCTCGAGCATTTCCTCAGTCACTGGAAAACTCTTCGGACAATCAGTTTGTGAATCGAATGACGAGGGAACGCGTGCTTTATAAACGATTCCTTTCGCCATATTATCGAGAAAGAGGAACGGATCGAATGTTGCATGTCTAAAGGGCGTTCCTTTAAATCCAACGCTGCTATCGACGCCATCAAACAAATGCCGTCGTAAAATGATTAAACCCTTCTCTCGTGAGAGTCAAAGAGATGAGGCAGATTGGTTTCGAACTGCGCCACTTTGTCCCCGGCGATCTCTGCGTCGTCGTCTATTATTGAAACGGTTGGTCAGCACTCGATTGGATAGGAAGAGGAAAGGAGGATGAAACGGAAGGAGAAAACGGTGGATAGAGAATGAGTGAAAGCGGCGCTGAAAACAATGGAGTGGGGTTTGTGAGGAAGAAGTGAAATATAACCCTCTACCATATCCGATGAATCGAATATATTTCTTTTCTGTTTTGGTTCAGGTTATAGGAAATGTATCTTACATTTACTTTTGTCTAACTCTAGATAAACGGCAGAAATCATTTGAGTGGTTGGGTATGAGTGATGCTGAGCAATAGCGTGCATTTGGTGTCTTCTCATAGAATCATGAAATTTTGCTAATTTTTGCAGACCCCAAAAATGTTTTATGTATTCACATAAATTTATATATTCACATATTGGGATATTTCGAGTATTTAGATTTCATGTATTATTTAGTAGATGCAATTAAAAGCTTAGTGTTAAAAAGTTTTAATCGATCCAATTAACAAGCATACATAACTAAATCACAGAAATTTAACACTACAATACGAACTGACATTTACTCTCACGAGACCATTCGATTTATTTTCCGGACCCTGGTTTCGGAACTACTGGTGTACATCATCAAATGGCCATTTATGATAATAAATATTGCAAATTGTTCACTTATGCAGCTAGTGTTTCGAGTACCTGTTATATCATGAAAGTATCGTTTAATGTACCTACATTTTTATAAAACTAATTGTTTACGGAGGGAAGATTTTATATAGCAAAGAATAGTGTGATACATTCTACTTTTAGTCTTAAGTTTGTAGTGCCTGATGAAACGGGAATCTGAACCATCAAACATAAGTTTTCCTCTTTATTATCGTTGGAACAATTTCTGTATGATGATCAACTAATGAGTTCCAAATTAAGATTGTAGCATACCTTAATAATGGCAAAAATCGATTTTTAGAGTAATTGAGAAAGTCAAGGAAAGTGGAACTGCATGAAAGAGTAGAATTAAGAAAAGAATATAAATACAGAAGAAAGAATAATAAAGAGGCCGAGGAAAGGAGTTGCGAAAGAAATATTAGAATTTGACAAAATTTAAATAAAATTAACAAGATAGGATACGCGCAAAAGAAACGATAACGAGAGATTTTTTTAAATAGAGAAGTAAAAGCAGAATCACATGGAGTGTGATGGATTAAAGAAGGATAAAGGAAAATTTGATGAGCATTTTGGTGAAAGAAGGAAAAAAGATGAAGGAAACAGTTGAAATTAATAAATGAGGTGAAAGCAGTTTTAAAGGGAAACAGCGTCGGAGGATGGGAAGTGAAATGGAACAATTATGACAAAGGATAAGGATAAAATAAAGATTCTGAAAATATAAAAACAGTAATTAAAATAAAACACCGATATAAATGAGAAAGTGTTAAGAGAGAATAGTGAAATGCTATAAAAGAATAAGTAAAGAAAAATAATAAGATAGAAGATAGTGAATGGATAAAAGGCAGTAAAAGAGAGCGAAAGTAGGAAGGAAAAAGAGAGACGCGGAGGAGAGCGAACAGACGCGAATAGTGGAGGGAAATTGGTTTGCTCGACTTTGGGTCAGAAATCGCAGACGAATCACATTCGGTATCTAATACAAATCGGCGGTTGCACTAACCCTTCATAGAAATACGTACGTGTATGTAATTCGTTGCCAATGCACTCTTAACATGTAAGAGAATGAATTAGTTAGGTAACATTAATTCCTTTTTCACAGTCATGGACGTGAATATGATGGCGATTGAGGGGCAAAATAGGCGAATGAAACGATTAAAAATATAATGGCGGAAACAAATGGATTGGTATATGATCGATGAAACAGTTCTTTGAGTGAGCTTTAGAGGGACGATTTGGCGCATAGCATCGCCGATGTTACTCTATCCGGTGCAGGTGCCTTTACGTCTGAATCCCACCCGAATGCTACCCCTTCATAAATATTCCCAATGTCCATCCCCTTTCGGCCAATCCCGATAAATTGATTCGCGGAAAAATTGCATGTTATTTCGCATCTATGGGAGACTGATAGCGAATTGTATGTGATTCGGATAAAATTGAACGCGATGGTGTTGGAAAGTCGAGGGAATGGAATAATAAATTTACCAAAGTTTGAAAAAGTTGATGATTTTAACAGCTCCAAAAACTGTGGTGTAAATTTAGCTGCTGTTTGATCAATAACTATAGGTCGATAATTTCTTTCGGAGGTAGCATGCCATTGAATAAAGCTCTGTAGGGAATGAGAAGGTAATGAAGGGAATAATAATAGTAAGACGTCTTAATTTGTGTGAGATTGAGACTAAAAGTCCCCTCATCCGTGTAACCCATCATCATATTTAATGCGCTTAAAAATTTGAATATATAGTAGAAAAGAAAATTGAGAAGGAAAATGTGGTTATGAGAAACCTAAGAGATTCTTAGGGAGCAATAATCCGCTGCAGGAAAATATCCTTCATAAATAGATAGCTTATCTGTCATTAAGGGTACTTGATATTAATCTATTATCCTACTTCACTCGTATTCGCCGGATTCACAATCTCCACACTGAATAAACTTCAGACATATTTCATTGAACTTAAGATGTTAGAAAATTGACCGTCTCGGATATTTATTACAAAAAGATGGACATTTTGTTGAATGGCCGGGCCATGGATATACTCTTAGTTTAATCAAGCAATTTTGAAAATTTTGATTTTCGGTGTATTATTTTATTGTCGATTTAATAATCAAAAAGCATTGCATAACATACTGTAATTATTTAAGGAAAAAAACAATATTGCTCCCACAGTTTCTATGACCGCAACCCTGTGTTTAGATGCGTCTGATCCACAGTATCTCTCTCATCCATTTTTTTCAGTGTTTATCGATTTGAAGCGATAAAGAATATCGTGTCTTTTTGACTTGTCAATTTTATTGACTCTTATTCTTTGAATAAATTTCAATCAATGTAAATTGTTTGCACAAAACCTATATAAATATCTATGAAAAATCAGCCGTCAATGATATTCGCCATCGATGATAATTAATTTGGGTTAGAGAGATCTTACATTTACCATTGATATCAGTTCCATCCCACCCGTGGTATAGTAAATGGGGTTTCGAAAGAAATAAACCCTTATTTACTTGTATGTAGGTAGCAATTTGTCGTTATTGCTATGCGGCAAATCTGTAGGGGAGTATAACTTAATAGTTAATTTTGATTATAATTGCCTAACATTCACTAATATGTCGCTCTCGTGGGCATTAAAAGTTACATATATGAGTTAGGCACTAAAAATTTACAAAGTTATCCATTAGAGTGATACATTCAAACGATAAACATTTAAAAAGTTTCCCTTTAATATAAATGTTAAAAAAATATATACTATGAAGTTATGAATCAAAGATATAAATTATGACAGATTTCACATAAATTATAAATTTTTACACAAATTACTATATGGTTAGATATCCATATAGTCACATTCATAATCTANTTGTGTTGGAAGCGAGTAATGGCAGTTTCAAAAATGTTGACGGGTGAAAATCGCAGCCATTCATTCAATATTTCCTTTAAGCTTTGTTTCCTTTGACATAAAAGCATAAAATCTTCATCTCTATGTTGATGAAGTCATTCTCATTCAAACTTCATCAGAATTTAAGTTGAAATCGACTATCGTATACTAAAAATCTTAATTTTATCCATTTCAATCAGACGCCCCGCGTAAAGGATACCCGGCGCGAGGCTTTCCGTTTCCCCCATAAGGCAATACTGCCAGGATTTTTGGAACGAGGAATAGAGTATTACGTATATTAAAAGGAATAGTCGTACTAAATCGATATAAGTACCATAAGAAGTAAAATTGAATAGAGATTCTTATTATTGTCGTGGAATATCACTTTCGATTCGATATTACGAGGATTTAGATAAAATATACGTTATAAATATATGTTTTGTTAAATTTTGAGGTTGTAAACAACCCGTCCCCCTGACGACCAATGCGATTGTTGATTCCGAGTTCATGTATTTTCCCATAAAAATGCATCTGTATTTAGACCCATTTAAAAGCAATTGACGATATGAAAAGGAGGAAATTATTCAGAGATTTTAGCTATTACAGTCACAAAAAATTGTAGTGATGAATCGCAGGGGCAACAAACATACGTAGCACCGTAAATAACTACTGGAGATGAATGAGTAACTTTTTTGTCTATCAATTCGGACTCATGACATATTTTACGATTAATTTTACGTTTAGAGCTAGAAGCTGAAAATCTTGCAAACTTACTTATTAATTTGGGATAAATTTCATAAGAAGGAAATTCCATAAAGATTCACATTCTTATTGTTGATAATAGATTTCGGCTTCAAACTTTGATTAGAAAATTTTTGTTTTCGGTAACCTGTCCCAATGGACTAAACTATGATGCGAGAGTTATTTTCTCTTATGTACAAATAGGTATACTATATTTAATCCGACTTCTATTCTCCCCATGAGAATCACCGTTATTTCTCCCCGTCGAGAATCAATGGGCATTTTAGCTAGTTAGTAATAAGTAAGAACGAAATAACACTCATGTACAATACAATAATTTCTAATATACTGACCAAAACCAATGAAACTATAAAACATACATCTTGGTGGATCACAGAAGTGGAGGAGACAGCCGTGAGTTCACATAAGAAAGAACTGAATACTTCTAAATTTAAGTTTCTTTTTGTGATTTTTCTTATTTGCTGATTGAGCCACAGAAGTTCTGGAATTGCAAATTACCTGTACTGGTCACGAATTAGGGAAAAACGGAGCGTTTGGATGACACACTCGACCACTCCTCCCTGTAGTGTGACTCCCTTTATAAATTTTCAATCAATTTATCTCTCCCTCCCATCCCTCCCTCATTTTATCCTGCCCAAGGCACTTTAAACTCATCACTCCCTTCCTTTCCCATCATTTAAGCGTCTGTAATTAATTGCTGCCATGCGTGGCTAAATTTAGCACGAAAACCTTGCCGATCTCTTCATTTTGCTCCTTCCATCCTTTATAGGGCTCGAAAGCGTTCAAAAAAATACCCGAGATGTTTTTACAGAGTGCGCTAATGGAAAAATCAGAGCGAATACGAACATTTTTTTTTAATGGAGAGATGACAAATTCTTTGGCAAAGAATAGCGATGGGGCGGAGGAAAATTCTCACCGAGAGATGGCGTTACGGAGAGTTTTATTCCAATTCCGATAATCGAATTCAGTTATTGAATTCCTAGCGGAATAAAATGTAAAAAAGGTAAAAAGGAGAGACGAAAATACATTGCACTAGGCGTTGGAGTGATTGAATGGGATAGTGGAGATATTTGGAGTCGCACGCTTGGTTGGCTTAATCCCCCTTAACAGGATTTAAACGGACTTTTGCTTTAAACATTAGGACTTCTTTATATAATCAGTACCAGAGAGCAAAATGTCAGTGCTTTTGTAGCGCATAATTGAGCAAATATTGATATCAGGCAATGGGGAAATCAGTCATTAGGTAAACACCATTCCTTTTAAATTTTCCAAAATAATATTTGAGGCATTAGCTGAATATTATGAAATTCGTTTTTATTCTGGTTAATGAAACGGTTTTTTCGGTTTCAGTTTTCGGCTCCGGTTAGGTGTCATGATTGAAAATTGTTCAGATACATCCGTAGAAATTTATAATAGAGACCTTACGTGGAAGAATAACTTAAATCTTGTATTAGTTTCGCGAGATCGCATTTTGTCTTTGCTACAGTTTAAATAGTACAGATTTTGAGATTAAAGTGGGAGTTATTATTAGTGGGGATATTAGATCATTTTTTACGGTATATATCCAGAAATCAGTCTTATATGTTGGTTAGAAGGTGCGATAAATAAAGATTTTCTCTTAGATTCAGCACAGTTGGTTTTTCCGAACGAAATACATTTTTCGAAATTACCTTCCTGAATGGAGAGCTTCTTAACGTTTACGAGTTATTTTATACAAAATGTAGAACTTGTTTAACGATTTTAAACCCTGAATTATGATAAAAGACTTACTCTATGCCAAGTCCATTTCCATCTTGTATAGCTCACGTGCCTTTAGCATTTGTCATTAGTTTCTTTTAGCATTAGGCCTCGCAACGTCTTTGGGCGATTTAGCATTAGTTTCTTTTGGTGATTCTCCTTGATATAAATCGTCCAGAAGAAAACCATGGTGATCTTACTATTTTAGGCAAAGTTTGAGTTTGTTTGGTATGGAGTAATATATCCCTTCAACTGGAGCATAAGCAGTGAACAGTAATAAGAGGATGTGATTCTTCCCATGAGAGTTTCCGTAGAAATAAAATGTATCCGCAAGTTCGCGAAATGTACAATGCTTTTAATACGGCAAGTAAATGACCTGAAAATTAATTTAGCAGAGGTAACAATCGGAAATTTTTAAGGCAGCAAATTGTCGATAAGCATAAAAAAATTAAAATTACTCCCTAGAATCATCAAAACCCCAATCTCTTGAATTGTCTTAAAATTAGATAATTAAAGATTCGGATATTTTTAATTATCGTAGTTGAATGAAACTTTGCTAATTGCTCACTCTATTTTATTTTTGCCAGGGAAATGTACACTTAGAAAATTCCCTATAGGACAGGGAGTTGGTATTTTATCTTCACATTACGTTGGTTATCATTTCTCTTATGTATTGGAATTCAATTAATCTATGACTTTATTACATACAGTGATCTCAACGGTTTCAGTTACATTTCCAGAAGATATTTCCTACTTGTGGGATTTCGCACATATATGCTCCCAGCGGAAATCGATTTCGGGACTTCTTTTGCATATGACGAACACGCTATCAACTTTGCTATATATACACTAAGGAGCAATTGAAAAAGTATTTGAATTTTCTAATTTCACAGAATGTTACATGAATATTTAATTTGTAAAATACAAAACAATTTAACAAACGCGACCTGGGTTTCGTTGCCTCGCAACGTCTTAGGGCCCATTTTTCATTCTGCCTAAGAATTTGAGAGAAATCCTTTGAAAGTACAAATTTCTTCAACTTTGAAGAAACCTTTTTAAATACGTATTTTCCTTGCTCCCTCGTGTAACGGCCATCCGACATTGACATAAATCCCCAATTTGCTAACAATTGCTCAATTATGATTCTAAATCTACACCTGCATTAACACCATGCAAGCCGTCTATAGGAGTGTGGCAGGGGGTTTACACATTAAACATTTGAGCAACTTCTGTAGAGTATTGCTAACGCGCATCGTTCGCGGAAAGGATGAGTTCCTAATTGACTCGTCCCCACACATATTTCTCTTATTCTACTATTATTGTCGGGTCGGCCGATGTAGCAGAAGGGGGTCGCACAATACCGATTACCTCTTACGCAAAGGTACTTTCTCTGAATTTATCAATCAATCGAAGCCTAGATTTTAATCTCATTTCTTTCAAGGATTCTCAAACTGCGCCTGAGAGGATTTGCCTTGCGCTTGCTTTTCTGTCGTAGCACTTTTTAACAATTGGTTAATAAGTATACATAAAATATCCGATTATGAAGCAAGTTTCTTCGCACTGTTTAAAATCAAGCGTAAATGTAGGGGCAATTAGCCGCAAACGCAAAAGAACGGGCAAAGTTTTTTTTTGCAAGAAAATTGCGCACGTAATATTACGAGGAAAAGACACAGGGCTTAACCACTCTAATAAACAGCCTGAGACATCCAAAGTCTCACTGGCGTTACCTAATTCATATCCTTTCTAACTAATGGAAAGTAGAAACAGAACATTTATCTTTTCGTCAGAAGCCTCGAGTATTAGGGAAACTAATTCCATTCGTCGCCTCGGACCACCAGTTTTCTAAAGTTCGGTGTTTCCCTCGAACACGAATTTTTCTGATCCAACGCGTAAGCCTCAAATTGCTTATAAAGGCCAACTTTTGCACACATTCTTTTGTCGGTTGAGTTACATTGGGATATCTGCCGTAAGCTCCAATTGTACAGGTCGCGTTGTGTTCTCCTAGCCTCTATTGTCAAATAATCATCCTTCAGAAACCAGTGAAGGATTATATTGAGTTTTCAATCCTTCAGGTATGCTAAAGCCCTCTACGAGCCTGAACAGAACAGGGATATTAATACCGTTGTTAATGTAGTTTGATCGTCAGCTCGTGTAATGCTCTCCTTTGCAGACGTGTGGTTTCGCAGTCATATCCTCAATCCCGATAGAGTCGCAAGTTGGAACTTTTTGGAATGTGTTATAAATGTGTTTTTTTCAACTGTTAAAAAATGATGCGATTGTCACTCTTCGATTGTAATTTATTTGCTAGGATCAAGTAACAAAATTCCCTTCAGGATATGACAAACTCACCAAAATACCCGATATCGCCTAAAGGAAAACTGTAATTAGTAACTTAAGTAAGATTTTGTTTGAACTTTGAGATGAGGATGACTCAAGTAAAAATCATGAACTGAAGGCAAAGTTGTCCTTTCTTCAACAAAAGATTGAGTATTGCTGTATTGCGTGTACATTATGGGTTGGATTGCACTAAAGTGATACGATTCTCCTTGAGGAAAATGTCTGTAAGGAATATTTATAAAACTACACCGTAAAGAAAAACACTTTGTTAGTCAAACAAAAATATTTTTATTTTTACGCAAGACTGGTTTCGTTACATCGTAACAACATTATATTTACCTGACGATGTTCAGTAGTCCCCAAATAACACCAGCATATATAAATATTTAGATAAGTTCTATCGATACCTTATTCAGATTTATCTATCACTTGAGGGTTGTTATGAAAAATTTACTTACATATTCTATATTCTAGATAATATCCTCATTTAGCTCAAATTACTTGATTGATTCTCAAATAAGGTCAATCTTCTGGCACCCGACCCGACCGACAATTGGGAGACCTGGGTTCGATTCCCGGTCCCGTCAGACTTATTTCAAGTCCTTTCTTCCTTGGGACTCAATCTTTTGATTTAGAATTCTAAGTATGAGTTACGGTGGCCGTAAACAGGAATCGTGAAAAAAATGCGTGTTTATAAGAGATTGAAGAAAATGTTGGTTACATGCAAATATGTATTATGTAATTTGTATACAATTTTAAACTGAAAAAGTAAAGAAAATGTACTATTTTCTAGGAAAGAATTCGTAATTTGATAGTAATTTTGGTAGTGCGGTGTATCGTATTGTACTGTTGTACATAGATATTTACTTATGATGTTTGCTATTTGTCTTTTTTGGTATAATCTATAGCAATAAAAATTTACCTAGAAAAACATTATTCTAAATTCTTACGAAGCAACTTTTTCCATTTATTGGAAAAGGGCACAATGTTCACCATGTTCTTGATTTTTTTATACTTGATACATTAAAAATATTTTCTAAATGTACCATTTTTACGTCTAACGAAAGTATAACTATTATTTTTTTTTTCAAATTTAAATGCCATGGTTGTGATAAGAAGTACGCTAAAGAAAGTCTAAATTTCATACAGCCATAGCTGAGCTACTTTATTGTTATGTAGAAATGATGAATATTAAATTTTGATTGGGTCGTGATGCTTCCGTTAGAATAGAAAACCAAGTTATGCGCTCAATCATTAACGAATTTCAAGTTTGAAATACACCACGTATTTACTACTACTTTTTGCTAATAAAGCTTAAGGAGAAGAAGAGTTGATGAGCTTTTGATCATTGATATTAATTCAATTTATATTTATAAAGATTTTTTCCTATCGTTTTAGGGAGAGTATGGCTGAAGTCGACGCTTGAAGAAATTCTCGTGGAATATTCCCCGTTGGTTCTTCGTCTCGTTCAGTATCTTACCACAGATTACTCTACATTTTGAAAGAAGAATTACAAGGACCTGGCGTAGAACCCGATGGAATAATTTCGCAGAAATGTATGGATTACATAGCTCATCGTTGAAGGTAATTGAAAAATTTCCTTTTCCATCGCCTATTCTTTCGTAGCAATTTCCGATGAATAATTTCTAAGAATTCAACCCCAAGAGACCTTCGGATAAATAGAAATTTCAGATTTCAACGATATATGCCTTTTATGAACGGTTTACCATTCGAAATCATCCCTCCTAAATGTCCCTTACCCTACTTGATGTATTAATGATTGTCTATAAGGATTAATCAACTTTTAGTCCATAAATTACCCGATTCTCTATTTAACCTTCGCTATATAAGTTGGAATAATTAACTTTAAAATCTTCAATTTGAATACATATAATTTTACGCCCGATTTTGATCAATTGGGAAGAATGTTGAAGCAATCGACAATTAGATGGTCTTACTTTATGAGCGTGGAAATATTTGATGATAATTTCAGGGTGGGCCTCTTATTCTTCATCCCTGTTAAAATGTGAGTTTTCATTAAATGATATATCTCTGTAAGTTTGTTTTACAGTAAATTCCGCTGTAGTTTTCTTGTTATGAAGCTAGATTTAATAAAACGATATTAATCAAAGTCTTTGATCAAACAAAGGGACTTTCTGCATTGGATTGTTGCCGAACGAACGAGACAATGCAAGTATTTCTCCGATTTTAAAGACCTATTCATGTTCTATCGTGACTGATTTCAGGAGAATTTTTATTTAATTTGTGTTTTTTATTTCTGAATTCATCATCAACTCGTAATTGATTTTATGAGCGGAAACTTTCCTTAAATACATAAAAAGGGTTCGATGTAAGAAGAGACTTGGTATTGTCAAGTCCGCCTTATAGTTTGGTTGTTATTATAGAAGCATATTTATATTAATATTATAAAATCACGAGTATTATTATAGAAGCACAAATATTTGTAATTTATTGAGAGGAAACTGCAAATGAAGATTTAAACATCGAATAAATTTATTTCTATTGAATTTATTTTAATATTTTATCGAGAATGATAAGTCCATGACCTGTGACGTCCATCGGTAGCAGCCCATTTTTCAAATCTCGAAACTTACTTAGATACTTGTATTATTAATGGGAGGGAAACTTCTCGAACACTTCCACAGGTTTGATTGAGCATCATCGTGCTAGCATCGTAAGGCACAATTGATTCTTCAATATAAACGGGAAAGGGGGAATTTCGGTAAGACGAAGAGTGTGAAGAGTTTGTTAAGATGAAAGCAAAATTCCCCTCCCTTTTTGTACTTATCGAATAGTGCCTCCTTTGTTAGCTCGCTTGCGAAACATGCATCAATTAAATCTATGGAAGTGTAAGAGAGGTTTCTTTTCCAATATTTTGGCATCCTACCTATTTCACCATCCCTACCATAATATGCCTTCGCATATTATTTGCTTATATTATTGTTTTTCTCTCTCGTTGGAAAAGTCAAATGAAATTAAATTGAAAATATTCCCTTTTATTTCATTTAGAGAATCAATTCGTTTTCTTTCGTAAAATATCCTTATCTAACTATTTAAATGAATGATATTTTCATATGAGGATTGGAGTTATGTTTATGGGATATCTCACAAGAGATTTCGATCACATTTAAGGTCAAATTCTGAATTTTAGTGCAGCAGTTCAACTTTTAATTTCAGTCATATCAGAAGTGATTGTTGAATCAATGGATGAACAAAAAACTTAGCTCGTTTCGAGAAACTTTCTTCCCTGTATATCAGAGAAGGTGTCGTGTATATTTAGTAATATTTCTAAAATATCCTTTTTAAACTCTTATTTTAATTTCTTCTTCCGTTAGATATTACGGCAATAGTCCTTTTTTATAAACCTATGCTAGGGGCTCTCTTGAAAACTTTATTTCCTAATGCTTCTTTGGATTTTCATCCATTATCATCATACCGTATGCATTATAATCTCGAATTATTTAAGAAATTCTCTAGAAAAGCGACCTTAAAGAGGATTTAACTTCGCCGAGCTCGCCTTGACCCAAAAATTTACAACTTTAACAGGTTGATTTCTTAAAGTGTGCGTTCCATTCACCAGGTGGCTCCACTCTTCTCTCTTAGTTTGAAAGTTATAAATATACATAATCCAATATTTCCTTTTTAAAAACCTTTTTAGAGCGCAT
Source organism: Ladona fulva (assembly GCA_000376725.2). NCBI lineage: Eukaryota > Metazoa > Arthropoda > Insecta > Odonata > Libellulidae > Ladona > Ladona fulva. The sequence continues at coordinate 1,150,690 of KZ308348.1, read as the reverse complement.
TTTTATTTGCCGGAGATGTTGATGAACTCAGCACGTATACAGTCCTTAACATGGCCTCCTTAAGCCTTATTTCTTTTATTTATGTGCCGGGGTCAGAGGTGCAGTAAGAGGGTGAGGAAGTCCATTAACAGACTAAACCAGGCGCCCAAAAGGTTGCGTGGGAACCCGGGGAAGCATTAACCCGCTCTCGCAGAAAAGAAGGATATATACGCCTTTCCTTTAAGGGCGTAATACTGCACCGAGAACGAATACCATGGATGGCCCTCTACATCCCATGACCTGAGAACGGAATCCATCTGCTGCCAGTATAATTCTGATTTTCTACCCGTTGATTATTATTATAATATTTAGGGACCACTGACCCTTTTCTCCAGCTGCTACGCTATAGTAGGTGTCGATAAGGGTTTTAGCTTACGAAAGAAATTACTTGCGCGAAAAAAATATTACATATTATTCATTACTAAGAGGAAGAACGAAGATTAGACTTAATGACCTGATGGCATTATAGTGACAATATTGTTAAAAGGGATTCCACAGCTGGGGTAATTTCGCAAATGGGCTCTAACCGGGGATCGAACCCGGGAAAGTTTTCACCAAAAGTGGACGCGCTACCCACTTGGCTATCCGGGAGCCCGTGAAGGCATATTTACTATTATAGGTTATATTACAAAGTTAACTCGTCGCAGGTATTCATCATTATTATTAAAATATCTTACAAATATTAATCCATTCGATTTCAAGATGTTTTATTTTTAAAATCGTGTCTTACTTGAAATTAACGCATTTTATGTGCCATAGTCATTAATACATATTTCAGATTTTGGAGCCAATAGTAAACGTACCATTTTAATATTGAATCAACTGAAAAACATTAGAACATCTTGTCTTATAATTACATCATCTATTAGATCCTTCACTTCACCATCTCAATACCTAAATTATTTTCTACTTATTTGGAAGTAAAACCCTTAGTACACACATATATAGAGTTAATGTAGCCTAATTCGTATTTAAGTAAATTTGATATAGCTCTTTTGGACCAAGAACTCTAGGATTTGGGTCACAGCGAAAGAAGCTTGCCATCATCGACGATGGCAAGAGGAGGGCGTGACCAAGAGGATGGGATTGATAAAAGCTGATCGGATAAATACTCGGACAAAATAATAAGGGTAAAAAAAATATTCTGAAAGAATCTCCCGATCTTCCTATTAAAAATCTCTCTTGCTAACAAAATCCACTACTTCGGCCTCGGCTTTGTGGTAGCTATTCATGATGAAAAGAACAAGACAACACTTATACTCGTTATCCTGTGCTAACGAGTATAACTGTTGTCTTATTCTTTTCATAATCTCTCTTGCTCTTTATCTCTCTTAAACATTTGATTAGCTATCGGAATATAGAAACTGCACCCATTTTTAAAGCAAAATAAAACTCTAAAAAAGTATAAAGTTACATTTTTAGCGTGTTTTAATACAAACATTCACCGATTAATACATCTTATCAAAAGTTATTCAAAATTAAAATTTGTAGGTACTTGCAAAAGAGTTAAATAGAAATTAATGCGCTCAATAAGAAAGTTTAATCGGTAAAAAATAGAATGTGCTTCCCAATTCGAGGGGACTGGTTTCTTGGAGTCGAATTTCATGGTGCTTTTACTCAGAGGTAAACAGTTTGCCATGGATGTTGTAACTCAAGTTGTGGGCCTCTGGCGAACCAATGGCTCGGTTGTTGCTTAGCAGGGGAGTGATATCGACTTTCAGGGATATCACATCTCTCCCTTAGAGCCAGCCCTCTCTCCGAAGCCGCTCCTGACTTCTGACCCTGCCTCTAATTGCGTCCCATAAGTCCCGAGGAAGTTGAGCGTCCCTAAACGCATTTTATTGAGACGGTTCGCGTGATAAAGGAATCGGAGAGCGTGAGGAATCCTCGAGGAGCCATTCTTCCATTTCCTTCCGCAATTCGCCTTCCGATGTATTGAATTGAGGTGGTTTTTTGGCTGTGGTCGGTGGGTGGGAACGAAGTGAAGTACACATGCGCCTTACCACCGACCCATACCATCATTCTGGAGTATCGGGGAAACAGTAACGTTCAAATATTTGAAAAATTACGACCTCGTTTAAGTGACGAATCATCAATGGAGAATTGAGAAGTGAATATCATAATTTTTGTTACATATATATTATGTTATTATAAAATAATATATTGTTGCTTAAATATTCACCTCCTTACTTTTCTACCTAAACTTATACATATTATAATTACTTCGAATCCGCTGTAGACAACATCCTCACTATCTCATCCTCACCAAGTTTGGATCTAAAAGATGTCTAAGTTCAGAGAAGAAATACTTTCTTAGAAGATGTAGCCGATAATAAGCGTTCCTCCAGTTACATAGACCCTTCTGATTCTAGGAGATAAATAGAGAAATACACGTAGATGTTAGAACCAGTCAATTGAAAAATTCATTTTTCCCTCAAACGATACGCGAATTAATCAATTAGGGGAGTAGAGTCCACCCCCTGCCACACGCCAAAAGGCGGCCTGCAGGGTACATATGTACATGTAGACATATATAAAAATGGCTGTGTATATGTTTGTATGTTCAAGCATAGTTCGAAAATAAGATCTTGCACAACTTTCAAACTTTAAAATCCATAAATATATTCTACGCTTATAGGCTTTCTTTGTTTTCCTAGCTTAACCCGGTTTGGTTCCAGATAAGTTAAAGCTTTTCCATAAGAAATTCATTCAAAGTCCTTTTTATCGCTTGCAGGGTTTATTCGGAGAGGAAAAATCTGCGTTTGTTTTAACGAGCAAAACACGCAAAGAGCTTCTAATGTACATTATGCTCATCCTTATATAGCAACAGTTATGAAGAATTCACTTACACATTTGACTTGTGAAAACTTTCTTTATTACTGGAAAATATCTTATGAATTAGCTTAATAAATAAAATAATCTCGTCATCTATCTAAAATAAAAGAAACTGCTCCAGTTAAGGCCTCAGTCCACGTTATTTTGGCTTTCCTTTATCGAAGTAGCGGTGTTTTGACATATATTACAAAATAATTCGCAGCAACATTAACGAGTCGGAAATGCTCCAATGTTATCGAGTATTTATACAGAACCTCGGAGTAATTTAAAGTTCATAATCGTTTTTACGTTTCATTTAAGCGCCAAAGAGGAAATAATATGCTTCTTTTCTCTGTATTTTAATCCTATTATTATTTCATAGTATCATTTATTGAGTAACATCATAATGAATGTTAGATACTGTATTTTAGATTATCATATTTTTTAATTGTTAATTACATTTCTATTACACATTTTCGATAACTATTCGTACGAGTGCCACGCCAAGTGGCACTAAATATATGACTTTTTGTATCTGCTAACATTTCAGTTGGGTACTTGGTCATCCGGGTGTCTTCACATTTATTTTACGCAATGTCATTGCTATACAAAATTTGTTTTGGGCACTATTCGTTAACAACATTGTTACTTACATATTCATGCTAGTTGATTTATTTCATTAAAAACACATCCTAGGCTAGCGCGTTTATCAAGCAACTTAAGAGCAGAACTCTCGGACCCGTTTTAGAGTATACATTCCCACTTTTACCATTCCCAGCATTTATGATGAGTAGCTTCCATCAGAGCTATGCGCAAAACTGGGACAAAATTGAACGAAATATACATTATTCTTAACCTACACAAAAAGGCAAATGAAGTAAGTTTCACTCATCAATATAGTACCGCTAATATGTCTACACTTACGTTGAATTTACATCAAACAACAAAATTATAAGTCCACATACGTTTCAAATATAGATGTAAAAATACAAATTGATGAACAGCGTAAAATAAAAAGGTTGTTAAATAGATTTCCATTATTTTCTCATTTTTTTACAATATGGACACATTCTCTTGTAAAAGCTCATCCATTATCAATTCTGTGAATACATTCAAGAAGAAAATTAAACAAGAAAATACAGTTTAAAACCTTCTTGTAACATACGGATGATGTCATGACACAAGTAAAGGACCCACTCAACTTAAAGGTCCCTGGGGTATACCAAATCCCCTGCCATTGTGGATCTGTGTACATTGGACAAACCGGCAGAACTATAGAGACTAGAATAAAGGAACATGAACGGAACGTCCGTTTAATACAACGAGATAAGTCAGCAATAGCCGAACATGCAATAGCCCAAGGCCACCAAGTAAATTTTGAAAACACCAAACTTCTACGCCATGCCCCAAAATTTTGGGATAGGGTAATCAAAGAAACTATTGAGATTGGGCTTGAGAAAAACAATATCAACAGAGAAGAAAGCTACAACCTGCACAAGACATGGAGACCCGTCCTCCAGAAGATGAGAGAGAACAATGACGGGATTGGACACGACATGGCCCAACCAAGAATCGGGAGGAGGATAGCAGACACCTGATTGGCCGGATAAGAATGGATAAGGACGTCGCCCAATGAGAAAGTGAAAGGGACGCAAAATTAGGTATATAAACCCGGACTCGAACAACACTTGGCACTTCATCCTGAAGATGGCACCAGAGGAAGGTGCCGAAACGTCGATGGGCTTCGAAGCAGTGACCCGGCTGATATCCCGAGAGAACTTCCTATATTAAAGTTAAACCTTTACATACATAATTTGGCACCCTTTCGTTCAATATTTTGAGAATCAATTGTATTGTAAATGTATTGATTTGTATTGGAGCGAAATCTTTCTTCCACACACACCCGCTGAAGGTTTTTAAGCTAGGGTTTCACAGGAGTAACTTTTCCACGTAGAATTACTCTTATTGATTTATTTCGTCATTTCTGCAGCTTTGTACTTCCTTATTGCATATTCCGTATAATATTGAGCAATAGTAATTAAAGCGAGAGGAAATGATTGTCTTATGAGTTAAGGCCTTCGTCCATTGACTTAAACATTTGCTTTTTCTAGATAAGTAGCCTTTTTTTACCAGTTTTTTTCCAGCAATAAAATCCCTTAGAATAGGAATGAGTCAATAATTACCAATATATATATATATATATATTGTATTTTATTCACTTTTCAATAAATAATAGCTCAGTGTATTGTAGCAAGAGTACCATACGATAGGAAATTAAAAAGATGAGTCCAATTTCTACAGCTCTCCGCAATTGAGTCGATAGGTACTCTAGAGAAGCGTAGTCTTTAATTGCTGGACGTAAAGAAAGCCGTCTCGGCAAACCGCAAGTTTCATTCGGATATCTAAATAGTGAAAGTGGCCGCTACGTTAGTCTCCCAACGGACCTTTTCATTTGGTTTCTACATACGCAGCGCCACCCACGCAAACCCTTTGGGATTTGCCCAGAGGAATCCAATAACCCTGCTCTTTTGACTTCGTCTCATCATTCGAATCCCTTTCTTCCTTACAATGTCCACCGTTTCCACCGACCTCTGGATTTCCGATATTTTTATTTCCTTAACGAGATAGAGCTTTCCAGGTTAGGTCACTAAAATACGGGGATTCGCTTGCTTATTTATTTGCGTGCTTGGGATTACTCGATAACGTACGCCATCTTTCTAATTATCCAACGAATTAAGAGGCAGTGTTCCCATCGAATGTTCCGAAATGACCGAGACTAATCTGAAATGGGAATTTTACTCAAAACCGCGATTAAATTAAGAAATAAAACTCTTTTGCATATCGTTTTCATTTCTGACCTGTTGGGATTATATATACAGTTTTAACATCCACAAATCTTTCTTCAACTCTATTCTCTAAGTTTATTTACAAATTTATTTCTTTAGTAATATCTGTGACAACAGGTTGGATGGACGAAGAGACTTTTTAGTCTCAATCTCACCTTAATAATAAAAAACTTGTAGACTTTATCTAACTCCCGAAAGTAGCACACGGATTCGTATTTAAAATCTTCGTTGCGTAAATAGCAATTTAGGTTGATTAAAAAAAATGAAGACGTGCTAGAAATAGTTAAGGAATTAAGGGTTTTCATTGAACAAGTACTGCGGAGGAGAAGGGGATGGTTGGGTCAAATATCAGAGGAGATGGACTGCCAAAGAGAGTGATTGAAAGTAGAATTGAGGAAAAAGTCTGAGGGGAAGACAAAGGCAAATGGACGATATAGAAGTCTTGAAGAAATGTAGGGAAAATTATCGTATCATTATGTAGAATTTACCTTTATACAATTATTCAAGCGATTGCTATGATATCCTGGAGAACGGATTAAATTTGCTGATTCTTTTGTTAACATTCAATGACGAAAAAGCGAAGCTTTGGTTTATTCATTTGTGAAAAGAGCAGCTGAATCCTTATTTAACTATCAACATAGTTTAACAAGCTCATGCGAGTTAGTTAATACGAGAATATAGCTCTTGTATTCTTTCGTAAAATGTGCTCTTCCTCTTCCGGGGAGATATTAATTAATATTAGGAATACAGAGGAAGATTTCCATGCTTTTCTCGGAAGCTTTTAACTTGCTATTACTTCTTTAAGAGAAATTTCAGGCGCTTGAGTGGCCCATAATTAATTATTGATTTTTAATTGGCTGCATTACTCTGATACGCCTGTGCTCTGAGAAATTCAATCTTATTCCAATCAGTCTCAATTAGCCGGTTTTCGATACATAATTGGCGCATTTCTCCGCTCCATTCGGGAATATCTCTACTTAGACGAAACGGTAAATCAAGTGTATAAAATTATTATTGTGAATTATCGTTTAAAAATACTGCTTCATATTAGATTTAATAGCAAAAAGAGAGAAAATTTCACCAACATTCTATGGACAACTATCGTGATTTTGAGTCGCGAGTTCTATTTGAAATAAAAAGAGTAATCAATCCTTCAGTACATTCCTTAAAAAAAGTACAGATGCCACTATTCCCAGATTCCACTAACACGATTATTACTGTTAATAGCCAGTATGCTGAGAAGATGCAAAATAACCTCAGCTGTCGAGGCACCTATCAAAACTACTACTACTACTTAAACTAATAAATGAACCCGAATCCCCTAAAAGATAACTTCATAAAATTATACTGAATACTATGCCTCACATTTTATTTGTACATGTGCACCTCATTTCGTTTTTGCTATAAATCTCCCAAAGTTTATAAAAATATTAATTTCTTCCTCTGCAATAAAAAATAATTCGATATACTCTCGCCTTTTTTATGGCGAAAAAGTAATATACAAATTCGTCTGATTTTGCTGATTAAGAAACGCCTCTATTTGGTTGTAAGCGTGTCCCTACGGTTTGTGTTTCGCAAATACTGGAATTAAAAAGAATTATCTCCTCTTAAAAAGACCACTAGCTTCTTACCATTACTTTTAAATGGGCCAAATTTCTCTTTGCATTCTTGAAATTTGTTTTTACTGAAAAAGTTTTACTTGCATTAAGCAATCACGATGTTCATCAAGGGACAGGTACAGCAAATATACATAGCCACGAATTTCTGCGATCATGTCGTCTTCTTTGTCTGAATTCTCGCAAATTTTAATTTAAAACGATGAACCACGACCAAAATAAGAATGTTGATCCAATAGTCGATTTGGCACTTGTATCGATTTACTCAAACTTTTATTTCCGATTTAATTTGCAAAAAAAGGCTGCTACCGATCAAAATGGACTTAACATTAACACTGTTTTTGTGTTGGGTTTTGGGTCATCTGGAGTCGAACCGATCATATTGGTAGGAAGATTTTAATCTGTCCACCGCTTCTCAAATGATCTCAATGTGTAATATTTCTATCTCATCAGGGTTTGCTTAAAATTAATTTTTTAAAGTTGCGTTAATGCATTTCTCACTGAGAGTTACTCACGATATATGACGATTAACCGACACACGTTAGCCTTTTATTATATAAGAATTTCTCCGAAAAAAGTGATTCACCGTTTTTTCTCTATTTCTTATACTTGCTTCTTTGTTTAATTTTATTCCATTCTTATACAATATCGTGTCTCCTTTTCATTCTCTTCTTATTTATGTTCCTCTTCAAGAAAATGGCAAACTTCTTGGCACTTTCCCGCGTTCTCTTTCCTTGCTAATCTCATTTTTCCTCTTCGCAGTTCATTTTCTGCAGACATTCAGCTGTTCTTTCAGCATCATCTCCTTACCATAATTATTCCCTCTTTTTCCCGACTCTTTAGCACTCTCTCATTTCTGCCCTTCATTTACTTCCATTTTAGTCCCTTCGCAGCTTCTTACTTCTTCAGTCTTCCATAATGGAATTAAGGCCATCTCCTTTCACCACTTCCTCCGCTTTCCTCACTGCTTCTTCCTTCGCTTAATTACTCCTTTCACTCGCCTCATTTTCACCGTTTTCCTCTAATTCTAGGCACTTTGCGCAATGTAACTTCTTTTAGAGCATTTACCAGTCTCGATACAGTCACTAGAATCGCCATTTTATGGAATATAATCCTTTTTATGGGAAATAAGTTTATTCTGTTTTTAAATTATTCTTACATCGAATAATTTATCTTATTTTAGTATTGTACCTTTTTAGAAGGCATCCGTGGGATAGTTTATAATCCTCTAATTAAAATGTCAGTTTTAACTATATTCATGAATATAGATTTTTAAGCGAGCATATTCTTAGTATAATTTACTTATGAATTTTAGTATAGTTTTAAGAAAATGTTATTCTTTTTCAATAGGCCAGTTACTATTATTTTATTAAAGGTTAAAATGTTAAAAATAGTTTCTTCGCAGCGGATATATCTGTGACTCAAGTTGGTGCTATGAATAGCGTATAATCAATCGCAATTCTTTCAACTTAATGCAAAATGAAGCCATCAAGGTAGCGCTTCATAACTTCCTGTATTGTGCTACATCGAGAAAAAAGAAATGTCGTTGAACGGATTAAATATAGTCGACTCAGTTGAATACTCGGAATCACTCACACAAATAACTTAATCCGGAGCGCACATATCCGAAAAATCTGCGTTGAAGCAAATAAAAAGCTCAGTTTTATAACGCTCATTGTTGACAGTTGTGATGGAAAGGTTAGAGAGCGATGATTTTTCACCTTAGGCCCCATCTGGAGTATGCGGCGAGTGATAGAATGTGGTAGACGAAACGGGTGAGCGCAAACTCGAGAAATTGCAGCGTAAGGTGATACGATTTGCGAAAAATAGTTCGATAAAAGAAAGCAATCGTCACGGAAATACTCTTAGACGCAGATTATGAATCCTTGAAAGGTAGGAGATTAGAAGTTAAGCTGCGATTACTTGATAAATCAAAAAAGTACATTTGCAGTCATCCGTATCATGCAACCCCCTGCTACCTGCCGACAGTGAGCGTAAATTAAGAGAAATAGATGCTAGGAAAAGTCGTTTTAGGTCATTTCGCAAATGATACGCGATAACAATACCCGTAAGCTAAGGAACTAACTCGAACGCTTGGTGTCTGCACTACCTGCCACACGCCTAAAGGAGAATTGTAGGATATTTATGTAAATGTAGTTTGATTTATAAATTTATTGAGCCGTTCGCTTTAGGTGCTATCTAACATGGTACTTAAATAGACTTCGAGGATTTACAACCCATTTTCGTCCCTCTTTGCATTACCACTGCTTATTACTCGTAACTCTAAATCCCTTAAGGAATGTCCTTCATAACATCGCAAAATTTCCTTTCATTTTAGCTGGAGCTTTCCTCGTTTACATAACTCTCAAGTATCTTAAGAGGACGTGACTCATAGTAAACAAAATTCTCGGAGTCTTCCAGTTGCAAAGAAAACTCTATTCTTCCTGAGAAGGCCTAGAGAGCTACTTTCTCTACAATTTCTACATCGTTCTTCTTCAACGTCACTCATTCCATTTCTCTCGCATCTACGCACGCCCCGATACGCCTTAAATTTTCTCTCTGACATTTCTACTTCTTTACGCACGCGCTCATAGTTCCCACGACGCGTGAATAATACAAGGATTTCGGCTTTCAGAATGGAAGAAGGAGACCGTTATGCAAGGTGTAGTTGGAGGAAGATATGAAGCCGGTGACTGGGAGGAAAAATGTGGAAGAATGTCCCGCGAGCGTGTGTTTTTATTCGCGATGTTGGGAATATTAATGGGAGGAATGAAAGGTTCGGGAAATGGAAAAACGTGAAGTCGTGAGAAACGTTTCTTTTCTTCGCCCATTTCTTAGCAGCGCTGACTGGACCTTGGGGAAGGGACTCGTCGGCTCGCAATTCTTTGCTTGGAACGGAATTCATGCCGTTTGCGTGGTCCGGCGCTTTGTGATTTGCGCTGCAATAGCTCGGATTCTCCGCCGTGCACTTACTTTTATAATAATGGATACAATACCCCGCTTTTGAGGCCGTCGTAATAGATATCTCCAACAACAAGCGCGTCGGATTTCCACATTAAAGGCTCTCAGTTTCTTGTAGAATGGGGGAAAATAGGACGAATGTTCTATTTTTTTAAATGCGTTTTTAATGACTGCTTTAGCGGCGGACAAAGAGATGCATGAATGCGCATAAAAATTCACCTAAACATGCTCCATTTCTTGTATTTTCTTGTAAAAAAGAAGCGTTGAACATTGATTTAAGAAGAACGGGAACAAAGATCTCAATGCTGGACAGTAAGCGAGTTTGCACAGCGACTAAGCAGTCACGTATAGAAGGCGCCTATATTCTTAGGGTATGAACACAAAGGAAGCAGGTTGCCTGCTTGCAGATAGTCGGCGCCTATGCAATATCTTCAGTGGAGTGGGCACGAACACAAAGGAAGCAGATTGCCTGCCTGCTGGTAGTGAGCACCTATACGATTTTCCTTCATTTTAGTTCTTAAGGCCCCCAAACACGGTTACTATATGACCCACATCCAGGTTTATCTTAAAAAACTACTCGTGTTTGGGGAAATTCGGTGTCTCGAGTTCTAGGACGCTACTCCTAAATTCCAACCATGCCACTTCCCATGCTATGACCCCACAACGCACTATTTTTGAACCTGGTGTGGGAAAATCATGCGCGGATTTGCGATAATGCCTCAGATTCACTCGAAAAAGTACCTATTACGGGAAAACAGAGATTAAATAGAAGCAACACCTTTCGAAGACGATTACCAGCGCCAAAAAGATGTCCAGCATTAACAGCGAGCAGCTAAAGAAAGGAGCCACCGATAATATATTTCAACCAGCTTCTTCTGTTGGTGATTCAGTTCATTCGAATTAAAACATTGTATCGGCGCCTACAGCCAGCAAGCGGGCAACCTGCTTCCTTTGTGTTAGTACTCATATGCGTGAAGGAGAGCACGTATGAGAGCATAGGAACCCTTATTCAACTACATGCGTGTATACTACCTCTATAGAAGGGCGATATGGAAGGCAACGGGAAACAGGCTGCTTGTTTACCCCAAGAGCTCAGTAGTGGAAAGTGGAGACCTGAAAAGTTGGAAAAAACTAGTAATGGCAATCAATGAAAGTAAATGTATTTCACTTTGAAAACAAACACAAGCAGAATGAAAGGAATAAAAATACACAATTGAAAATGAAGTGAAATGTAGGTATTGCATAAGATAATTATTGTTTAGAGATAACGATCATTTAACATAAATCAGGTGTGAATAAAGGTAGTTAACACAAGTCAATGACAATGGAGATGCATTTCTTAAAATGACTTTCATGAAGACTGAACGTAGAGTAATGCTGTACTTTGGTCCGTCGTTGGCGTTTTGCTCCTTAATTCTTCTGAGAACTGAGATCGTCATAGAGGGTAGTCCGTAGCGCGGATTTAGCCCTTGCAGCGTTGTCTAAAGGCCGGTTTATTTATCGGCGTCGCCATCTTCCCAATAATTTACTCCAGATTCCTATTTAGACAGCTTCAAATAATACCGTGGTAAAAGTTATCCCGAGTCTATCAATGTTTATTTCTACCATATTTCTCTCTTTACATAAAAGTTTGCTCTAAAATAAGGGTCCGCCATTTTGTTGGATAAGATATGCAAATATCCAATCGCGGTAATGAGATTCAACTGTAATAAAGGATAAATGGTAGATTTGTTGTATGGTATTACGTTTTACCCGATGATTTTCCTCATTTTGGTTCAGCATCGGCTTGAAGCTGAAGAATTTCGCGAAAAAAGTCCGGCATTATTCGCAAAACTTGAACAAGTTTGACCCACTGTATCATGTTGATATGTAGGAGTTATCGTAAATGACTTAAGTGACTTGCATAACTGTACGCAAAATTTTTTCAAGAGTAGCCATGCGAAGTTTCAAATTCTTCACTCAGAAAAGCAAAAAAAAATTAGTATTTTTGGCCATCTTTTTTCGATTTGGCCCATTGTATGGGTATATTACTATGATTCCATGACTGCTGAAAACAATTCTTTAGGAGTATATTTTGCCCGCCGAAAATTCTTTGGGAAATCAAAGAGGGTTCAAGCTTTAACATCTCCCAATTTTCTTATCAGCATTGAGAGTAAGTAGAAGGACGCGTTGGCTTTTTAAAGATGCTTTTAAGCAGAAATCTATTTCTGAATGCGTCACCTAGATGGTACGCCATATCGTTCGTAAGTTGCAGACTTTAGCTCTTGAACGCACCTCGATTTCCTCGAACGATTTTACAGTCAGCAAAAGACAATCCTAGAAAAGTTTTCAGCGGTCATTGAATCATGGCGACGGCTTTGTAAACAAATGTTTAAGTGTTCACGGATGTTACGTCGAGAAGTTACAGAAGTTTAAGCCTTCTGGGACAAATATTTTTTCAAGAAAAAAATAGAGACTTAAAAACTTGACCTCAATTTTTATAATATACTGATAGAGGTTATCTTTGGCACATTCATATTTAATGAAGACACCAAAGAGGAAATTCAAAGTTTTAGTGAAATATATTATGTAAGCGTGATTTGTTATCTCTGCTGTTGTCCTTTCAAAAGTAAGTTGGCAATATTTAACTCTATATTGACATGTTTGCGTACACCGTTTTAATTTTTAATTTCTTCGATAATTTACATCGCTTCTGAAAACTTATTTAAATAATTCTGTGTATACTATTAAAAATTACATTGTATACTAGACATGATTATAATACTCAACCGAATTAATTACTGTGTATTCTCGTTTCTTAGACGGACCCAAAATTAAAAGTTATGTGTGGGGTAAATACTTGTTTTACGATAATGCATTTTAGATCACGAATCAAATATATTATTCGATTTGTGGTTCTTTTGGTGAAAAACGTAGCCTTACCTTCATCTTTCTAACGGATTTCGTCTCACCTCAAACCTTCTCCATTGCGACTCTGTGACATGGGTCCTGTCTTAGAATAAAAGTACTTCTAATGTCTTTAGGGAGATGAGGTCATTAAAAACCTTTGGAACCCCACTGGGAATCGAACCCAAAACCGACTTCACCAAAGGCGAACACGGTACCCACTATCCGGAGGGCCTATGGGTCTTGTTTCACCGCGTCACACATAGATTGGAAAAGGCATTTAGTTGTACGTAGTTACAAATTGGATGCTCGGTGGTGTTATTTAATCCAAAGGAACCGAATTTTTCTCCAGGACAATAAAAGAAATGCGGTAAGTGGGAAAAGGTCTGACGTAAAGAGCGCTTTGCGGTCGGCGAAGTAAAGCAATTGGGGAGATCAGGTGCGCGTCCGGCGAAGGGATCGATTTATATTAGAGAGGTCAAAGGGGAACCATTAGGCCAGAGAGGCACGCATTTTCTAAGTGAAACGGAAATAGATTTGCTTGAGTCTTCTGTGGAAATGAGTGGGAAAACGATGGCTCTGCAGTGTTGCATGAGAAGGTCGTGAACTGAACGTGCGCATCCGTGGAAAAGTAATCTCAATTCCATTATAAGTAGTATTATTGCTAAAAGTGCAGCTAGCATCATTTCGCCCGTGGCCCCCTGCGAGAATCGAGCCCGGGACCACTTTCACCAAAGCCGAACTTGGCTATTCGGGAGTCTTTTTGTCCGCATTTCAATATATCCGATGACGGACATCATAGCAGAAAGGGGTAATTTTTAAAGACATCTTTACCACGTTAAACAAATTCTTTAATATTCCATGGTTTGTTTTATAACTGGTTGTTCTGGCTATTTTTATTTTCATTACATCAATACAAATTTTAAAATTTGTTTATCCAAATTGAATCGTGGATTTCGCTCTATGTCCCTTTAAATATGGGTTGGCAGTGCAAACGGCAAGGAATTCAATTGCATGAACATTACCAGTACACAGTATATTTCAAATGTGTATATTTCGGGACTTTTGGACTATTTTTGTAAGATTACTACTTAATGTCTTCCAAACTTGTTTGCTTAAGTTTAGAGAATTCCATCGTATTTTAATATTCATCTAAGCATTAGCAACCAAAGTTGATATATTAATATCAAAATTATTCTATTTTTCGGAGTGATGTTCCTTATTAACTATTAATAGTATTATTATATGCATTTATTAGTATTATTTATGCATTTAGTGTATGGAACCTTACTGAAAAGAGAGAGGATTGAAGTTTTAATTGTGATTAGAGTAGTTTTTAAACAATTGTAGTTAATTGACGGGTAGATAGATACCAACTTTCTGTATTTGTTTATGTGTAACTAAGCCATATTGCATGTAATAGTTCTATAATGCACGGTAACTAAACGTTGCCACCGGACGAAATGTCTAACTGCGGCGGTATTGACTAATAATAATAATAATCAGAAAATGTAGAGCAGTTTCGTGCTTTTGCAGTAATTGTATTGGTTCTTGAGTAACAAGGTTGCAAATTTTACATCGGGTACATTTATTAAGATGCTAAGGGTGGTAAAATGCAGCGCATAATTGAATAAACGTGGGAAATACTGTATTGTAGAATTGAGGACCTGAGACTATTGGCTGAGCAAACTATAAGAAAGAGTCGTTTTTAAAATAAAAATACTCATTGCAAACGCTTTCTGATCAGTTTTCAATATTGGTGATCAGATTTCAATAATTTTCAGTGATATATGAACAGAAAATAACTATTTTGTCGTGTAAGAAAAAGAAAATATAAGGCTATCGGAATATTTGGCTTGATCTGTGTGGGGTAACGTTTATGAGGTTTTTTACTGTCATTAAAATTTCATGGTGCAGTTTCTAAAATCCAACATTTCTTATTGAACTAAAGTAGCTGATCAGGATCGGCTAGAGAAGAAATGTTATGGTTACCTGAGGTTAAGATTGCGCCCGAGGGAATTTGTGTCCCTGTGGAGAAAGGATACCATAGCCGATCCCCACCTTAGCGTTGGGAATCGGATTGCAACTTGGGAAAAGTTACAATAGTATTAATAGCTTATTATAATTGTACGTCAAGGAGTTTTATTGGGTATACTGAAATGGAATTGATGATACAATACGATCGTAAAATTATGCCCAATTATGCATATTTCAATACTGCAACAGCGAAGAAATTTTCTCTACTATTCGTAAATGCACCCGATTTCCTAAGAATAAAGGAATAGTGAGCTGGTTTGAGTTATAAGGGGTTTTGGGACCTGAAAATGGTTTATTCGTGACATGAAAGTGAAACGTGTGAGTAGAGCAGACTCAGCTGAGGCTACAGGCTGCGAGAGGCTTGCGTAGCTAACACGGCATGTAATCTATGCTGCGTTCTCGTGATTTATGTCGTATGAGTGCTGCTGTCATTTCCCCTTCCTCAGCCCAAATGCCATTTCTGCTTCGAGTCCTCCTCTTCTTAAAATACGCCGCTCATTGCAGTTGCATTCCCATTCCTAATTTTAAAGGGCCCTTCCAAGTTTCTTGAGGATCTCCTTTTCTTGCTTAATGCGTTATCATCCATAATAGTATTACATATAACTGAAGTCATGCAAAAAACTGCATTTCATAGATCTCGATTTTAATTGCGCTCTAATATTAAATGTTGAGCTATAACATTGAAAAGAATATTCGAAAGATCTAAAGATATTCATCATTTTTTATTTTGATTTTATTGATTTCATACTATAGGTTTTATATCGCAATTCAAATTTGAGAAGCCACGAAATAATTGAGTCCAAACTTTCTCTTCCTGCGGACCGAATTAGTTTATGTCAACACTTCACTGCGGATCACAGACCCACTTCTCTAGCTTTTTAAGATATTTCGCTGTAGTTTTCAAGTAATAAAAGTGTACTAAAAATCATTAGTTATATTGTTTTATTGCCATAGTACTTAAAGTAAACTCGTTCACTAAGGAAAAAGGGTTTCAACCATTAATTGCTTTTCGCCGCTTTAGCTATCATGGCTTGGAATTAATATTCCAGAGAGAGTAATTTAATGGATCGTATGTATTTGTCGAATGTTTTTTCTCATATGTTACAAGCGATGCTAGAACAAATCAGTCTCGTTCTGTTAAACAATTTATCGAATCATCCGACGGATTTGACAACGTCTCTCTCCCCTTCATTAGTCTCCAGAATTATAAGCTCCATGGTGCTACGTGTAGTGCCTTTACAATCATGCATTGCTTTAAGAAGTCTTTCGTAATTAGAATTAACTTTCAACTTTTCACGCGAAATTTGCTCCCGTTCGTGGGGATGGAAAAGTGGAAATAATGGCACGGCTACTGTTATTTACTGTCACACGAGGTTACCGTGGCGAAAGAACGATCTTAGCATTTTTTACGTTTCTTGGTTAGACAAACGTGCTCATTTCTAATCCTTACAGCCGTAATTGCAAAGAAACACTGCCATTACGTGAATGAAAACGGCAAAAATACGGAGTCACGCGAAAACGCTCCACTTGAAGAGGTTCCGAGTAATTTTCTCCGAGCTGCAATTCGATTTAAAATGTCCTCTTAGAATTAAACAAGACGTATCCTTTTGCTTGCTGACTACGCGTTCGGGTTTTTATTGTTTGTACTATAATTGTGAATTCTCAACGACTCTGTAAAAGTCGATTAAATAGTTGGTTTCGTTGAGTACCGCGGACAAAAAAACTTTCGAAATCCTAGGACTCTATTCTCGAATCATATTAAGTAGATATCAATACGCATACCTCGGTTAACAAAAAGTAGATTTACGTTGGAATAACGTGATTAAGAACATAGGAATAGTTGTTTTATTTGCTCTTTAACGACCAAAATATGTATAAAAGAGCAAAATATGCTCCGATGTTTTATATTCTTCTAATGTAGCAATTGTACATATTTTGATAAGGTATTTTTGTGGTATACCTGACGCTGCAATATTTTATTGAGAGAAATCATTTCGAAAACCGGTTCGACGTTGAACGAAGGGGTTGTAACCGGAGCTGAACCGACATTTTTCTCTTTAGTTGAGTCGGAACGAAAAGTATTACGGTTCGATGCCCTGTTACACACACGTGCGTGCGCTGTACACATAAACTAGAATCCTCAACTGACTTAAAAACTTTACCAATACGGTATCTTAGCTATCTTATTGTCCACTTATTAGATAGTTTGTTTGGAATCGTCGATATTTTCGCAAAAGTCTGAAAATTAGGAAAGGAAGTTCCATTTCATCCGCCAGCAGCATTATTTTTTAGCGAATTGTGTTGCGTATCCAAAATAAATTCAATTGCACATTTTGAGGGCTCGCAGTGCCTCTCTCCGGCGTTGGGCAACGCACAAGAGAACTCCGTCACTTTGAAGGATTGCAACCCCACGCTCTCTAAACACCGAAGGATCGCGTGCGCACGACGTGATGATGGATATTGCTCCGAAACACGAGCTATGCATTGCTAGGCGAGTCCTTGGTCTTCTTATGCTACCAAATTTCATTTTTGATTGTATTTTATGGGGGATGCAAGTTGATATATCATTTAGTTACATTTTACCACATGATGCAATGCATTCAGATTTAACTTCATGATAATGACAATTTATACACACAACTGTTACCATTATTAGCTGAAATATTGCCGAGCGGTAAAATGTATCCGCTGAAACAGTAATTAGCTGAATAACTGCCCCATTCTTCCTCTGACAATGACTGCAAGGGCTTCTGAAGAGTTTTTTTCGAGCCAATAGAATCACATATCCCTCTCTGTCTGCAATGTATTCAGCCTGAAGGCCGGTTGGGACCTCATCCCCTGTAACATCCGCTACGAAGAGATAGGTGAGGGAAATGAGGCTTACTAGGCAAGATTAGGAGTGAGGTATTTTGCCCTTGCTTTCCTTTCTGAGCCGGAATGCTATAAGATAAATGCTATGAGCAGAACAAGCCCACGTTGGTGAAGCACAACGACTCTACAAGTAACAATTTTCATAACATTGCATAAGGAGAACCTTAATTAATGTTATTATTTAGGATAAATTATACCTCAGTAGCTTTTAATATAGTAACAGCCATGAACAAGAATGAGACAAAAGTATATAAAAGATACATTTATCTCCATCCAGTACCAAAAGACAAATAATAAATATTTCATTTATCCAGATGTGGTAGCTCGATCACATGCCCCTGTAAGTTGCTAAATTGTCCTTTAGTGAGGAGATATAGAAAATACGACTGTTAATCATTTCTACCAAGTTCATCGATCTAATAAAGTCTTCTAATTTGTACCATGACTGGATCATGAGAATATAGCTAAGATTCAGTTATATTTGTAATATTTCCCTTCTAATTTAACCGTCACCTTTCGTGGAAGTTACGCTACTCAGAGATACGTGTTTTGTTTGTCAATTGAAGCTGTTAAATATGAATACGTATGGTGTCTCTGGAAGGGTTTCATAAATTATATTGAATGCTCAATTCTTGATTTACTCCCTTATTCAATAAACCGATCTTATCCTTTAGGTCAGAATCAAGATGTTAACCACAGTTTTTTAAATCAACATGTAAATTCTTTTCCGTTAACGATGTCAATTATACCTTCATCGTCTCCGTTCTTTCTTCCTAGGCTCAAGCCTGCTTCCGGCAGCACCTTGTCCATCTCATCTATCATCCATGATATCTTTCCATCTTTTTCTTGATCGACCCACGCCTCTATTGGGATTTCGTTTCTTGCAGTTCTGGCGATTCTTCCATTATTCATTTTATTAATGTGCTCCTTCCTGTTTTGAGTCCATTCTTGTTTATTTTCTACGTCACAATCCCTCCGTATAATGTCACTCTCCTCTCTGTCTAATGGAGTTTTCCCTAAAAGTTTTCGAAATACTTTCATTTCAGTTAGTCCGAGTCAGTTATACCGAAATAGCGAAATATAGCAGAACAGAGTTTCACAGAAGTATAAATGTACGCACATAATTCAGTTGAAAAAATCAATTTGATTTTTATAAACGAATTGAGAAGTTATTATTATATTAATTATAAAATATTTAGGTCATGCTGAAAATTCGACAGAATCATTACGGTATAATTAATATTAATTAGATAAGTCAGTACATGGGAAAATCTACATCTACCTAGTATTCAACTGCCTTTCGGCATGTGGCAGGGGGTGCATGCACCATGACTCTACTTTCCGAATCGGCTACTTTCGCGTATCATTCGCGGTAAAAATTAATTTCCCATTCTATTCCTTCTAGCTTCTATTCGTATTTGTCTGATTTTTCTATGACTTAAATGAACGGGATAAAGAAGAAAGCTAACAAGGAGTGACCACGAGGGTTGCTTCGCCGATATGAGCGAAATATTTATCCATGGACGATGTGAAATTAAACAAAAGTGAAATAAAGTGCGTGTAAATGGACCTTAGGTTTTTAGTAATAATTAGGTTTCTTTTCTAAATTTTCAGCCATTTAGCCAAAGCAAAATGGGTTGGTGGAGTGGTTAGAATGCCTCCCATGCTTACGGCTGGGGTTTGAGTCAGTTTGGTGACGTATTTTTCACTCTTATTCCATCGCATTCAAATTTTTATTCAGGAATATGAAATCGCTCACTTTTTGGGCCAAAACATTCTTTCGAAGAAAACAAACTGCAACTTTGTACCTCTCTCTCCTAAAACANTTCACTAATCGTTCGCGGAAAAAATGAATCTTTGGAACGACTTGTTCTACCAGCTATTTCTCTAATATTTCTCTTAAAATCAGAAGGACACTTAACAGGGAGGACACTTATTATCGGATATATCTTCTAGAAAAGTACCTTCTTTGAACTAATTAAGTAAATGGAGCCTTTGTTAAAATCTTTTATCTTCTAGAGATTCCCATGCTGCGTCCTCAAGCATTTCATTAAGACTCACTGATTTTTCATAAAATATTTTTTACAAAACGTTCACTGAGCTTTTTTTAATTTTGGAATTCAATGCTTTTCTGCAGGTTCCCATACACTACCCGCATATTCAAGGCGAGGCCTGACCAACGCAACATAAAATAAATAAAATATAAGAAAAAAATAAAACTAAAATACGTACCAGCGGCTGCTAGATATCGTCGTTTGTTTATTTTAAGCATTAAATCACTCAAATACTGAAAGATACAAGTACTGAGAACCCAAAAGCGGTTCCTTGAGTTCTGTTTGGGAAAAATTTGACTCCTCTTAATTGGACCACTTTAACGATATTGTACGATTCTGGGAATCGTCATTAGTGATAGTCGAACAGAAGTGACATCTGATGGTAAAGATAATTAAGAACCTAAAAAATCTTCAAGAACGTCAACAAATGTTCCCGTAGCTCCTAAAAGAAATTTAGGGAAGCAACATTTCGTGATGGTTTTTGGATTTTCTTTACGTTCATAGTTGTTTTGATAGTAATGTTTCAGTAATGTGATCATGTGCTGTATAATGATTTGTTGTTCCGTCAATTTATCTATGTTTCTGGGCCCTCAATTGTATTCATCACACTCTCAACTTTGCACCGACATAATTATTGTAAAAAATGTGTTCCTAAAATTGGAACATGAGGAAGCGTCGTTACTTCACACATAATTTACAGAATCGCAGAAGAATAAAAGAATGACTTTCTGGCCAATTATAAAATAATACTCATCAAAATATCTCCTTCCCTTTTTAATTCTCGCAGCCTTGGAATTCATGGAATATAAAGCGGAGTTGATGTCAGGGACAGCCGGTGACGACGCATTAGGCCGACACCCAAAAATGCAGATAGCACCCTTGGGTACCCTCGGGTCGATGTCCTTTCCAGAGACCCTCTCCGTACTAATCCCGCCCTTTTTCCATACACCAATTCCCTTTTTTGGAACAAGCTCTGTCGTTGTATCGCCTCGGGGATAATGTCTGACACATAAACGGGGCCGCCATGAAAAACCGCTGAAATTTACAGTCGAGTTTTATACAAGCGACTCTTCGTATTATAGATGACTTTTTAAAACATTATTTGCATTCGCGAATGAGGATATGGAAAAAGAGGCTCTCTGCGGCAGTAATCATAAAATAACTCTTTACTGCGATTCTTAACTGCCGTATAACAAAAGACTGCTGCTGCGAACGGTGAAATTTTTCTTAATTTTTCCCACTGAGTATTCGAGAATTGCGTGTCAGATTGCGCTGACTGTTACGCTTATTACTTGAAATCAGACAAAATAAGTTTGAAATAACAAGATTATTCGTGCTGAAATTCTGATAATATTTTTCGATTATGGTATAGCTTTGCGATCGAACAGAGTGATAAAATCAGATTTTTGTTATAAAGTTGGCTACAGTTCAGCTTGTTGTAAGATTAAAACTCCTGGATGTTCATCTTTGCATTCACTGCAGTCATTTGAAGAGACCCAAATGGTGACTAATCCGCACGGAACCTTTCAACCAATTCCGTGCGGCCCTTAGACAGCTTTTTCCCAGTTTGAACCTCAATCCCTCCATAATTGGTCTTGAAGTGGGAATGAGGCTTACTAAACGAGATGAGGAAAGAGGCAGATGGCCCTTACCATCCTCACTAAGCTAAATTGTTATGGGTGGAACAACTTTAACTTAAAATCTAAGCGTAATTCAGTGTCCACACCTTTCTGTCCTTTAGCTTGATGACTTAAGTGTAAATGTAGAATTCGATTTGAACATCACCAAATACTCATGCATCTTCCCATGATCACTAAATTTACTATAAATTTAATTCTAAAAAGGATTCAAATTGAAGACATTCCCTCTATTTTTATCATTGGTAAACACAGTTAAGTGTTAATCAGCGGCCCACTGAAATTTAATGATCCAATAATGATCATAAATGTGACAACTGTATAAAGGTTGCCGTTTTTTCTTTCTTTTGGTGTCGACAATATAGCTCTTAAACGATAAGTCTTTAATGACAGAGTTAGAAGGTCTTCAAAGTGAGAATGAAAAATTGCAAAAGGTTGCAAGAGACCAGAATGCCGCCAACTCTTGGTCTCTTAACGTTAACAGATATTATTCAGCACATTTTTGACGTTTACTCAGGATTTAATTCAATTATTGTGGTCCAAATATCCACGAAAATTCTAAAATTCGCGAACGAAATTAACAAAAATTTACAGAAATTGCTTCAGAGGAGATTCAGTTCATCAAATCTAATAAAGTTTACCTGAATAAACCGGTTAATTTATTCTTCAATGTGAATGAGGTAGAAACCCTCGAGCTTTCTATAAACACAAGAAGCTAATGCGCACTACTCCTTTACTCCGTACTTAATTTTACGGCGTTCAATTAACTGTGGAATTCTACTCCGCAAAAGGATGTTTATTTAGGACGACTAATAGAAGAGACGAATCAGATGAGACTCTCATCTGCAAAACCTTTGCGCAGAAAACTCAATAAATAAAGTTCTTGATGAGCCAGGAGCAATAACGATATTTTAGAAATACTGGTCGCAGTAGACTATTGTTCCGTCTTTCCGCATTGTACGAGTTTCTGATGAAGGGGTTAGGACCTCGTCGATTTATAGCTTTCATTAACTTAGAATTAAATGCCATGGATTCTCGGAGGCTTTAGCCAAAGCAAAGGCTGAAAAGATACGAGGTGAGGCTCTCTCAGTATGCTTTGTGTAGAACAAGACCAGTTATATTTGTATGTTTCATATTTATATTAAGGACAGAGTAGCTATAGTATATAGCAGCAGCAATGAAGGTACAGGAACATAACTTATAATACGAGCTGAAACTCTCCTAAGGAAGGATTGTCATTACAGGACAGCTAATGCTCTGTCGTAATATGTACACATCTACCTCTAAATATGTACTCTGCAAGCCGCCTTTCGCCGTGTGGCAGTGGGTGCATGCACCATGACTCTACTTCCATAATCGAATACTATCTAGTATCGTTCTAGGAAAAAATGAATTTTGAAACAACTTGTTCTAGCATCTATTTCTCTGATTTTTGTCGCAGTATTGGAACGGTTTATGCAAAAGGGAGGACACATAATATTGGCTACATCTTCTAATAAAGTACCTTCTGTGATATAATGAAGTAAATCGAGTGTTTGTATAAATCTTCTATCCTCTAGAGATATCCATGCTGCGTCCTAAAGCATTTGAATAACACTCATTGATTTCTCGTTACTGTGAGGATTTATATATACATTTGTTTTTGAGTTCTTTATTTGCGCCTTTGTTTTCTGTTCTGCATAATCCTTTGAAAAATTGGTAAAACTAACACCTTGACCAACTTCCTGGACCAGATATCATCTCAAGGGGATAATTACACTTAGTCCATGACGGAATTAAATTTCGTTAACTTTTGTAAATATTTTAGAGCGCCTTTTCATAGACGCCTTATCATTAAGTCAATGAACTTAAGAGTATGGTTGGAATGGGAATGAATGCCGTCTATGAGGGAGGTGGCATATAGTGAACCTACACGTGTGAGATAAATAGTTGTGTATTTATAGAGTCGTGCGCCCGTGAATAAAGTGTGGAAGGAACGAGGGAAGCGATGGCTCCCAGGAGAATAGCCGCCGTTGGGTCCGCTCTTCTCCTCCGCCGCCATTTCACGCACCATTTTCCTTTCACACAACTCTCTTTCGTTCATATCTCCAGCAATCGCTCCCCTGGGCCTTCATAAGGGACGCCCTCCTTCCGATACATCAGAATTTGCTCACATTCCATGGAAATGCTCACGTTTCACTCGACTATAATTCAAGTACAATCATGACTACTTTTTAAAGCACGTGCACTACTTTTTTAAAAGGTACGTGAAGCAATACGTGACACAATAAGGAATTAATTCCAAAGTTATTTCAGATAATTCGAGAACATAGTAAGGCGTTGTCTGCTACTCTACTATTATATTAATACGATTGCTTTCGTTGCACAGAAACAGTGATTATTCAGAATAAGAAAGAAGTTATTTTCAGCTTGAGTACATTATTATACAGAACATATGGTAAAACATGAAAAGAAATCGCAGTGGAATATTTCCATGTTTATGGTTACAATATGACAGGCTACAGTTAAAACAAGAAACTTTTTTGTTTTTCTATTTGCTCTGAAAGAAACTAATAAAATGAAATTGAAAATCTGTTGCTAGATGATCTACATCCCGTAGTACGTATTAGAAAGCTTTAACAGCCAAGTACGTGAATAGCAAAAGCTTTTGTATTCAATTAAAATTGTATATCACAAATTGAATAAATATATAATAATAGGTAAAGATGTTTCATTAATAATAATCATCTGTGATTTTAGAGAATAATTTTTGTACATTTTACTTGCACTATTCTTGGATCATAAATTCAATTTTATTTAAGTGCCAGAGGAAAGTATTTAAACAGATAATTTTCGCTGATTTGATGAATCATAAGTAATGCAATACAACTTTTAGCTGCATTTCAGTTATGGTGTTGTGTTATGATGTCGTTTAATCTTTTTATGGACATTAATATATTCTTCAATTTCTCCTCTGCTACGTATGATTCAAAGGAAACTTTAAAGACGGTTTCTTAGGAAATTTACCTTCGGTTAAAGCTCCAAATTATCGTAGTGTAAGATCTCGGAGAATATATTACACAATTCACTGTTCTCTTGAGGCCCTTCGCCGAGAAGTCCACTTTTGGGGCCCCAGTCACGACCTTTTAGGTTTGGTCACAACCTCTTCGGATTCTTATAAATGTCAAGTTGACTGAATGGAGATCCTGATTACAACCTATATTAGTATTATAAAATATTATATTATTAGTATTATAATATACATTAGGCTGTAATTGCTTGATCAATTCAGAAAAAGAACACTTGCGGAAGATGTAATCGGTATTATGTGACCCCTTTCTTCTATTTCGGCCGATCCGACAACTAGGGTAAAATAAGAGAAATAGATGCAAGGATAAGTCGTTTTAGGGACTCCGCGAACAATACGCGACAACAATCAGCTAAAGAGGTAATTCAAGCGTTTGGTTTTTATGGCTTCTGCCACACGCCGGAATGCGGCTTGCAGGGCATTTATGTTGATGTAGATATAAAACGACAATTTTTTCTCATCTCTTACAGCCCTGAAGTCTACTTACCTACATCTAGAAGACCAAATATGAAATTGGAATATTTCAAAAATGAAAAGAAAGACTAATGCCATAAATACCTATACAATCATAGGAGGGTAAATGTCAAGTTGACTTTCCTGTTGACTGGAACCAAGGATCATTCAGTTAAGGCAGAAAGATGATTGGCAAAACTTCTGCTTGTGGTGAGGGATTCCAGCATTCTTATCAGCCGTTTCGGAATCACGGCTCTAAACTTTCCCATCCTTTTCTTTTATCCTCGAAATTACTCCTCCTAACCTAAAAATTAATCAAACTTAAATATTATACGTTCAAAAATTTGTTTCTCGATAAGCAAGGATCACGGGAAATTATTGAAAGAGATATTTATGACGGGCTTCCATCGGACGGAACTTCTCCGTTGTATGATTTATTCTCGACGTCCCTTTGATACTTTTTACGGAAAATCCTTTCCATTGTTTCTATAGTAGACACGATATGTTTCCTGTCTCATTCACAGTAGACAAGAAAAGTTTCCTTTCACCGCATTCTATTCGCACACGCGCTTGGACACGGACCAAATGTTCGGGTGTCGTGTCGCATCAAAGCTTTAATTTCTTTCCTTTGACGGATGGATGTCTGCTGTTTGGACCGTTTTTTAGTCCTGCCGTGCCGTAGATTCCAACATGCGGTTTCAGATACAGCTTTGAAGTTTATGAATGGTTACCCTGCTCTTTGTCATAAAGTTTTTACTCTTTAAAATATGTTTTATTTCGGAAACTCTTTTCGTCGAATGTATTTTTAATCCGTCAAAGGATGGAGATTTTCAAGCGGGGTTTAAAAATATCTCATTGTTGGGTTGGAAATGTTATCGTCCACGGCAGAATTTCTCTGGAAAACAAATGAGGAATGAAATGAAAAAAGCTACCATTAATTACATTAGCGGATGTAATTGAAGAAGATTTTCATAAAATAAATTCCCTTGCGCTCGTTAAAGTAGGGTTCGTCTGACAAAAGGAAAATCTTCTTCTCGAGAATATTTAGTCGTATAGATTGCCACGGCGATGAATCATTTTATGTACGGAATGTCTTTGCAGTAAAACTACAAAAACCTGATTCGATGGTAGTTTCGTTTATGATATCTCGGCGACAAAGATTATGTGGTATTAATTGCAGTTTGCACTATTATAGATTCTTCATACCTTAGTTCTGAAAATAGCAGCATAAAGTGTAGTAGAAAGATATTATTCCTCGAAATAATGAGTGAATTTCTCAAAATTAACGACATAGCGTTATATAATTTCAAAATTGTCAGCAATTTTCAATCTGACGTCAGATGTAGACCTCTCTAAGTATTTTCAAATTCTCTCTATTTGAGTCCTCGTTGCAACCATATCCCATACTAGATTATGTCTGTTCCATCTGCCCTTCGGTTTCTCTCTTGTTCTCTTTTCATCCAGTTGAGAACAGCGGATGTCCAACGCCTGTTGTTTCTTCTCGCCACACACATTTCTTAGGTTTTCTTTTATCTGTAGTGTCTGTTATTCTTGTCGTCACATATTTTTCTTTTATTTAAGTTTCAAATATGAATTTATTTATTTGTCAGTATCTTGCAATTTGGCCATCTGATCAGGTGGCAATGCTGGAGGGGAGTATAACCTAAAAAATTAATAACGAAAGTAATTAGCCTGGCATTTACCCACAGACGGGAGGGAGACCCCTCCATAAACCTCCAATATGCAATACATTACATATAAGGTTTATTTTTTAGACATCAAGACTAACGTCGTACAGTAAATCTTTACATGACATAAGATTAATATTACCAACTACTAAGTATGTAATTGAGATAGATTTTGTTATTCTTCCAGTAATAAAAACATTCGCGATTCTGTATCGTTTCTCAAATTCGTATGTTATCAACTGCGTGGTAAAATGTAGAGGTTAGATATCGGATCTTAGATCTAAATTGTTAACGAAACACTTTATTTCTATGTTAAGCATACGCGTAGTTTCTCCCCTGGCGCTTGTGACATACGCTATTTCTCTATTAATTACGGGAGTCTACGAACAATGAAAGGTCTTGTGAAGAGAAACTGTATAGGGCACGTGANTACCCCAGAGACAAGAGGGAAAACCCTCCAAAAACTTCCCGCGGTTAATAAATTACGTACATAAGTTAGATGTTTAAAGTAGCATATTTATCTATTAAATTATAAAGTTGCACATTAAAGTAAACATTCAATACAATACAAGATTCACATTAAAAAGTTTTGCGTTAATGCAAACGTTAAAAAGTAATGCAATAAAAGTTATGAGTTAATGTCATACATTAAGATAGTATGCAGATATTTATATGAATTATACTTTTACACCAAAATCCTGGTAGGATATCCATATGGTCACATGCATGATTTTTTTCAGTCATAACTAAGAAATATCAATAACACATATACTAAATTAGCGGTGATTTACCTTATAAAATAAATCAGAACTATATTTACGTAATAAATTGTAGAGGAAAGAAGGACACTAAATATTCAAACGGTTTTACGTAGTTAATGTTGAAAACTAGACGCAGAAAATAATGTAATTACATGGACACATTCACCTATCCTAAAAGAGATACTAGTATGAGAAAGAGCGAAGCAATTATTTGTCGGGTCCCCTTAGAATCTCCTCCGCGGATCTCCTTTGCCTTTTGAGCATCCACTCCAACTCGCTGGAGGGCATTCCCTTCCGTGGGACGCTGTATCAAACTGACCCAGTTGAGTCTCGTGATAATGCATACTATATCCTGCATCGGGTCTTCGAACTCTTCATTCCCTTCTTCGGATCAATTGTGAAGTAGTGGAGAAAGAGGACGGTCTTACACTCGTGAGCTCGAATTCCTTTGCATTGTTTTTCATCTTCCTCTGGAGAGTCACTCAACTGCAGCAGCTCTAATTGTAGCGTTTGAAGGTCTAAGATGAAGCGCTCACAAAAGGGAATAATGACTTGTGTGTTCCTTATTTCTTTCGACAGAGATTGCGCTAAATGTCATTTGTTAGACGAACTCATTACAGAGGCGATTTCAATTGACGGCGAAGCATTAGATCCCCAATTTAAGCGAACATTAAGGTTTTAATGTTCGCAGAATCCAAGAGGGTTCAAGGATTCCCTTTCTCGACTGGAATTTAATGAGAATTTTGCTCAAGATGTCTGTGTTTTGAAGAATGAGAGGGAACATGTGGTCTCTACGATTCAGCTTAATCATTAAAATGAATATCTATAATATATTTCATACATCTTACCGATGTTCATAAAGAGACATAAAAAAACGGACGAATGCAGAATGTAGAATATGGAGAATAAGAAATGTATTAGTGATTCTAAAGCGAGAGGAATATGCAGAAAAGTTGAACGGATACGGCGAATAGAAGAAAAAGCATGAACATAGATTGAAAAAAAAGGATGACCCTCACAACAAATTCCACAAAGGAAACTAGAAAAATGTTACATTTTTATCATTATAATCGATTATTGGATAGTTATCAGGTGTGATACTTTAATGGTTCGTTAGCATAACATTTGAGGACATAGTGACCCCTCGCAACTAATTAAGGAACTGTTATTTGAATTAGTAACTAACGGTTATAACAGAATGGTCTTTCATCTAAAGGTGCAATACTTCATATGTTTACACCATAAGAAACCAATGGGCTCAATTTGAATGAGAAATTGCCTAAAATTTATCATTGAAATTGTTCGAGGGAAAAAGACATCTCCAATTAAGGATTAAAAGATTATTTCCGTCTTATCGTTGTTGGACGTGAATAACGAGGAACAAAATTAATGAAATATGTACATTAATTTCAGGAAGTTATGAAAGGCACATTACAATAGCTAATATCGAAAACTGTGATAATTGAATTATATAAGAATAGATCAAATATATCCAGACTTCATTGGGTTATATCGCATGCAGACGAAGAAACCCGAGGATTGCTACGTTATATAGTAGAAAAATATTCATTCTGTCAGTAACAATTGGTAGTCAGTAGAGAATTGGTAAGGCAAAGGAAACTTCCGTAGCCCACATCAAACATCAGATAAGTAACAGAGCATTCAAGCAACAGATCTTCTTTAGTGTACTTACACAATTCTATTAGACAATCTTTTCCCTTCTCGTCCTCGGGAATCTTCTCCGTCCAAATTTTATATTACCTCTAGGAAAACGCTACGCCTCTAGTCTCCGATCTGAAAGACAAGAAAGTGTGGGCGAAAACTTTTAAGGGAAAGGGGATAAAGGTTTTCTTTAAAACCCTCCACCCAGCCCTTATTTTTTTTTCTTTCTGCTTGGACCAAGTTCCTTTATCCTCGCCCCAACTTAGGACTCCCTTGGCTATAAAAGAGTGGGAAGGAGCCTTTCCAATGAAAAGGAGGGACTGGTGCAAAACAAACCGCAAAAGATTTATCTCGCTCCAACCATTTTCAAATAAAAACTTTTCTATGGATTATTACCAATATAAATGTTCGTGTTTTCGTTGGAAAGCAATTTTTTAAGTAAGTTTAGGAAGCAGAGATAGAGAATAAATGGAGATAGGAGAGTCACGAAAAAGGGCTTCAGGTTTCGATTAGGAGTTCTTTTTAGCAA
This sequence comes from Ladona fulva, assembly GCA_000376725.2. Classification (NCBI taxonomy): domain Eukaryota; kingdom Metazoa; phylum Arthropoda; class Insecta; order Odonata; family Libellulidae; genus Ladona; species Ladona fulva. Next base: position 1,120,769 of record KZ308348.1, on the reverse strand, counting down.
ATAATCAGCGTAGGCTCAAGATCATATGCCGAGAGTGTATCTTCAGATTTGACACAGAGAACGTTTTCTGAATGACCATCTAAGATGACGTGTGAATGATTATTTTCCGTTAAAAGGCTTAGCAACTCATATTTTCAAAGCGATACAGTAGCATATTCCAGAATTAATTTTGCTTGAAAGTTTACTGCAATTTTAATTATGTTCCGTTTCGATGATTTGGTTTATGAAATTTTATAAAATCACTAATTATATATTTCTTTCTCGACTTAAGTTTTTCTATGGTTTTCTATTAACAACTTAATTATTGTCGCCTCAGTTATACACTATATCTGGCTGCGATCCTTAATTCTTCATTATAGGTGAATATCATTATTTATTTATTGTGCTCTGGGAAATACTCATGAGTACAAAAAATAATTGCAATAAAATGCCTGCTCACACAAAGGTAACTTATACAGAAAAATACAGCGAAGAAAAAATAATCAGAATTAATTCCATTAATAATCAGAATTAATGTCGGTTCCGGATAGAAAGTAACTCTAAGAAATATATGTATAGAAACAGGAAAATCAATCCTATTGAATAACATGTGATTAAATAGTTCATCCTTAAAGGTGACCTAATTTGAATAACTAATTAGATAATTGATATTAGGAAATAAATATACGTTTGATTAATTCAATTAATCATGTAATTTCTTGGGTAAGACCTTATTAAGTAAATACACCAGAGAAAGTTTCTTAGACTTGATTATAAGCTTCGATATAATACTCAGTTGTCAGTAATATTCTTTATGCTATAGTTTACTTGTGCGTCGTTTTGTTTCAATGTAACTCATTGACCGTTTAAAGAGGACGCATCTGTAATTATTTGATAGATAATGCAAGAAATATGCGTCTCTCCTTTTCTGGTACAAAGAAATAAGGGATTGAAAAGAAGACTTTAATGAGGAGAAACACCGGTGGTAGTTGAATAAAGGGAGGGTAGGAAAAAATATATGAGATAAAGTAAAAGGCATTGTGAAGAAGAATAAAGGAAGTGTTCCTGAAGTTTTCTAAGTCGAGAAGGGAAAGTATAATCGTAAAAAGAGACGGATTCGAAGGAAAAGTTGCAAATGGCCGATGATTCGAAAGTTGGGAGGCGTGACGGCCACAGATCCGTTCTATACCAAGTGACGGAGGTCGGCCTTCTCTTATCAAAAGGAAGGTATCTTATCTGTTGCAGCTTTTTTACTTTCACGCATCTTGAGCTGTATAAAGCGATGTGAAGAAGAACATCGAATTCCGGATTCCAGTGGATATTCGCGCCAAAGAAGTGAGTTTAGGAGCACATTCTATTTTCTTATGCCATTCATCTGTCTTTGATGGTTCCTTTCTTGACAGATTTAATCACAGGTTAGATTAGTCTCATATATATTTCATGCTTACCCAGCAAAATATGACGATTTTTTAAGACCGCTTTGTTCTCTTTGTATCAAAAGAAACAGCGAAATCAAACTATATGGAAAATTAATTTCAAGGATAAAATTTATCTTCCAAGAAGTGCTGCCGTTTCTTTTAAAATGGGTATAATTGTTAGCAAAATAATTTTTACTATCTAGGATAATATGAGAATGAAGATGAGGTGAGGTTTTAAATTATTATAAGCCGCTTATATCTGTATCTTCACCAGCATTTCGGAGAGGAGTTAATCGAATATATGACTAATTCTTTAGCTAATAGGCTTTACTCTAGATTGATGCTGGCTAAATGTTTAACCAACAACCATCTCCTCAGCAAGTCGATTTAGTTAACTAATTATCGTGTCTATAAATGAATGGATGAATGAATAATAAATAAATTTATTTCACACACAAGATTACAAATCCAAACAAAATAAACATAAATATAAGTGAAATTAGGCATCCCTGAAGAACCTTTTGTAGGGATTGCCAACACTTTAAACATAGAACGTATTCGGTAGCAAAATACAATATAATTAGGAAAATACACAAACAAAAGAAAAATTACAAACTAAATATAGTGAGAAAAGAAAATAAATCAATTATTTTAGAAGATCTTCCAAATCTTTTTGTAGAAAAAGCCAATTTTTCAATTTGCGAATGAAGACTTTTTCATTTGCAGAGGACGAAATGTCCTTTGGTATGGTGGAGAACAACTTAGGAGCTAGGAGAATAACATTGTTTATAGAGCTGGACATTAGGTTTGGTTATATCAAAACAAAAATTCCTTCTTAGATTATAAGAATAAAAACAGGGCTTATTGATATGTCCACCACAATTAAAAAACACTCTTAGCACCTTAAATACAAGAAGATACCTTCGTGGCAATATATTTAGATTAACATAAAGTGGAAAAGATGACTCCATCCTCGTTGCTCGCATCATTATTTTAATTACTATTCTAATATTTTAGGTTATCACAACAATTAATGACAATTTGGCGAAAAGCCATCACAAAATGTGTGAGTAAATTACTTACTACTTGCAGTTAATTAGGTACAGATATACGGGTGAAAAATGTAGTTTAGTTAAAATACTTTGAGCAACTAGGGTAATAGTTGATAGCTAAGTATTTAGCTGATAAGGCTTAAGGGGTTAGATGAAATGGAGGACCTTTTGTTTCACTATCTCTTTTTTTAAAAATCGAGTGTCGTATGTCAGAAGGTAATTTTCAATTATTGTTTTAATATTGAGTTCATGAACTTGAAAATGATTATTGGAAATTGATCTTAAAACAGTGCATAAAATTTAAAATAGTCCATGTTTAGTTAGAATGAGCTTTAAAAGTCTCATCTCTTTAGAGAAGTAGAGAGGCACTTTTAGCTGTGGGAGCGGAATTAATTTCAATGGATTCCGGGCGATGGGCGGTCGACATTGAAAGTGAGTCGCATTCAAATGGCTTTTCAGCCAACGCGTCAAAATGGAAGGATTTATGCGCAAGTGAAAGTAACATTTTTTCCTCAATATTTAACCTTTTCTTTCGGCTGCATATTTGTTTCATTCCTTTAAACACGCGTTGTGAAATATCGTTACGTTGGGTTTAATATGACAGCTAAAAGTTGAAGCTGGTCAGATGTCATACGAAGATGAGTACCAGTGAATGATTAATTTGTAACTCAGAATTGAAAAGTCCTCATAATTACGAGAGAGTGTTTTCCGCCTCATAATATGTCCTGTAAAAAGTAAGCATTAGGCCATGGTAGCGTTACATAGGAATTCTGAGTAAATTCCGCTTTCTCTATGTATTTTATAGCTGTATGTTTCTGCATATTATTTATCCTGCTGTTGAGATCTCTTTGGAAGAGTAACCGCAAATGAACAGAGATATATAAATAGCTATAATTGAATGAAAAACTTATGAACACAAAATTGCTATTAGTATTTTCATTTCGGGCGATTAGTTTCAACAGATAACTTGATGAAGTAAATTATGTTAATCGCAAGTGGAACTCTTTGCTTCACATTATTTTTACTTAATAATGCATAAGAGAATTATTTCTAAGACTCATGCATTTTTTTATTCTTTCTTGCATACATGTATTTGATGCCTTCCTTATACTTATTTTTCCCTTTTCCTCTTCTTTAAACATTTTATTTGTCTGTAGGTTTCGAAGGTTTTCTACTAGCATATTCGGCTCAAAGAAAATGCACAGAAATTTATCACAAGCTACTTAACATATATATCTGCATACCCTGCAATCCGCCATTCGGCCACACGCCGAAAGGCGGCTTGCAGTGTATGTAGATGTATATGTTATGTAGACGTGTGTAAACACCAATTGTTTGAGTAACCTCTTATTATTAAGTTTACTGTTGTTGCGTATCGTTCAAGGAAAGAATGAGTCCCTAAAACGACTTGTCCTAACCTCTATTTCTCTTATTTAACACTCATTGTCGGATCGCTCGAAGTAACAGAAGGAGTAGTACTAGTGTTGTTAAAAGTGCTTCGACAGCTTAGGTCATTTCGCACGTAGGCCCCCACCGGGAATCGAACCCGGGACCGCTTTCACCGAAGCCGAACGCGTTGCCCACTTGCCTATCCGGAGCACCAGTAGTAGCAGAAGGAGGTCAAATAATGTCCATTATTATTATTATAAGTACAAATGTTACAAATGGACAACTAGTCCGGTGGTAACAAAATACAAGATAAACTACTATTTCACTAAAAAATCATAGAAGCTACCTTTTCACAAAATACTTCTCATTCAGAAAATTTCACCTTCAAAAAATAATTCCCATCTAGACTTACTACCATTTCAAATATTATATTATACATTACATCTTCCGCAAGTGTACCTTCCCTGAATTTAGCAAGTAATCGCAGTCTAGCTTCGAATTTACTCTCAAGGATTCCCAACCGGCGCATTACCCTTATTAATGACGTTGATTATGGAATGCATCATTAAGATTACTTTAAAATATATAACATCTTATTGGAAAGAGTCGTAATAATAATTTTAATAGTAATGACAGTAATAATTCATACAAAATAAATTAAACGTTAAATAACTAGCACACGGATAAGCCTTTTGTTTCCAATACATGATTCAGCACTTTATTTCGCCTCTCCATAAGTCAGGTGTTATATCATTAACTTTGAATACATAAATTGGTATTTATTTAATTTTGGCAGTAATGCTTACGTCAATTTGAAGTGAAAATCCGAACAAAACTTCATCATCACCTCTATCTATTAATATGGTAATTTTGCACATTCTGTAACGGGAGATTTTATTTTTTCCTTGTATTACATATTAATAAATTTCACACCCTTGATCATATTCAGCTAATGTTATAACAAGGGCACTTTTGCATTCCAATAGTTTGCTGTTGTTCATGCGACCGTTCTTCGGCTAGGCATTAACCAAGACCAATCCTCTGCACTGTACATTAACCCTTAATCTATTTAGTCCCATTGTGTACGCGCCCAATTCTGATATCATTCAAATGCCGTCCAAAATCAAAAACTCCACACTCTCCAGAGGAAAGGGCACTACTTTGACGCATTCTCTGCCATTGAAGAGGGCCCTCATCGTTTTGCGGTGCTTCTCTCTCCCGCGTTGCTATCTCTTGCAGCAGTCGCTCCTCCAAACTCCTTACGAAGTTACTGACCTTATGACTATGACTTCCGCGAAGAAGAATCGATTCCATTACAACTCCACGAAAAACGTTCCGTGCACGGAAAATATTTCTCCAATTGGGGAAGGCTTAAATTCTTCCCGGTATTTCCGTCTTTCGCAGTGTGTGGATCCGAGGTGGTTGACCTTTTAGAGGTTTGTCCTAAGTGGTGGAAAAACTAGTTAGGTAAGGTTTTTAATGGACGTGGATGGTTTTTTTTTCAGAGAAAACTTATGCTACAGAAATGGGGAAATTATAGCTACCGAATAAAGTAACTACGGTCAAGCATCAATTCATAGAATTTCACACACATCTTAAAAAAAAACATTTCATGACTTCCGCAGTAGATTCTTAGTATAATTTATTATTAATGAAAATTTGCTGTGGAAGATACGAATTGTTATATCTTTTAAGATAGTGTTATCGAATAAAAACAATGGCATTTAAAAATATGAAAATTTAAGTACATGATTTATCGTATGGTTATGAGTACCATACGGTCATCAAGATTGTATATTATGTTATTGCTGATTAATTCATTCGACCAACGTTACTTCTCCAAAATGGCTGTGCTAACTTTTACATTGCCGGTACAATTCTTGCTCATGCATAAGTTTGGCGGTAATATTCTATTTTAGGGCATTTCAATTTCTCATTCCCTCACTATCTCGAGTTTTTCGTATCTGAATAATTTTTAAGTCGTCCGTGCCATGTTATTGGGAGCCCATTGGCACTAATCCATAGTAATCGAAAGATAAATATCTAATGTGAGTGCGTGTGAATATTTTTAATTCGTTTATGCTGATTTTCAAGTGTATATATACCCTTAATTTGTTTCTGCTTATTTTTTATATTTTGCAATAATGAATACATTTCATAAAAAAATAAGAACCGAAAAATCTCAGCTCATTTGAGGAGATCCTCTCTTATCAAGGTAACAACAGAAATGCCTTTCAAAATCGAATCTTTAATTTGTCCGGAAATTTTCCATTTATTGTTTTTTGAGAAGGAAAGCTATATGCAGAAGCAACAATTTTACGATTTCTGAAATAGGAAATTATTTATATGAGAATTCATAATTATTATCTATTATTATTACTATTATCTATTAATTCTCATTAACTACGAGAAATGTGTCTTTACAGTGATAATGAACTTCTTTAAATTATGGACTGCTAAAAAATTTACCTCTACTAAGATCAAATAAGAATTTTATATTTGGGCACTTAATTAGCTGATGTCGTTTAATTACACGAAGTATTGTATATTTTCTTATTTAGGAAGGACCGCGTCTGGCTTTAATACCGCAGGTTCCCCATTTCTTATCTATCCAAAGCAGGGGCTATAAATTAACAAGATGGACTTATGGCGTAATTTATTCCGCGTTCATCATTAAAAGTGGATCCTCTAACTACAAAATCTAGCATCAGAAATGCAAATCTAATTTCGCCGAGCGCTATTAAGTCGACTTTGCAATCGGTCCATCTCTTAAAAACCGCGTCGCAAGCTTCCGTCATCCTCCGTGTCAGCGTTCGTCTCATCGCAAAATACGTCCCAATTCCCAAAATAGAGGAATTCACAGTGAGGTAGTTGGAGAATCCTAAATTCATTTCGAACTGCAAGACTTCAAACCATCTTTCGGAAAAAGTACTAATCTCCTACGAAAGTTCCCCGAATTCACCACCCTCGCCATCTACTCATCGGAATAAAAAATCCAATTCCGTTCCGTCCCATTGTTATCGCGATCTTTTTCATCGGATCGAAGGGGAGCCGCTGATGAAGCGCATTCCAGTGGAGGAGAGAAAAACAATTTGGGAAAAACGAGATAAAAAGAAGAGGTTCGATTTATGGGTCGGTAACCGAGGGACAAAGGGACGAAACATCGACGGTTTAACGGATGTGGGTCAAGTATATCGGATGGGAGCATGTCACGCCTTCGCTCTGGAAATTCGTCTGCCACTTGATTCGACGCTGGCCAAAGATAGCCTCCACAAGAGATAAGACTGACGGCAGACCAATCTGGAGGCTGATTACACGGGCGTTGCACCTACGCCCTCCGCTTCTCTTTTGTTTTCGTCCGTGCGAGCGGACGCTACCGCGCGTGTGTACGAAAGTGAGGTGCTATTCTTCCGGGCGAAAGGTTTTCATCGTTTTATCGATTGGAAAATAGGGAAAAGATTTTACCGATTATTGATAAGCTATCGGGAAGGCACTTCCTTCCTCTACACCAGCGTGCGTTTTTAAAGTTTAATGAAGAGTGGAGTGACGTATTTATGAAATTTTGATGATAACGCTATATTGTACGTGTGGGTTGGAAAACTCAACTCCAACCATCGCATGGTTTCATGTGCCAATCATCCGCATTTGAAAACTTTTGGCCGCAAATAAATTCATCAGGCGTAAAGCATTTATTTTGATAGATATAGTTAGGATATTTACAGACTACGCTGTAATTTACGGGGAATTAGTGATTAGAGAGGATAGATTAACCCTTTTGAATGACTTAGCTAAAATTATGAAATAGTCCGATGATTGGCAATTAGGGTTAAGGGTAGACAAAGTTCGGTAATTAACTTCTTCGAAAGAAAGTCTAACATTTAAGATTATTCGTACAGCCTGCATGGGGTAAACATATTAACAGTAGAATGAGTAAAATATACACAATATGCCATTTTACATAGTTTTTTTCTGATACTAAGAAAACAGTCAGTAATCGATTCAAGAATTTGTTTTTCGCTTGAACGATACGCGAAAGTAAGTAAATAGAGTCATGGTACATACACCCCCTGCCACACACCGATAGGTGGCTTGCAAGGTACTTACATAACTTCCCCACTTGTACGTGGGGAAGGCCGCGGAAATCATTAGGTCACATATAAGAGCATCTGGCTGTAGGTGAGCGATATTTAGCATGCATTCATATAGTTAATCACGAATATTACAAGAGGGAAACCGAATTGACTCATTAAGTAAATATGTCGAAATAGTTGGAATATTTATTTTCACTTGAATCAATTATCGAATATCACCATATCAAAATGCCGCGCTGAATACCTGAAAAGGCCATATGTGATCTAAAGGGCTGAAGCTCAACGCCTCTGGGACTGCATAAGAATATATATTTATATTAAACAGCAGTTGTAATCTATGCTTCAAACATATATAAATATCCAAAATCAAATAATAATGTGTAAAAATAGCTGATAATAGTATGAGGTCTCAGTTTTGTAGGATAAGCTAGCTACGCATGTTTGTAATGCTGATGCTCCTGGTTCGTATCCCGGTTCGGGCACGGATGAAAGTGTTTCCGTGTTGTTATTATATGATAGCTATGTTACTAATGATAGTAACCATTAACCACTGATCGCAAGTGACTAATGACGGCTATCTAAGGGGTGTTTGCAACTTGATAAATGTTTGAATTATTATATTTTTGGTTTCCATTACGTATTGAACTTCTCAATTTGCAATGCAAATGCAAAAGAGCAAAGTTACTCTAAAATTTCCAAACGGAAATTGTTTTACCATCATGGGTTGTATGCAACCTTAAAAATGCTTCTTTCAAATAACCCTACGGAAGTTTTGTCGTAAAACGTGCTAAGAAAACAGAGGAATTTGTTTTATGTTTATTCTTTTTAGCCGAAACGAGTTCTCAAGAATCTTTTATTAGCATCGTAAGGTAAGACTTTCTTCCTGAAACTCGTCTGGAAACGTTCAGAAATGGAGACTCATTTTAAACATTAGCAAAGAATTCGGTTAACAGTTCCCGAACTTTAAAGACACTCTGTTAAGTATCTTTATCGATTTGAAACTCGGCGATTTCTAGCTGGAGAGTCTCTCAAATTTAGAAGGGTCGTCATTCCTATTTGAGTAGCTTGAATTTTCCAGCGACTGAAGCGAAATAGTATACTTTCAATAGCTTCTCTACACGTTATAACACGGTTTTATACATTTAAATAGAATATTTATTGAGGCAATAGTATGGAAAGGAATGTGCCTTTTATATCTCAATTTAATCTAAAAATCGAGCAATTGGTAACCATTATATATCAGAAACTTAAAATATATGAGTGAAAATTAAAAAAAACTAGTTATAGACATTATTGGAGTGATTATGGTTACAAGAATTGGAATGAATAACCATAAATTGCAATATTTAAGCGGTTCTTCTTTTTAGATTTTCTTTTTACACGTGTAATCAGATTCTAACCTAAAGTGAAAAGGTGGTTAGCCCTTGGCATGAAAACAGGACCTTTAAGGCTCGAGAATTCTTCTTACATGCCAAGAGTTTGAATGAAAGGATAAATATTTTCGAAAACCTTTGTTTGCTCTATTTCAGCGAGTTATGAACTCTATTGGAGATTTAGTGGTTAGCCTGAGATATAAGCAGCCGATATGTGAATATGGAAATGGTAACAATTAATTAGAGGCAAAGAAATCAGAATTTGAAGCGTTGAAGGAAGTGTATGCAGAACGCAACCTGACAACGAGTGAAAGAAAAGTTGATTTCTTTGGTCATTCTAAATTATATATCGATTTGAATGGATTGATAGTCAAGGAAAAAATCAGAGAAAAGGGAGGGAAGGGACAAAGAGAAATCCTTATATATAATTTGCATACTGTCCGTCCGTAAGTCTCTTCCTCCTCTATCTCAATAACGGTTTGTTGTGGAGCTATGCAACTAATTGCATTGTGTTTATGACTTTGGAAATCACAGGAAAACTATTCTCATCTCCTAAATGGCTTGAAAACAAGCATACATTTCCTTTTCATTTCTTGAAGACTTCTTTTCTTTAATAAGAAATGGTCCTACGTAATCAAGAGAAGTACCAAAAGAAAGGAAAATAATTATTGATTCTTATTTTATCACGAAACATTAATATATATTCGAGATTGCGAGAATGTTAATAAAATAATAAACGTAAATTTCGTAGTTCTAAACAAATCATCCTCTTCACAACCAAGGTGATTGTCAAATTCGAACTCTTGCTTTATCCCCAAAGAATACACTGAGATTACAGATCCATATATAATTAATATCAAGAACTGAGAACCTAATAAACAGTAGGCAATTTTCTGAGATTTCAGAGTATGCAAAGTACGATATACAAATTACAAGTTTAAACATAAGACCACGTAGGGGTGTTTTCTAATCCGATTTACCAAAGGTTATTCCCTTAATTAGTTTGTCGTAAACAAGACGACAAATACTGTTGTGAGGAAACATCTTTTGGAGAACAAAATTTTAACGCATAAGACGTTTATAGCTGTCAATGTAAATCTCACGATCTACATCTAGCCTAGGAGAACCTATATTTATATATATAGAGATATATTCTTTAAATAGATCAGTAAATAATCTTTAATCAGTATTTTTCATGCTTGAAGATGGTGTTAACTAGTATTAATAGTTTCTAGACAAGGAGGAGTATGAGTGGGTGTTTCGGATAAATTAGAAATTCAGAAAATCCTGAATGCAGCGAAAATACTTAAAATTTAATTATCGAAATATTTTTACAAACTTGTGTGAGTATATATTTCTTTGTGTTCATACACAAATCATACAAAGTGTTTGAATAATTTCATCCAATTTTCCAAAGGTCGACGTAAAAAATTAAGTTGAAACCCATCGCCAATCATTCAATATACCGCCAAATTTTCAGGAGTTGACCAATAGGTGCGAGTCTTACTAATGATTCTGGTTCCGAGGCTATAGAAAGCATTAATAAACATGGAAAGCAAAGGAAAGCCAAGGATTCTTGAAATAAAATACCGCTTTTATGGGGTAGCGCTCGAGAAAAATAAATATTTGAGTGAAAGGTCCCCAAAAAGAAAGGGAAAATCGTTCGGGAGAGCGGAAAGCGATTTAATCGGATACGCTTCGGCAAAAGAGATGGAAAAAAAGATGAGAGCGCAGTCAACTTTGTTTGCGAAAGCCGACGTAGGGGGTCGTTTGTATTGCGATCGCCCGTCGCACGCAAACACAATTTGTTTCCCGAATTATGAGTTTAGGTAATCCATTCGTTTGGGAATAAGCATTCCGCGTCCGTTTTTTTAGAAAGTAAAAGCAGAGGACGTTTTATAGCAGTCGACAGTTTCGATCCAAATACCGCACTGACGTGGCAGATAATTTTCGGATCCTGCCTTTATGGAATGACGTTTTTTCATCTCCCACATTATCCCTTTTCGCTGCACATACCTATTTGTACATGCTTATCTGGACGCGCAAATTAGAGCATCGCAAAAACCGTAAATATAGAAAACTTGGTTTTCGGTTATTTAGCGACAAGGACCGGTTAGCCGATAAAATACTCTCTCATGTTTTAGACGGAAACTGTTTTAATAATTTAAGATTATGTATATTTCTTCTTTATCAAATAAATTCTATTTCACAAATGAACTGGAATATGAATTGTTATTAATTACCGCAAATAAAGTTGAAAATTGAGCGTGACTGACCAGTTAGTCGAGAAATATTCTTTACATATTTTAGTGGACTCAAGTGTTCTTCCTTCAGATAGGTTCTTGTGTCTTAGAATTCCCTATTCAACACCATTTCCTTCATTTCTTAGTAACTTATCCCATCCTATATGTCTGTCTAACAACTGTTGTCTTTGTCTTTCCTTATGCTGTTTTGCTTATAGTTTTAGAGATAAATGATTGTAATTATTGAACGAGTGCGAACATTTTTTCATCGCCCAAGTTTTACACTATAAATGAATTGACCGCGATTAAGGCTGACGATTGAGCATATTCATTACCTCATTAGAAGATTTCCAACTTCGTTCTTCAATAAAAGAATGAACTTATGGTGTTCTTAATTTTCTCCTTTAACTTCTTTTTAAGGTTTTTATACGACGAGATTTGTCCTTCTACGCCATCTTTCCTCTTTTCTCGGACCAACCAATTCTCTTCCTAAATTCGCTTTGCTGTATTTTGCCGTCTTTTTCAGCCTTGGCTCGTCCATTGTCCATAATATTGCAGATTTTTTATGTGCTTATTTTCGGTATTCCTGTCCTTTTCTTGTTTTCCTTGAATTATCATTAATACGTTCATCCGCTTTGTTTCTCTTTGCTTCCTTTTGATTCATGGTTCTATTACGTATGGGAACAGCACAGGTGAGTCGATGACAACAACAGATAGAGAAAATAAAACAAATGAGAAAGCCATCAGAAATGAAACCATTTAATTTCGTACATCATTTATTTACTCAATAATTTCTTAAGCCCCCTCCACAACATCCTGTCCTTACGTCACAACACAGTTACAGCGAGATAATATAATTAAACGAACACAGAAATCCATCCACAACAAGAGAGTTCCGGTTGCAGGTACTCGAACAGAGGACGTTGGTGTTGGGATGCTACATATCCAAGTCTGCAGAGTAGTTAGCGTTACGTCCATCTCCAAGGTAACATTTTGGCGTGTGGCAAACTTTGCTCCAGCCCGTGTAACCAACTGGAAAGCAGGAAACTTTTACTGAAAAAGAGAATGCCTTGAAAACAGGTAAAAGAACTAAAGGATCTCATTCATTTAAAATTAAAATTGGTTAAAATAGGCAGGAAATCTTCATTTGAAATAAAGTTTCAAAGTTAACTTCCAAAAACACTATTAGTAGTAGCGTTGTTAGAAAAGATTCGAAAGCTAAGGTAATTTCGCGTATGTGGGCTCCACCGGGAATCGAAATGGAGACAGTTTTCATCCAAGCTGAACAATCTGCCCATATATATATATTTATTTATTTATTTATTTATAATTACACGGGAGCCACCAAAATACTTTTAGGTGCCTTTGGCTGCCATAAGATCTCGCATTGTAGAACTGTTCTCGAATTAATGGCAGAATTTATATTTCAATTGAGGCACTTTCTTTTTACCAAACTGCTGTAATATTTGATGTTTAAAATATTATCGTAGTTGAGATTGACTTCGTCAAATAGGAGAGGATTATCAGTCTAAGTAGAAACATGTATGTACTGGTATTTATATGTATGATCGACATGTCATTTAATAAGAACTTTTAAGAATATGCAAATTACGAGATTCCTATTTACTAGTCCTTGCGTTCTGGATATTCGATGCTCTACGCTGCAAATGACCCGGTTTTGCGTCATCGGTCCCTGGACACCTAATAGCAGTGGAACACAAATTATTTCAATACATCCTTTTTGATTGGCATCTGCACACCTTGAAATGAAAAGGCTTTTTGAAATTCAGCCCTCTCCATTTTACCGCAATTAATTTTAAATCCTACGCAATTTGAATATCCAAATCACTCGGCGCATCGCCCTTTGTTTGTAGTATAGTAATACTCAAGTCAAAGATGGCGTAGGGGTCGTTGTCGGATCGGATGGCAGATGGCGCATTTAAGCATCGCGCGGGAGATTTAATCAATCGGGAGAGTTGATTCGAAGGCAGGCGCATCCAATTAGCAGTAAGTGCTTTCTCTGTTTTTCCTTCATAAAGGAAGCAATCGGAAAAAATGCAGATGATTTCGCGGTTTCGTGGGTCGAATCGATCGACTTCACCGCCTCGTTAGGGATAATGAGTTTTCCGCCGCTTCCACATACTATTTCCTTTTTTCCCATTTTTGCCTTTCGGATGTTTGCGTTATTTTAGAACTCGGTATTACCTATAAGAAAGTGTTTAATGTTAACGCGGTTTCGAGGGTTTGTTTGGACGCTATAGAATGCTGGAAAAATCAACAATCAAGTTTCAGCAAAATGAACGGGTTGCGGTGAAAAGTTAAAAGGTTTTTTACCCAAAATTCCAGTTTTTTAATGAGTGCTCCATTTGCAGAAGACAAATTTACCGCGGTACGCATAGCACAAAGCAGGGGCAAGGGCAAACTACTTCACTCCTCACCTTGCCTAGTAAACTTTATTCTCCCAAAGACTTCTTCTATTTGTGAAGGGTTTGTGATTTCAACAGGGCTCTCGTCTAACTAGTAGGGCGGCTTGCAGGGCACTTATGTAGATGTAGTAAATATAGCAAAAATTCCGTGCTATCCAGAGGTTAAACTTTTGTTAAAGATTTTTCTTAATTTTCCATCCTAAGCCTTGATCACTGAAAAGGGAGAACAAAAATTCTTGTTAAGATCTAATTATAAAAGTATAACATTAACATAATTGTATATGCTATTACGATAGGAAATTGCTGCAAGGATTTTAATATTATTGCTTACGTAAAAAATACAGCAAAATAAAAACTCGGCGAACGGTTTTTTTGCTGTATTTTTATCTCCAAGTCATTTCATAGATGACTGCGTGACGTTGGAGGTAAATGAATATCATCTGCCTACACATATCTATGAAATTAAAAAAAATTATTTTCTTTCCATTCCATATGAATTAACTTCAAAAGTTTCATCTGTTACGAATTGTTATTAATTACCGCAAATAAAGTTGAAAATTGAGCGTGACTGACCAGTTAGTCAAGAAATATTCTTTACATATTTTAGTGGACTCAAGTGTTCTTCCTTCAGATAGGTTCTTGTGTCTTAGAATTCCCTATTCAACACCATTTCCTTNATTTAGTACAAAAATTTAATATTAAAGATATTATTCATAATAGAGATGTTATGTGTAAATTATGCTAAGATAATACGATGGACGACATATATCAGTATGTCATCCCCGGTTAAGTACGCAACGTGTCCAAGTTCCTCCTCAGGATGGTTATACCAAATCAAAAGCAAAATAAATTAACTGAACTATTCAAGCGAACTTGGTAAAACTTATTAATGTTTCTCTTTGTATTGAAACATCGCAAATGTACGCATATTCTATGGGAGAATGACGCGCTGCGTTGAAACAAGTTAATGTAATTCATGTCTTCATGTCTTTCTTAGCAGCATCAAACTACTAGTTCTAGAAATGCCATGTATCACAGCCTGAATATGTTCTACTGTGTTGATCAATATCATTATCTCAGAAGAATGTAATGGCGAGTTATTCAGGAGACAGTTATTTAGCTTTATTTCACTGATTTTGAGGGAAAAAGGAATTCATTTCATTCAATATAGGCTAAATTTCAAGCTTCTATGCATTTTTACTTCTCGTTTCTAATTAGCGTTGTTTCAATAACATGGAAATGTATAGTATACTTAGTAATAGTTATAGTTAATAGTTGTCTCTGATATTTAAGATGGATTAATTTTGATATATTATATTGCACAGTACAATGTATGTTATATTGCTATACCATTATGTAGCGTAAAAATGTGGCCAACTTTCTTTGACCTATGTATATATGTCTAAATCTTAATATTGTTATTATCGATTTTCATTTTTTTGGTAACTTTTGATGAAAAAACAGGAAACAAATACTATGCAATCTCTCAGAAACTCTGTGAAGCAGAAATACTTCTTCGATGCGTATTTTGTAAATGTTTAAGGCAATCTGGGTTATTAAAATCCCTTAAACTTCCCTCTGAAGACCCTTTTCGCAAGGCCATGACAATGACATTGTATTTGAGTGGGTGGCTTTCGAATCAATTATGAATGGAAAAGGCCAAGGCCATGAGCATTTTGGTTACATTAATTTTGAGCTGCCTGCCTAAAGGGGCCGCTTGTAATGGATTGCTTGCCAATCGGAGCGGGTTTGTGGTAAATATTTGGCTAGGACAAAAGGTGAAAGCCCGATTTAAGATAAATAAGATAGCTCGATTGATCTATCTATTGAGGGAAAAGATTTTTTTAATTTTAATTTTACAGTCATCATCAAATGGCAGGAATAAGCTTTAGATTGGTGACTATGTTCATGAGGAGAGTTTGGAGAGGGCAAGTTTTCAGAATGACGTAAACAATTACTATCCCTTTAAATACATGACTAACTTAAAATAACTGACAGTAAGTCAATTATATATAACGTGGAAGTGGCCAATGGTCTTATTATTAACTTTTTGTACGATTAGCCTGTAAATCTTTGAATATTATAAAAATTAACATTTTTACTCGTACAAGATAGAACCTCTCCCACAAAGAACAAACATTGCAAAATTTTCCTTTCTGAATAGAACCATTGAACAATGGAACTGCCTCCATTCAGAAATATTCGCTCCATTTCCTTCAAATGAGCGTACTTTTAAGGCAAGGCTACGTGAACTGTATTGACTGGGATTCACGGGGGTTTGACAGAACTCACTGGGCTTCCCGCTCACGGCAGTTCCTCGAACTTGATTCATATAGAAGATGGCGATTTGTGGGTGACCTCCGCTTACGAATGGCTACTTGATTGGGGACCAATGCTTAGATAAGCGGTGCAGTTATACGAGACATTTAGACGGACTTTGCAGGACTGCGTGCGTGTTGTGTTATATGGTGTTCTATTGTGATATTTTGTATTATATTATGTTATATCATATTATATTGGGTCATTTTGTGTGACTGACAAGGATATGGGGTACTGTACTGATAGATTAAATGTTTTGTAGTAGTATATGTAAGCGGGAATATCTGTTATATCCTTGCCATAAGCAATTACAACAAAATGAGCGTTACAATCTTCCACTTGTAAGGTTTTTGCATAATAATAATAATAATTTTAAAAAAGTGTACCATTATTGCAAATGTGATCCTTTTCCTGTTTTTGTAAATTTTCTCGGCATCAGTAGGAATGCCAAACATACTTCAGCCCATTTGAAATACATCCTTTTCATTACATCACATTTCATGAACTTTTGGACTCTCGGGTACATCTCCTTATTTTCCCATTCCTTTAGAAGAAATAAAGCAAAGAAATTGACTCAACGGCACCTCTCACTTCTTCTCTCTTTCTTATCATGCAGTATTGCACCTTACAACTGGAAAACACTATTATACCTTTCCCTTGTTTTAATAGATATTAAACGTGTTAGTGATATTCTTTGCATTCTATTGCTATAATTGATATGCTATTAATGCTATTACTGGTTAATTAAATTCATTGCATTCGTAAATTAAGTTAATCACATTAGATTCTATGCATTCACTATATTGTATTATGCTCAAAATGATACAAAAAAAAACATTAAAACTCATTACGCTAAATCCAATACACTAAGATCATTGATAGCATAGCATACATTTATCATATCGCCTTGCTGCAAATTCGAAGGTATTTTTGGTGTCTGTGATATGTATTAAAAGATTACTACACTCTTTTATTTGGCCCTTCATATAAATACTGTACATGTACTTTAATAAATAGTAAAGAAACTATAATCTTATGTAATAATATTCAACATATTGTATAATTTCTAGTTAACAAATACTGATCTATATATGTATCGACTGTGTGCATAACAAAAGTTACGGTTGTATTGTACATATTTATCTTGACTACACACACTATATATCTATACTGAGTCCAGACTTGGGTATCCATTTTGACTATGTACGTTTTGTATCTATTGGGAATTTTCCGAGATGCACGACTTATCGTGCCAAGTCATCTAACCCATTTCCTTAAACGTAATATGTTAACTCCTTGTATATTCGTGAATCGTATTATTGATTTCAATAATAATATAAAGAGTATGTTTATCAATATTTTATACTTCTATTAGCTTTACTATAAGGTTTTCATAGTTTTTGTATTAATTTATTTTCACTAATTTTTCTCCTTTTTATATTAAGTTCTCTGTATTTCTCTTGTGATTACTGAGTGATCCCTGAAAACAAATTTTCGCTTATTTTATGCCATCTGACAACAGTTTCGCCGGTCTTCAGTTGGAAGGCGAACTTTTCAGCATCTAGAAATGGGGAGTGCATAGACTCGTATGACATCATAGGCAACGCTGGGCGTCCCATCGCTCTATCCTATTCCTATATTTCCCCGGTCGGGTTTTTGTTTCCTCATTTATTTTAGCATGACCTGCAATAACTCTTTTCGTCCACACACCCGTAGGAGACAAGGGTCCCCGAAGAATCATACAATGGAATATTTTTGTAATTCTACTGACGGTGACGGAGCGACTCCGAATTTGAAACTAGACCACGCATAAAAAACCACTTCAACTTGCCTGGTGTTTGGACTCAATCCCCATCGAATTACAACGTATAGTTCGGAATATTGTATCGTATCGTATTGTATAGTATATCGCATGGTATATAGTATAGTTTGATACAAAAGATATAATATGATATATCCCAAGATCGTGTCGTGTTTGCAATAAACCCGTGAAAATTTTTATATTTTGCTCCTCGATGCCTGGCCTTTGTAAAATGATTTCATCATACGGTATAGTTAAAAGTGTAGGTCATTGGTTAGTATTATGTGTAGTTTTACGAATGGCATAAAGAAGATTTATGGAATTCGTCGTGCATCGGCTGAGTGCATTTACTATACAAATATTAAGCTGTTAACATGCATTCATAGCGAAATTCCAAGTTTCAATGGCAATAAAAATACATTTATAATTCCTGAAAAACAAATGCAATTAAGTACAAAATCATAAACTAAACTAAAACATAATTTGATAAACATTAAGCTCTAGTAAATTATAAATGCATCACTCAGTTGTAACACAAGATCATCAACGAATAAAATAAAAAGCAAAGGTAGCATATTGATAAATACCCATCCCTTTGTGAATATTATTAGATATTGAATTAAGAATCGCTTTCTGTTTCCTATTGCTGAGGTAACTTTTTGTGTGTTTGATCATTTTTACTATTAATAATATGATGGAGTTCACGATATTTCCGAATGATATCTTTTTAACGTTTATGCACTTTTAAGTCATGCTTATAGAATAATTACATATTGCTTTACATGTCACCGTTCTTAGTTCTCATAATTTACAACACAATCAACCCAATATTTTGCACTTACAGGGTCAAAATTGGACGCCTTTCATCTTGACCGTCTCCATTTCCTAAAATTCCACAAATTAGAACTTTATTGCTGAAAATACCCTTTTTGCGTGTCAGTCTTCATTTCCATGTCCTCCCGTTTAGCTTTTCTTTGAGCTTTCCCTCGTGAGACCGCAGAGAGAAATTTCGTTTTAGTGTGATTGTGAGCTTCCCCATTGTTTGACTGGCGTTCCATTCAATGGGATTGAGCCTGTCTCAGACGCCGAAAAAATATTTCCTTTTATTGCACTCAATCTCCGTGACACAGAAAGGCTGTTTGGTGCTTCTTTTAGTTTCCATTACTTCTAACCACCCATTTGCTATCCAATCGGACTCAATAGAGGTATCCTTCGCTAACTTAGGATAGCTCTCGTCGAGTAAACCCGGCCGTTGTTGATTTAAGAACTCTCAACTGGGAAGGTTATGTAAGGTATTTGCTCATTCATAGGTACAAAGGACGGGGAAATGAGAGACTTTAATGAAACTACGCCTCGGTTATAAGATGCCGAATAGATAAATAAGACAGGCCTCTGGTTCACGAGACTTTTCTTTTGATGAAAAGATTTTTCGTCAGAGCCCAAGTTTTCCGAGGAGATATGGATGTAGTCTTCTGAGAAACGCTCTTGCGAATAATTAGAGACATAATACATTGTTCGAGAGATGAAGTATACTTTTATGGAAAAAAATATGTAGTCTCTTTATTTGTTCCACTTTTCATGCATTTAATGAGTAAAATGAGGGAAAAACTGATTTTTGCTCAGTTATAAAATGCAAAGTTTGTGGATAAAAACTATATTGTTCGTATAAAATAAGACTATTACGTGCATGTGAAATGTTTCAACCCTTTCATACTTCAAGTTTCGTTTAAAAATTCATATATCAACCAAAACTATCAACTGCCTGCTAATTCATTGGTTCTAGGGATGTTTGAATTCTCGCACTCTCCACCATTAACTGCTTAACACATTCACTGCGGATCACTCCACCGTTGGAGTGATGAATGCATTGGAAATGGAGGTATCCGCAGTGAGCGTGTTGAGGTATTGGAATGAGGGTTACTAAGTAGATGAGGTAGATTGCTTTTGCTTTTCTCACTAAGCCATTATGTAAGTGTGTTCCACTATAAGCAATTACAACAAAATGAGCGTTACAATCTACATCTACATTATTACCCTGCAAGCAACCTTTCGGTGTATGGCAGGGGGTTTAAACGCGAAGTGTTCGAGTTACCTCTTCAGCTTCTTGTTGTCGCGTACCGTTCGCGGAAAGAATGAGTCCCTAAATCGACTTGTCCTCACATCTATTTCTCTTGCTTAACGCTTATTGTCGGATCGACGCGACGTAATTAGTAGGGGAGGTCGCATAATGCGGATTACATCTTCCACAAATGTACTTTCTCCAGATAAATCAAGCAATCGCAGCCTAGCTTCTATTCACCTTTTTATCAAGGATTCCCAACCTGCGTCTGAGAGCATTTGCGTAAGACTTGCTTTTCATTCGTTGCACTTTTAAACTAATCGAACAATTACACTTTTCGAGATATTTCAATGGAATT
This sequence comes from Ladona fulva, assembly GCA_000376725.2. Lineage (NCBI taxonomy): Eukaryota > Metazoa > Arthropoda > Insecta > Odonata > Libellulidae > Ladona > Ladona fulva. The sequence continues at coordinate 1,100,261 of KZ308348.1, read as the reverse complement.
AATCAGGAGTAATGCCACTATTCAGCAACAATTGTACTTGAATACAATCAGGTTCATAAACAAACTGAAATCAGACATGGGTATATTGGCGGACAGTGCCACTCGGACATTGTGCCAATAGACAAACGGAAAAGCTTTCATTCATCGAGATATACTTGCAAGAATAAACCCATTTGTGCTTCATAACTTCCAAGCGGTTCACCGCTTAAAAGCTGTACCTATAAGGAAATAGAAGGTTAATACATAAGAATTTTGAGAAAAGCTCCAAAAAGGCGTAGTTTGCCAGCAAATCAACCTTTGGGAAATTCCAAGCAGCGGCGGGGGTTAGAGTTCTCCGTAGCTGCGCTTTGGCACGTATTTTGGCAACTACGGGTAGCTGCCATCTTTAGGAGGAAAGAGAACTGAAAGCGTAAAGCGAGGTCTGCTTGCAAACTACGGCTCCTTGGAATTTTTTTTAGAACTACAATGTTAAATGCAGTTATTTAATGCTACGTAATATATGAGATAAAATCGCAGTGATAACTTCCAGTCAGAATCGAAACGGATTAAGACATACCATTGCAGGATGGCTTTCTTTTGAAGAATATTCATTATAATATATCACTTACTAAATTATGAAACGAAATGAAATATTAATTGACTAACCAAACTGGTGGAAAATTAGATAAGGTGGATTAGAGCTTAGAATGCAAAGATATTCAAATGGGGCGTCGCGATGTTCGTAGAAGGGAAATAATCCGCACCCATTCGTTCGTTGCCTTTCACTCTCCAAATAGAACTAAATCTTATTGTTAATCACCTGTGATACCTTTATCTTTAAATTTGGTGGTATTATCACCATTATCCGTGATTTTTATCAACTAATAATGATTTTTTTCTCCCTCTACAATTTGAATTTCCTTTTTTAAATGTTATTCTGACGAGTTCTTTGGTTAGGCTTCCTCAGCCGGCATTAACAACCTCTTCTCATTGCTTACTCCGTTTCCCGGTACTAATTACAAATTGGCAAATTAAAAATATATTTATGTATCCTCATCCAATTTACTTCCGTATTTTTTATCTCCAGACGTAATTTGTGTATGAGAAAATGTCACACCCAAGCGAATGCAACGACTCGGGAATTTATAGCTCGTAGATCTACTTTATCGTTACATCGCTGGTTTTCTGTCTAATTGTAAGGCAATTTTCAGATTCAATTATCAAAAATAAGAAACAAATTGAGATTGTGATACAATGTAGTAATATTTTTCTAATCTGCCATTATAGCCATCGACCTGAAGGACGTTCGGATCTAAAACCGTTCAACCATCAACTACAAACCGTTTAGAGAGGGTGTGAGGCTACCAAGCACATATAATTGAGTTGGGTACCTCATTTTACTCAGAATTTAGACATAATATTGTCCGTAGAATAAGAATAGGAAGAAAGCCTATGAATTTCATGGCATTCATTATGCAGTGACAGAGATGCATGTGATAATTCCGCAGACCTCATATCTTGGCAACTTTCATAACATCACAGCCGCAATCAAGACTGCGACATAAGTGACGAACTAAAGGCATCTTTCAAAGTTCTATAGCAAAATATATGAGAAATACTACTTCAGCCAAGGTACGGTAACAGGAAATTGTGTAATATACCTCTTGAAACATGAAAATTAATTCGAAATTTTATAATTAATTGTTCCACTCATAATTATAGTTGGTGTATCTCAAAGAACGACCCTTGCAATATCGATTGATGAGAAAGATCTATCCAGTATTCCGATTCCTTTGTGTTTGAAAGCTCAGGACAGATCATGAGAAAATATTTCAATCTGATCTTCAATCTATGCATTTCAATATGACAATCTGATGTTTCATACCACGGTGAGGTCATCCAAATTCCTAAGATTCATCGTAAAAAACGCAATATCAGTATTCAGTTTCTTTTTTTACCTCGAAAATAAATATTTTCAGTTAACTTTGTCAGCTGCATATTTCCAAGTTAGTTATCAGTATCATGTGTAACCCCAGGGTATATCTCATTTTCAATTCTTCAGCCTGTTATTATTTGTGACACAGTTAAAATGTTTTGGCGTTTTTCCTTATCAATGGTCATACTAATACCATTACCATCACCATCTTGTATGGAAAATATTTATGCTTAATACCATGTACCATTTTAGCGTAATGTATGATCAAAGAGGATTATATAGAATGAGATAGTAGACAATTGATGTTAAAATATTTCCCTGGCAATGGAAACATGAGAATTATCAGCCTCAGTATCATGAATTATATATTTCGTGGTTTTTGAATGGCCCAATGGAAAACGCGAGGTTAAATAAAGTTGTTTGAGCATAAATTTAGAAATNATACATTAATTTACCTAAATATTTGTTGGCAAATAGATATGTTGGAAGGAATTGAATTGGAAACCGTTTAAGGATAAGAGAAAAATCAAAAGACTTATTTGTATGTATCGGACATACACTGCTGAGCCATCCTGAAAGCCCAATGGAAAACGCGAGGTTAAATAAAGTTGTTTGAGCATAAATTTAGAAATAATATGAATGTATTTGATTGCAATGTAAAACGATATGTTTACATTATCTTAAATATTATCAAGAAATCTTTAGATTTTAAATGCCGAGAATCTCCTACGAAAGAAAGGCTGAAATTAGAGTGCATAAAAGGCATTCTGTTTGTGTTAAGGGAATCCTCGAGGTCGAGGTAAAAGCATCAATTTCAAAGGCAGACAAAGAGAGATGTAACGATCGTATTGTAAACATTCTATGTGCTTTCAGATACGAACGGAAGTGGTTACAGAACCTGGTCTGATACTTATTTCTCGTTTTAAAATTACTTCGTTTGTACTCCTCTTGTGAAACAGGTTTGAGAAGAATTAGTGTGAACTAATCCACTCAATGAAAATGGCAAAGTAGCTACATAAACTATTTAGGATAGAAAGGAAAATATCGTGTTTTGATACATATTTAAAAGTAAAAGCTGTTTGAAATTTTCCTACTTCGATTTATGAAATTATTTTCAAGAGTTGGTTTTAAAATTAGAATAACGAACGGCACATTGAAAATTTGAAAAAATAATGATTATAATAGAGAGAATGTTATATTATATGATGTTATATAATATTATATGTTGTTACATATACACTGGCAAAAATACGATTATCATAAATTCTATCTGTGTTCTAGCGTAATATCACGTTAATCAAGATACGAAGAATCAGTTTTCTGCCACTCATTTTATTCTTGTTTTTGAAAATGAATAAGAAATCTCGAGAACAGAACACAACCCCTCCTAGAACAAGAAAACTCACTCCCTCTCTGTCATAAAAGAAGGATTTGACCGTGTAACGACGGAAACATCTTATGGAACAAGTCTCATGTTCCTTTATGATATCCCATTGTCAACAGGGTAATGTCATTGTTAGTTGAACCCTTTCTTAATTAGGTATATCCTAGAAAGGAAAACGAAGGATCTCTTCTTATGATAGCTAAGCTGCTCAGGAAACGGAGTCCAATTTCAATGGTATGTAAATACTATTTTTGAATTGGAAGATAAAATTGGGAAAATAAGGCAGGGAAAAGTCTACGAGAAGATCAATGTAATACAAAGTGGTCATTATTATGTAAAAATGCTGCGTTGCAGAACGGAATTTGTAAAGCTGCAGAATTCTGCAGAAACAAATCTGTCAACAAGAACATACTCGACACGGTTGTAGAAAGGAAACTAATGAGAAATTTTCATCAACTATTCATGGAAATTAATAAATCAGATGTCTTTTATAGCTCTAAGCATCACGACGAATATGCTTTGATGATCCATGGCTATTATCATTATTTTACGCTTAATTGATAACTGAATAGGCAGTCCTACTACCATATCCAGTTTAATGGAATGATTCGTTTGTCTTTCGGTACAAGATTGAGAAGAATGTATCTTTTATTTACTTTTGTCTCAGTTGTGTTTATGTCTGAGATAAAATAAAAGCTACTGTGGTATGAGTTATGCTGAACAATATCAAAATGGTTTCTCCTTATGCAATGTTACGAAAACTGTTACTCGTAGAGTTATTAAGCTTCACTAACGTGGGCTTGTTCTTATATCCTATAGCATTCTTATAATTGCAGCATTCTGGCTCAGTGAGGAAAGGAAGAGAAAATTACCTCATTCCTCATTTTGCCTATTAAGCCTCATCTCTATGTCCCAGACTTTTCGTATATAATTTTGGAAGGGATGAGGTTTAAACCAGCTTCCAGGCTGAAGACTGAATAAATAGAGTGCCGATGGTGGCAAAATGTAACAAAAGTCACAAAATCCAAAAACCACCAAAAACGGGAAAGTTGAGCCTAACGCTCGCCTAACTTCTCGTCACAAGTAGTCACTTTCTCGCCTCTGAAGATGCACTCTGGGAGTGCGAAACGCGCGTTAGGCTCAACGTTCCCGTTTTTGGTGGTTTTTGGATTTTGTGACTTTTGTTAGGCTGAAGACTGCAGAAAAACAGAAGAGGCAATCTTGAAACTTTAATGGGAAGGTTTCCGCTTCAATTTCTCGATATCGGTCAATACGGGAATCAATGAATTATAGTAGGACGTAGGAAAAAGGCGGAAACATATACAAGGCTACTACTAGTAAAAGAACCAATTGATCACCTTGCTTAGTTCCCCCTGTGAATGAAAGGGATATCAACCTTCCCTTGTCGCACTCCGAAAGGCGGCTTGCAGGGTATTTACGTAGATGTAAGCGTATCTTTGCTATGATTTTGGTTTCAATGAGTTTAAATATCACAAAGGACGGAAGTATAGGCAATCAAAGTGCTGCAATCCATTCAGGTAAACTTCTCTGCATAATTTGTATTATTTTCCCAAAAATCGGCATTCGCAAATAAAAAAGTGGCCAAAATAATCTTCTAATTACTAGGAGATTGATTATCTGTTACATGATCCCAGAATGAAGTCCTTTTCTAAAATAAATGCAATAATTTTCATCCAGATATTCGACTGAAAAACAGTTGTGATACATCGTTAGCTACTCTTTAAGCGTTCGGAACTGTAGTCGTGGAGATGGTCATTTTGGATCACGTTCATTGGTGCTCTCTATCGTGTACATCTTCTGATGAATTTGAATGGATTTGGCAAGCATGGCACTTTACCAACGCCGTTTGACTTTTCGAAACTATACCTGTTGAACTTACTTGATTGCCGTAACATTCGCTCAAAATCAGCAAAGTTAAATGTATGCAACAACGCTCGAGTAAACCACAGACTGTGAGGGCGACGTCTGATTTTCATATTCAGATCCCAATTGATGTTGCGATGGTTGTCAGGGAAACTTCGAATCGTGATGACGTTAGCATGCGCAAGTGAAGTGCATTTTGTGTACTCATGCAGTGTATGGTGTTTGTGTTTTAAAAATATCGTTTTCGTTGCATATTGTTTTTCGCACGTTTTAGTTTACAAAAAGCCGATTTCCTTATTGCAGCGAGCGTGGTGAAACGGGAGAAGAGTTCCTCTTTAATGAGAATATCTTGCTTTTTTATTCAAATCTGGTCGTTTGATGAGAATTTTGAGCCGTAGCATACTATTTACTATTAGCATCCAAAAACATATTAAAACGCTCTAATCTTCATCGATATTTGATAAATATTTTTTTATTTTAACCGTAACAAGAAGAATTTCCCGTGCTTAGTACTATGTTATAAAAAATTTAAAATTTTCAACTGCTTTATGAACATAAAATGATATTTCAAAATTGAAAACCTTGTTTGTTGTAATTATGGTACTGGAACAATTTTCTTCTCAAAAAACTTCCTCGTAGTTTTTTAATATGAAATGTTACTTTTATTTTTGGTAATGTAATCCTTCTCTATTCCGTGTCTCCTTTTCTTAAATCGAAATCAATACATTAATTTACCTAAATATTTGTTGGCAAATAGATATGTTGGAAGGAATTGAATTGGAAACCGTTTAAGGATAAGAGAAAAATCAAAAGACTTATTTGTATGTATCGGACATACACTGCTGAGCCATCCTGAAAGGAATAACAAAATAAAATAATGCCCCCCTTTTCTGGGAAAAAATTACCATAATTTTAAGGTCAGTACTAAGGGCCACAACAAGGATGTGGGTAAATGCTCCTTCTTAAATAGAACGGCTGTTCGGAAAAATAACAATGCGGTAATTTTTCTTAGAATAGTTGTAAAATCCGTAATTCTGTCTCGTTCCATTATGTATTTCCACTCATAATCTCTGCACCATATAAGAGGAGACTTTCTAGTCTCAAGCTCGCTCAGAATAAACGCGTTTCTATTCTATTCTTTTCCGTATTACGTTTAAAATAAAGTTATATTTTTTTGGGAACGTTGGTAGTTATCCACATATTATAAATGGAAAAATGGGAAAGTTGAAAGCAATACCGCGAAGAATTAGATCGCAACGAATACACATAATCGATACACGAAGATTTTCGTCGCGTGTGTGGAGTGCTCTTTGGTTTTTCAAAATCTAAGCTGCATTGGGAGTATGAAAAGTTATACAGTTTTCTTTAACAGTCCATTTCAGTTATTTATCTGATATATATCGTGGAGATCTGATGAATAGGTGAATATGAGCCTCGAAATCAAAATCTTATTTCGAAAATAAATGATGTAGGTCTTTACATATACAATGTGCAACTATTTGCAATTGTGTTTGCTAATCCAGTTAGAGTAACTGTTTATGAAATTCCGATTTATTTAATCTTATTTGGTCGTTTTATGTGAAAATAAACGAGATCTAAGTTGTGTATATAAGTCTCTAAACAACGGAAACTAGCATAAAACAATCCATTGCAGATTCCCTTCAATGTCCATCTGTATATGTGAATCAATTTTTCGTAACATATGCATTGATTCCCTTTTACTGGTTCACTTTGCAATGAAGCGAAGCACGTGGCATATATTATGACACGTTTGGAATCCTAATCAAATTATGTTACGGATGATTAATAAAAATAACGTAGTGAATTATATTTATTATTAGCGAAAATGTGAATAAAACTGAAGAGAAATTTCCACAGTCGATGTCGAATTATGAGTTGAGTCCGAAATGTGATAAAAATAAGTGGAAGCGATCAATTGGTAACAAGGAACTGAAGGAGGAATCAGAGAAACGAGTCAAGTGGCTATAGCATGGGAATTCCCAACGAATGGAAGGCCCAATGAGCAGTGGTCAACGTGATAAAGATACATTATTAACTTCTCCCATGAGTCACTTTGTCCGATAAATCAAGAATAATGAGGAATTTTCCTTGAGCCACCGCAGAGGAATCAATATGGGGCGAAGCGTATTTCAAACAGCGATTTGGATAGTCCTTCGGATAATGAAATGCAAAGGTTTGCTATTCAATTCGGAAGGAGAAACGCATACAGTGATCCAGATTTTTGGGTTTAATTTATTTCTTAGGAAACAAGATGTCAACGTACCATAACAGAAAATTTTAAATTTTATAACTAATCTTAAGTTTTAAACTGAAAAAAGCTTATTAAATTTGTTAATGACAAGCTCAGCTTTACAAAATGCCATAACGCAAGAATAGAAAAAAAAACGTTTTTTCTTCCACAATTTTCAAATTTCAACGACTTTCAAAAACGATTTATCGACGGATAAATTCGTCTTGGTCAGAATGCCTGATTGGGTGAAAACCTTTTGTTGTTGCATTAGGCTGGTAATTTCCATGTCATTGTAATGCAAATGATAATCTCCTGATGATAATTTCACTCGATAAGTTTTCTTCACCTGAATAGTTCAACAGCTTTTGACTCATATATACTCGCAATTATTCTGCAATTTGTTGATTATTGTATTACCGCGATTGCAAATTTGGTGATTTTGGTTACTTAATCACTATGGGCTATTAAGCTCGGATATATATCATTTTATTTTGAAACAACTTCATCAATCTAGTTGATATTAAAGTCACCCGACCGCCAAAATGAGACCTGAAAGTCACTCACACTTGTTGAGGAATGTCCAAAGGCAGACGTGAACGATAACTTAATGGGAAGGTATTAAGGCTACATCTACAGGAACATCCCGGAACCTGTGACGTCATAATGCGGATGTCCACCTCTGCGGGATTGAAGAGAAACAGCAATTGTCAAAAGAAATTCACTGAGCGCAGAGGCTATTGTTGAAGGTCACGAGAAAGGGGAGCAAGTGCGTGATATTTTCAAGGGGAAAAGGGAATCCTGATATTTGTAGGAAGTCGTAGCCTTTGAAACGAAAATATATTTTAAGAAAGAAGGCACTTTGGAGATAATTCAGGAAATAATGGAAAATAAAATTAATCATGAGCCAAATTTTATGAGAGAATCATATTCAAAAGGATTTAGGTGACGAATCGACTGTTTTATAACTTCTTAACTTACTCTTATTACTACTACGTTGTATTTCAAAGGATTGTAATTAGTCATACGGCAGCTTTTTGTTACCAAATGAAAGTTCTAGTCCACTTTTCTCACAAACCTATACCCGTTGTCAGAAGATAAATTGACAATATTTTAGTCGTATTATTATGTGGAATATTTTTTACTGTCGTTTGGTCGGTTAAAGTGTACTCTTATGAAAAGTGAGTTGGAGTCGAAATATTATGTCAATGAAAACATGTCGATGAATATTTCCAAGTGTTACTTAGTAGAATTGCACAAGAAACAAAAAAGGGCAACCATGAAAGTTTAACCACTCCGTAGAACATTATTTTAAGGTTTAACAGTTTGATTGGCTGTGAGCTATCGTCCTAGCAGATAAATATTTAAGCTTTTTACACCTAAACATTAATATTACTCTGTGAAAAGTTTTGTATCTATCCTGTTTTTATTAGGATTCTATCATTAAAATTATTTTAACAATATTGTAAGTAGCCATTCACCTATAATAGGAGTCAGGATTGACTAACTTATTCAATTTCTGTAAAATTAATTAAGTTTCATATTTACAAAATAAATGTTGTAACTTCTTGGAAGCATGCGGATTGGATCCGTAAGCTAAACGTCATGCATTCCGTCAAATACCTTTTCAAGTATTGGAGCAAATATTTACTCATGCTTGACATATTTTACATGTTTGAGGCTAATTGTAATATGAGTACATCGAAAAAAGGTTGAAATAATACGCATCTACATCTGTACCCTGCAAACTGCCTTTCGGAGAGTAGCAGGGGGTACATGCACCATGACTCTACTTCCCTAATCGATTACTTTCTCGTATTGACCTGGGAGAAAATGAATTCTTGAGACGACTAATTCCAGTATCCTTTTATCTGACTTTTCTCTCAGTATCAGAACTGCCAATGTAACAGAGAAGACGCACAATACATCTGTGAACGCTGTTTCTTAAAACTGATTGAGTGAGTTAAGCCTGTTTCAAATCCTTCTATCTTCTATAGATACTCATTCTGCCTAACAATTTTTTACGAAACGTGTCGCCTTTCGCTGAACTCTTTCTAATTTTCGAATGCAACACTTTTCGGTAGGTACTATATGCATACTAAAGATAAGGCCTAACTAATTCAAGGTAAAATCTTTCACGGACTTTCTCATCGCTCTTACCGATTATTCTTTTCACGAATCTGGATTTCTGAAGTGTTCGTCCACATATATTACGGATTTTGGGTATCCTATGTTAATTAAGTTATTCGTGGGGGTTACTCCATCATATTTCACCTACACTATTGTTAATAAAGTTTTCCCTCGGGGGATAAACGAATAATCATTGGCGATAGCTTTTCCATCGAACGAATTATTGACTGAACATTTGTTTACATTTAGCTCTAATTGCTAAAGCATTGCACAATTTCATAATTCTATCTAAATTATTCGATATGGTTATCTTATCCTCTCTACTCTGTATTTCCCTATAAATTACCTTGTCCTCAAATATCCTATCCTTATTATCTATGTCATTAATAAGGTCGTTGATGTATACTTTAAATTTTTAGTCATTTATATGGGATATTATTAAATTATTTCCGATAAACTAAAAATATCGCGTCGATTTGCCTTTTACTTTTAACAGATTGCAAGACGTTGTGAACCAATAAGACCAGTTGAGACTCGCAAGATCGTGTCCTACGAAAACCGTGTCGATTTCTTAACCTTTTGGCTGCGACAACCGACTAAAGTCGATTTAAATTCATAGTCCTAAAGCTGCATCTAATCGTAATACACAGCGAAAGGGTTAGTATAAATTTGGACGTGTTGAGAAAGCCCATGAAAGAACTATCAGTTATATGTCCTATTATATAAACACCCAATGACGTTAAAGTGATTGGTCCATATAATGTTATCGGTACTTTTCAAAGAGAGAAATTGAGTGGTCTGCCTAAATTTAAATGTATCTATAATTAGTCTAAACCTTTTATCTAGAAATAATTAGACAGGAGTGGAGATTCTCTTTTCATCGGAAGGTCCCACGTATCATATCCAAGTATCAAATGAAACCATTAGATCGCATGCAAAGGCATTTAAAAGTTAAGTAGTTCAAAATCGACAGATCTGTAATTAGTTCGCTGTATAATCTAACGGGTAATATTTCTCGGTTTATTTTCTCTTCAAGTCATAATATACACTGAAAAAAATATCTTAATTTCCGGTATCAGACTCAAGAAATGAGGATAAGGCCGCACTGGACGCCAGAAAAAGCCTCACGCGGCTTGAAATCCGCAAGTTCAAAGGTCCGCAACTTAGCAAAGGTGCCTTTTAGAATATGTTTATCCTCAATGAGAAATACTTGGACCTCAAGATTTGAAGAGGGGAAAGCTCTACTCAAAGTGGGGTGGAAAATGTTTGTTGAAGGATTGGCTATGATAACAACAGTCGCCACATAGTGGGGGCAGTCCTTTCCCTCTTTTGTCACGCTCATTGAATTAAGTTTTTAGACGCCCTTGAGTCGACCTTGAGGAGGAAAGGGCGCGGACAAGTTGGAGAGGTTAAATAAGAGAAGAGTGGAAGAGGAAAAGCAAAATAAACAAGAGAGATAGAAAGGATGCGACGGGAGATATGAATTTTTAGCAAGGACTAAAATATTACGGTCTTAATTTGTTGGGAAAGAAAATAACAGGGTTCCTCTTCCTTGCTACGTGCCTATATTTCATGACCTTGAATGTATAGCATAGATAATTTGAGGGTATAAAAAGTAGTAGGATATGCAAATTTAGCTACGGTAATGCAGCATTTAACGGAAGTAAACTAGGATATATTCTATTTGCAAAAGTGTCTTGGAACCCTTACACAAAGGATTACCTGGATCGCGTATTCTCTCATGCTTATAATTTCGGAACCCTTTTTTCCACTGCTGAAGTAATTGCATCTGCAGAACGTTAAAACTGCTGAAATAAATTTAATATTATAACCTTCGGATTATTGTCTAATTTTCAATTTTTTCTATCTTTTTTGTGTTTCAGCAATATATTTTTGACTTTCCATCATCACCTATCTACACTAAAATTTCAATTATAAAAGACATTCTGCTCATTATATTACGTAATGTAATGGAGTGAATGTCAGTGAAATCGATCACAAAATATTTATGGAGTAGAAAAAAATGAAACTTTTAGAATAGTAGCATTTTAAGCTCTTTAATGATTGATATGTAAGAAAGATTCTCGGGTTTCCGCCCAGTTAAGTTCAGGAGACATTGCCAACGTTTCGATGACAATCTCTGACATCTTCCTCAGGGCTGAGGTGTCGTGAAACATTCTTGACTTTGTATTGAGGAAATTTTATGTTACTATTATTCCGAATATTTTTGATGATTTTTGTAAGAAAAAATGGGGATTTTCCTATTATCTATATTTATCGGTTATTGGCGGAAATACAAGATCAAGAGCATCAAATCTCGCTGTTAATACTGAAACTAACCTTATAATGGTAACAAAAATCCTTTCTGCGCAGGGATAAGCTTTTATTTCCAGTGTAGAGGAGATATGCTTACTTTCAGAACCTTGTGTGTGCCACGACCGCATGCTTTCACCAGCAGTGGTCCTTTGGTTGTGGAGAGACTACTGCTATGCTATTGACATATTGTTGTTTAGTTAAATAATTTAGGTAAGGCTTTCTTTAGTTCTTGCTTGTTCTTATGAATCCTAGAATATGGTGCGATTAATTGAAAATGCTGTATACTTATGAGACACGTGATTGGAATTAACGGATCGATGCACAGTTTCCTAAGTGAGGTTGAAAAATGGAAATTTTTCAAACTCTATGGTTAAAGACCACCTTAGGAAAATCAATACCTGATTATAGAAACAGCATGCTTCAGAGCTAAAACAATAAACCACAGGTGAGGAAGCTTCTGTTTCTACGCTACGTGCGGCATTTTCAGGCGTTAGTGAGGCCTCTTCGTCCTTCCCTGAAAGGACATGGAACAACATGAAAGCATAAGTTTGTCTCTTCGCCTCGTTTACTATCCTTAGTGCAAATAAACTACAATAAATCTATTCAAGTTTACATAGCGATACGTAATTAGTTTTGCTGCTAATTTTCGATCTTAATCTATTTTAATGTATACAACACGCCAACCCATCGTGACGTAATGGGTCCTTGTAAAGAATCTTATTCCTTATAGAAGTAGAATTACGGGAGTAAGTTCCTAAATCCTTAATGGAAGAGAAAGCATATTCTCCCATTGGAGAAAGAGGGATGAATTGGGGAAGGAATACATCAGAGGAATAATAAGGTAAAGGGTGACCGTGAGAAAGGGTGGCGTCATGTTTATCATTAAGGCTTGGGATTAGTGAGATGGAGCGGTAGTAAAAAGGAGGTCTGTGAGGATGAGATAATCTTCTGCAGATGCCAGAAAATGGATAAAGGTCTGAGGATTAAGGGTTTATCTAAACAAGTGGCTTAACGCAGTTTCAATACTCCCCCGAAGATGGAGTTTGTGTGACAATTAGATCGCGCCCTTGGATTATTGTGTAGGAAGTATGACACACTGCCTCGACAGAATTATCTGTTGGTTAATATTGCAATTTCTGATAGCTGTCAGAGCGGGTTATCGCTGCCTTATTATGGACACTTTTCATTTTCCGTTTGATATAAGATGGAGAACAATTTAACTTTACCTATGTCTCAGTTATGATCATGGCTGTGGTTACGTGAAAGTTACTTAATGTGACTATGAGTGATGTTAAATAATCGCTTTCATCCTAAACAATTCTTATAGAATTCTATGTATAGAATCACACATGGCACTTCACTGACGTTAGCTACATCTTAGCGTCGTTTTCCACCCCTTTGAGAAAAGTAAGGAAAGATTAGCTCATATCTCATCTTGGCTAGTAAGCCTCATTCCATCTCAAAAGTGTTTGGTAGCTAAAACTGGAGGGATTGATGTTCGAGTCAGTTTTTGAGCTGATGACTTACGTGGTAGACATCATGTCATTGAAAATTTTCCTTTAATCAAATATAGGGCGAAATTATACGTCAACTTAATAAATAACCTATTATACCAAGGAATTGTTTTAAGTTTTTTATTAGGTATATTTTTATCAATGACATTTTATCGAGAATTAAGGGTTACATAAGTGCGAAAAAAATGCGTTTTGGTGTGATTATTCACGAATAAAAGGTCTGAATAGTTTTTTAGCCTTAATTTGAGCGTGATTTGTTTGCTGTCCGTGTGCGTTTAATATGACGAAATAATAGCGAGGTATAAAGGCTGAATGCCCTGTCCGAATATAATGCGATTTCGTAGTGCGGTGTCCAGAGCAGTTAATCCACGAGCAGCGGACAATGATAAAAGGTGGCTCAACAACATAGATTAATATCCTTCAACTTAGGATCAGCTTTACTTAATAACCAAGTCACCTCCCACGATTTATGTTACCGTCTCTCATCGAAACACGATTAGGATTTATTGCTTAGTGTACAAATTACAATCAGTACAATTCTACAAAGATGCATATTGGAGAATAAAGTACACCTGTAAAGATTTTTATTCGCTAGGACGTGATTTTAAGTCGACATTGAAACTATTAATGTAAAGTGATTNCGATACACAAAGGAAAATGAACCGAGGATTTCAGTAACTTAGCTGCCCTTGAAATTTATGCGCTGTATTAAAAATTAATTGAATTTCAAAGTAAGGTTTTTCATAGAATTTGATTAATGGATGATTTTACTAAGAATTCTCTACATGATACAGGGATTATTTCCATATAAACTGAATTAAAACAAAATTTGAGTCCTCAATTAAAGTTATGTAGATATATGAACCCTGAAAACTTTCTTTCGGCAATCAGTGGGAGTAGTACCGTGTAACATATATCCCTGGTTGGTTACTGTCGCGTATCGTTCGCAGAAAAATAAATTAAACCTATGATTGACACTTTCTGTGGTCCTCGGAGAGACAAGTGGGTAACGCGTTCGCAGAAAGCGATCCCGGGCTCGATTCGTGGTGGTTGTTGAATAGCGCAGAATGAGCTCAGATGCCCAAGTATATTCATACAAAGTACTTAAGTAAAACTCGTTGTAGAATTCGGTAAGAATCGACTTTCAGGGTTCAGCATCACACACACACATACATCTGTAGCTTACGCATCGGAACAGCCGAGTTTAAGTCAGAGTCAAAGTAAATAAACAATACATTTTCTTTATCGTTAATTAGAATTTACTTCAATTCAATGATTGTACACTTCATTGCAGAATACATACATAATGTCATGGTTTTCAAATGGAAGTCTTCTCTGGAAACTGAACTTTGCGTATCTTACAGAATTTGAGGCACGCTCTTTTGCAACACTCAGAAAATATTCTCTCAAAGTAAATGTTTGCTAAAAATCTGCATTTTTCGGCAGATTAGACTTTAATTTCATCTTACATTTTCTAGATTCTTTTGAGTCAAAGTTGCTAGCTCAAGGGGCAATGCTTGGGCATTTTTTTCTCCGTTCTTTGCGAAGGAAGTGTTTGGCTTTGTGTGATGATAGCACGAGGCTGCTCCTCTCCTGTGTACACGTCGCCGTTATGAGTTTAAGTGACTTTGAGTATCGCCACGGGAATAGCGGGTGGATCGCATCGATAATGGATAATGCATCCAACCGCCGCCATTTTCAGAACGTGGCCTAGAATACTTAGGAAGAAGTCGAGACTCAAATGCGCTCTTATCTGAATGTCATATATGTTGCCTTTGGGAATCCATAGCATGTAATTACACTTAGACGACGCTAAGTCAGCTCAGTATGTTACGGTTGAAGACAAACTAAAAGATACGGAGCTCAAATTGGTGAATTATGAGCGGATGTTTGTGTAGCATTTATATCGCCATTCTACAAGAGCAAAGACATAATATGATCTTTCATATCAAGGTAAACATATTTTCAATTGCCTTCTTGAAATTTTATCTTTCATGAAAAACCTTTCATAGTGGTAATTCTCAATACTTGCTATTTAAATAATCGAAGTAACACATTGGATGCTTTCCGTATTATTTCCTTGTAATATAACGGAAATTGATTTTTAAAAGAAAGAACGCTTCTTGATAGCTGCTGAGGTATGAATTATGATAAACAATGGCATTTATCCCTGTCGCTCATTGATTGATGTGATTTCATAGGGCTGTTTTGCTGCACTAACTTCAAAGGAAAAAATAAAGGAATTGGAGATGTTCGAATTACAGGAAACAAGAAATACGATAGATATATATGGATACTGATAAAAATTGGCAAAATAAAATCAACTGAAATTCTTTGTCTTAATGTTGTTTTGACTCACAAAGATAACAATTCAGAATAAGGAAGCTTTTACTGAAGTAAACTTCGCTCATCATTTTAGCACTGCTATTTAGTATTGGTTATCAAGAGGTAATAAAAAGCTCTCCGCAGCCTGTGGACAATATGTGAATTATAAAATAAATTATTTAAATGTGTAGGCTTTTTTACACGAAGAAGTGGATTTTGAATCTGAAAAAAAAATTCACAAAACTATTAACTCATATCTGGTACGAAGGCTTTCGCTGCACGTAGTAAATTCAATGTTGGTTCTCGGGAACGCAGCGGTGGTCATTCTCATATGACTAAAGAAAGGGAAGAATATCGGAATCTCTGCAATGTTGTAGGAACGCCAATGAGGATAGCAATCGGCACTTCTTCTTTCGGAGGTTCTCCAACCTCCTCGTCTTCCTGGAAATCTCCTCCCCGTAGAGGCGAATAAATCTGGTACGAAGGCTTTCGCTGCACGTAGTATATTCAATGTTGGTTCTCGGGAACGCAGCGGTGGTCATTTTCATATGACATCGTCATGTCATATGAAAATGACCACCCCAACCCAATACATGAGTTAATATTCAATGTTGGTTCCCGAGAACCAACATTGAATATTAACTCATATATTAACGCGAATCGTTGCTCGTTCATTATTTTTCATTCGTTCAAATTTCACAAATCATAGCCAAATTACATAGATTATGATTGGATTGTTCTGTAGCATGACTATACTTATAGGTATTCCATTCCGCATCGACAGTATGATTCTTGAAGAATGATACGAGATGTAAAATGTAACTAAATTTATAAATACATCAGTGATCACACGAGAGTATTGTTAACTAATATTAGATGTTCTGACTATGAGGCATTTTTTCTTTCTTTCCAATAACTCAATAATTCTTTTTATCCCATCCAGTTGATGAAATTCCCAACTCTATGTACAAAATTGGCATACATATATTTGTTCTTCTATTATATTGTATTCTTACCTTTATTTCCCTTTTCATTTCTCTAGTGCTTTTAGCTAGGGCATTAATGCATGTCATATAGAAGGTATATTCCTCGAACATCGTAAATAGGGACGTATCAAAACTCTAATAAAGGTCCTCTTCTCACATAGCAAGACGAAATATTAGTTATGAGTAACAGTTATGATTAAATTGTTTGTAATTTTAATCACAGTGGTGGTTTATTTCAAAGACGAAATAACGACGATTATTAATGGCGATTAGCAAAGTAATTGTTTACTTTAATACGATTTGCATAATGTTAAACAAACAAATTAGCTGAGTTCCGCCATTGAATAAAATTTGTAGTTAAATGCAACGCGGTTAGATTCTTCAGTGTATGCTCTAGCACGTGTACACATTCTAGCACGAAAACTCTAATTCCGGAAGATGAGAGACACTGCTGAAACCCAGTCGTCTCGCTTGAAAGCCCCGTTCCGAAATTTCCCAACCTAAACTCGGTTTTATTTGTACATCTGATCGCACCTGTGAGAGAGGGAAGCATTTCCGATTCCATCGCCTTCTACCCATTGAACAGAATCCTTAAATGAGAATGGAAAACGAACGAGAATTATGTAAAGGGACTGTAATAACCTCGCAGTGGCAAAGTGGGTGATTGCGGAATAGGAAACATGTTTGTCGGAATACATCTGGGGCAAAGAGTCGGGATGAAAGGAAATTGTTGAAGATGAATTGTGGTTTCATTATGGAAAAGAAGGTACCGGGGAATAAGTGACCCTGGAAAGGGCGAAGACGTGGAAATAAGAGAGGAGATATGACGTTATTGTTGTCATTTGTGAAAGATGAAACCCAAACCATACCTTTGGGGTTCACCCAGGGGACTTTTGACCCAGAGATATTACACCCGTGACTTTTCATCCAGAGATTTTGCTCTCAAGAGTTGATTCACTCACAGTATTTTGTTCGATAGATGATTTTCCAGATGGTATTTCTTAAACGCCCTCCGGCGAAGACCCTTGAAAGTCTTTCTTATGAAGAATTACTTTGCGTTGAACCTGGGACAGTTGAGAAGAGATGTTAATATTGCAATTTCTGATAGCTGTCAGAGCGNCAAGCCCCCCAAAGTTTCTACAAATATTTCATTCAGAAAAAAATCTCAAGGGTCTTATTAACAAATATGTGTGCGCTTAAATTATATCTTTATAGGTAATAAAAATATATATGTAACTGTGCATGTGTATAGGGTTCTTGGATATGTTTTATGTTCAAGATTGAATGCATCTAAATTGGTCTATGGTTCGATGTCAGGGCCATCGTCTGTATGAAATGTACCACATACGATGCTCGTGTCCTATTCTCGTGATGAGATTCAATTGTTTCACATGACATCGTTAATTGAAGGAAGTTCAAGAGATTATCGGTTACAATCCCTAAGTTCAGCCCCCCAAGCGGAAATTCTGGATGCGACCCTGGACTCGGGTACAGGGATTACAACAGCACTCTGTCTTCTCCCAATCTCATTCCAGAGGAAATATATATCTAAATCACACTGTTCGACTTCTATTCACGACTCGTGACTTTCCATCGCAGCTTTTTCCTCCTTCATTCCATCCGATTTCTTCATTTCGCGCACGCACATCGCGGCTCACTTGTTTCGCACCCTTTTGCGCTCGTGACCTATATCCCTCGCAGATGGCGCTGTGTTCACATTTCCCATTTCTAAGGAACGATCTCGCGGCCCCAATATTGAGTCTTCCAATCGCCTTAAAGTCGACATATCCTTCGGGTCATATCCTCCTCTTCCTCTGCCGATATCAGAAGACGTTTTAATGGTCGCTGTACGGCAGAATGGGTGACATGGGTTGTGTGGAATGTTTTTCTACGACATTTCGATGATCCCCCGCCTCGCGACGCGACACGCAAATCGAGTCTCAAATTTGGGGCTGAATCTGCTCTTTCTTGCTTCGCATTTTCAGATAGAATACAACCGTAAAAATTGAGTTTTTAACGTATACATTTCTACCACTTTTATGCTAGCGGGCATGAGTAACATTATAGCTGGGTTCAGTACTCGTTCGCAAGAAATTTTCATGTTTCTTTTGCGAATATAATTGACATATTCAAGCGCAACTCCGTGAAATAAATAAGAGCAGATCTTAAAAGAAAAAAAACTTATGCTGAAGCTACGAAGTGTTTTCTCCGAAAATCTATTGAGTGAATATCGATCTTGTCTGTACGATGCATATGACTACAAATCATAATACCACTGCATAAAATGTGCAGAATATGGGCTCCTAAATCTGCAACCGGTTTATAATGTGTCAGTTAATTCACTCTAAACATGTTTTACCAGAATGAAGTTATTATTACGAAGAATTTCTCATTTCAAATTCCGCAAAAGGCTTACATTTAGAAATACAGAATATCAGTACCTTTGCCAAAATATCTACAATAGCTTGCAACCAGAGTTCTTAAATAATTTTACCTTGCATATGAACAAGGAAAGGATTTTAGGTACTTGGCGTGCACCGAGGAAAATTCGCAAGGAGAAACGGACATGAAAAAAGTTTGACAGATCGTTCTTTAGAACCGTCAGACTTTTTTCATGTCCGTTTCTCCTTGGGAACTTGCATATGAAATTGAAACTACCTTGAAGTAGCATGTACGTGACTTGCCAATGTTACTGCAAGATTAACGAAAAGCTTTCTCTTCTGCATTGCTTTCATAGTTGTTATCTCAAACAGTTTGTTCAAGTATCGCCTTCCCCATGTGTATAAGAATCATTTATCCTTAGTTCCATCTGCTGATCAATTCCTGTTATTTGTATGTTAAAGTCTGTTTTTCTTCTTGATCATTCGTTGCATTGATTTTTTTCCGAATTTTATATTTACTCATTTGTTATTACATTCATCGTGAAAGCCATGCTCCATTTTTCGATTTCTTTAAATATATAAATAGCAAAATCTGCCCGTCCTTCCGTCGTTTCCATTTCTCAGAAACGGCTTGATGGTCATACAGATACGAGACCAACTCTGCTTTGTGTTTCTACGAGGTTGGTAGTCTCAAAAAATAATTTTAGTCACTGAGAAGACTCGAGTTCGAGCCCAGGTGCACATAATACGTTTTCATAAGAAACCTACGTAGACATCGTTTTTATGTCTTGCGCAATTTGTTTCATTTACAAAATTTAATTANATCATGAAATACATTTGAAATATCCCCAATATAAAATTCAATCAAATGCACTAACTTTAAAATTGCACTAAATTTAAAATCGTACTGATTGTAAAATTGCACTAGATGTCAACTTGCACTAATTGAACATTTTCACTACTTGTGAAATTGCACAAATTGATAAATGCACAGATTGAAGTATATATTAATACAGAGCCATAAAGCCATCCTTTGAGTGAAATATCGCTTCGGTAAAGTACCTTTGGGTGAACCGACTCTTGGATGTGGAATCCTTGGGTGTTATATCTCCGGGTTGAAAGTATAAAGGTATGTATCACCCAGGTTTTAATTTGGTCAAATATCTCACTGGTACCAAAACATTGTTTAAACAAGATATTTGCGTATTTTTAATGGTTGGTTAATCGATTCTAAAGTGAGAATATCTTGAGGTTAATGCCTCCGGGTGAAACATCCCCTGGAGGAACTGTCCTAGGCGAACCGACTCTTGAAAATGTGTTTTAATGAACTTTTTCTTAGGTGAGATGCTTTGAAGAGAAAGATCTGGACAAAAGAGGAGAAGAGAAGAATGAAAATGGGCTTAGAGAAAGAGAGAAGGAAAAAGAGCAAACATAATTATGGGTATAGAACGTGGTGAATTGGAAAGAAAGAAAAGAAACCAATAAAATATTGTGCACCGGTCCGTCGGATTCATATCATCTGTAGTTTATTCTGAAACGTCAATTGTTTTTTGGAGATGAATTTATATCGGAATCTCCTTTTATACGGACGGACATCTGGCCAACAGATGCGCATAATATTATTTAATCGCTTACATTTTTGCTGACGAATAATTGTGTTAATATTTTAAATATTGGAGAAACATTGTCCCTGGGAAGACAAAATAAATATTTCGGCGAAATGTACTATATGAACTATCGAAATATCGATGATATATAACAGCTTAGGATAAACTTCACCGATACCACAAATATGTTTAAACAAGATATTTGCGTATATGTACGTATTTATTTAATTTTAATTATGCCATGTTTGATATTTTAATTATCATTTAGATCACCAATTATCTTTTTCCGTGAATTTGTTTTTAATGTGACAGCTAATTGATTTCGTGCGTGACATTTATGCAATGACGTGTTTGATATATAGTTTTCTACGTGCGACACCTCCCATACCTGTGCATGCACATTCGTGGAGTTTTTGTAGTATTTCATGAAACATTTTCACTATTGTTAAAATTAAATTCGCAAGATTTTATTAGTTATTAAATTACCGATTTTGGAATATTCATTGTTTTCCTACAATCCTATTGCCGTCACTTATGTTCATATTTTCGTTATTTGCGTTGAACTGTATACTATGACCTAAACAAACAATAAAACGTAATTTTGATTTTACTACAGGCGAAACAGATGAATGTTTACTGCAATGAGTACATTAAGATACGCATAATTTTGTCCATTCTGGAAACAGAAAGTCATGAGATCCAGCGTGGGAATGTTGAGATTCTCCTCACCCGAGAGGGACAAAACGAAAAGAGAAATTTTAGGTTGGAGATATACATTCTGTTTTATTTACATGTAAAATTAAAGGGGACCGAGAAACCAACCCTGCGGGACGTCTAACTTCAAAGGAAAAAATAAAGGAATTGGAGATGTTCGAATTACAGGAAACAAGAAATACGATAGGTGTGAAAGGTAAGAGGCGGAAAATGTAGAAGAAAGGGGAGGAAGCAGAGAGGGATAAAACGGTAGCTGGGAAGCGACAAGTGTGCGAAGTGCAGACGGGAGATATAAAGTTGAACCCGTAGTTTTCGGCTGGGTAGGATCGTAAAATTTTATGGAGATGAGTTAAGGTTTGGTAGATAAGGAAGACGTGGACCAGAAGAGATGTTAAAGAAAAGGGACCGCAGGGAGATGAAGAGGCAGATAAAGGCAGGGCGTGGTTTAGGAAGGCTCGCTCCTAAGGGTTTAAGAAAAGAAAAGGGATTGGTGTGAGGAAGGAGCTCTTTGTGAGTAGACTTAGATAAGGGAGTGTATGGAGGGAAACAAAATGTATTGCCAAAAGTTGAGGCGCATTTATGGCCAAAGTCGGTGGTGAATTGTTTCTAGCCGAGAGATAAATTTCTAAAAATGGTGCATTAAAATGGCTAAACGCGCGAAAAGAGACGTATTATTTTAACGTTAAAGAGGTAGTTTCGAGTTGGAGCGAAATTGTCACAATTTTGGAGAAATTATGTGTATTTTTCTTGCCGATTTTGGTATAAAGATAAAAAAAAACTATTGACCTAGTTTATGAAAATTATTTACGGTGAACACTATGTTGGAAAATGAGCACATACTGTGGGGAATTATGACTAATATGGTATGGTAAAATGCGTTGTTCGATATTCTACACCTGTAGCTGAAAAGTGGAAGCATATTGATAAATGTAAGTGGAGTATGGGGTTCTACTATTGAATTTAGTGCATATATTTTGAAATAGTCAATTTTCATAACGTTTACAACATAATTTGTATTCATTAAACACATTTAAAATCCTTTGGTAGTAGCATTTTGTTAATTAAATTGATATTGTTCCTTGGTTAATTTGCTACACTTCCTAGTGTTATTTACTTTTCTATTTCTTTCATATGCGATTCCCATATTGTTTTACATAAAAATGAGCATTAACTTTCAAAAAATACTAAGCTGAGCCGCTTTACACGTGATTTCAAAAAGTAAATACAAATGTAGATGTCTTTATTGAGATATATTACTATCAACATTTCCACCTCTATGATGGCATTATATCCTCGTCTTTGACCATAATAGTGCGAGGTTTAATATCACATCCTAAGCTGGATTACCAGGACCAACTTCCGAACAAAGGCGAGGCCAAGGTCTTAGAGTCCCGTCTTTACAGCTTGACTTCACTGCTATCCGATACACAAAGGAAAATGAACCGAGGATTTCAGTAACTTAGCTGCCCTTGAAATTTATGCGCTGAATTAAAAATTAATTGAATTTCAAAGTAAGGTTTTTCATAGAATTTGATTAATGGATGATTTTACTAAGAATTCTCTACATGATACAGGGATTATTTCCATATAAACTGAATTAAAACAAAATTTGAGTCCTCAATTAAAGTTATGTAGATATATGAACCCTGGAGATTTTCTTTCGGCAATGAGTGGGAGTACCGTGTAACATATATCCCTGGTTGGTTACTGTCGCGTATCGTTCGCAGAAAAATAAATTAAACCTATGAATGACACTTTCTGGGGTCCTCGAAGAGACAAGTGGGTAACGCGTTCGCAGAAAGCGATCCCGGGCTCGATTCGTGGTGGTTGTTGAATAGCGCAGAATGAGCTCAGATGCCCAAGTATATTCATACAAAGTACTTAAGTAAAACTCGTTGTAGAATTCGGTAAGAATCAACTTTCAGGGTTCAGCATCACACACACACATACATCTGTAGCTTACGCATCGGAACAGCCGAGTTTAAGTCAGAGTCAAAGTAAATAAACAATACATTTTCTTTATCGTTAATAAGCATTTACTTCAATTCAATGATTGTACACTTTATTGCAGAATAAATACATAATGTCATGGTTTTCAAATGGAAGTCTTCTCTGGAACCTGAACTTTGTGTGTCTTACAGAATTTGAGGCACGCTCTTTTGCAACACTCAGAAAATATTCTCTCAAAGTAAATGTTTGCTAAAAATCTGCATTTTTCGGCAGATTAGACTTTAATTTCATCTTACATTTTCTAGATTCTTTTGAGTCAAAGTTGCTAGCTCAAGGGGCAATGCTTGGGCATTTTTTTCTCCGTTCTTTGCGAAGGAAGTGTTTGGCTTTGTGTGATGATAGCACGAGGCTGCTCCTCTCCTGTGTACACGTCGCCGTTATGAGTTTAAGTGACTTTGAGTATCGCCACGGGAATAGCGGGTGGATCGCATCGATAATGGATAATGCATCCAACCGCCGCCATTTTCAGAACGTGGCCTAGAATACTTAGGAAGAAGTCGAGACGCAAATGCGCTCTTATCTGAATGTCATATATGTTGCTTTTGGGAATCCATAGCATGTAATTACACTTAGACGACGCTAAGTCAGCTCAGTATGTTACGGTTGAAGACAAACTAAAAGATACGGAGCTCAAATTGGTGAATTATGAGCGAATGTTTGTGTAGCATTTATATCGCCATTCTACAAGAGCAAAGACATAATATGATCTTTCATATCAAGGTAAACATATTTTCAATTGCCTTCTTGAAATTTTATCTTTCATGAAAAACCTTTCATAGTGGTAATTCTCAATACTTGCTATTTAAATAATCGAAGTAACACATTGGATGCTTTCCGTATTATTTCCTTGTAATATAACGGAAATTGATTTTTAAAAGAAAGAACGCTTCTTGACAGCTGCTGAGGTATGAATTATGATAAACAATGGCATTTATCCCTGTCGCTCATTGATTGATGTGATTTCATAGGGCTATTTTGCTGCACTTAGGAGCAGCAGAGTGACCCAATGAATAACACTTTTCTAGTTTTCAATAAGAGATGACCATTATGAATACGATTACTTAGTATCACTCATAAGTCAGTAGTTTTCATATACTCAAAGTTTTAAAGTAGAATTACGTGAAACAAACGTAATTGAAATATACATTTTCCTCCTGTTCTTTCCCGGAGCAAAGGTTAACAATCCAAAATTCTATTGAACTTGGTATAATACGTATTAAAAATGTATTGCAGTTCTTCCTCTTTCAGATGAATCGAAATTGTTTTTCGTTAATAATACCGGAGAGAGATTAAGGAATTTACACAAAAAATTAAGAGATTATGGTTATGAGCATCGTTGAAATCGAGGGAATATTTGAAGGTTATTTAAACTCGTAGATTTGTGAGAAAAAACTATTCTAATTTATTTATTATAGGTTCTTGCTGCTGAGAAATCCACCAAGTGAAAAGTACAGCTACTCACAAATATGAAATCGAAAAATCGATGTCCAAAAGCAAACATTTCCTTCAAATAGTGACAAGAGAAAAGATAATATTTTCAAAACTGATTTACGTACTTTTTCGTCTTACTCATCAGTGAATAAATAGAGCAGAAAAGAATTTGAGATGCTTATTATTTTATCGATGAAAAATGCCTTTGAAGTTGAAGCAATTTTCTTCCAGGCAAATCTGAATTTTTCCGTTGCTGAATTTCCGGTACTTTTCAAATTAGTTTTGGAGCACAAATATTGGCATACTAACCAACTTGTGGTATTTTGGCATTTATCTGGTATGAATGGTACTCGTCGATTGATTCTTTGAATACGATTTTAATATTACACTATTATAAGTGCCCAAAAAGGTGCCCCTTGCAACCCCTAAGATTCGATCCAGAGAATTATTTTAAGCGTCTAAAATGGGTTTTATCTAATTGTTGAATACAAATATAGTGAAACGAATCATTTTAGACCCTTTTTTAAAGGTTTTCAGAGTTTTGTAAGCTCGTATTTTTACAAGTAACTCAATAACTGAGCATAATGTTTTGCTGGTTACCGTAGAAATCGGAGGCATATCAAAGTAAATTACATTAATTTCATATCCCAGAGTGATAATGTCAAACTCAATCCCTCTTATAAGGGAAATCACGTTTTGTTTTTATAAAGCTTAACTTATCTTCGGTAGTTAAGCATAATTTTAAAGGCATTATCTGCATTTTTTATAAAGTGTAATAGAGGGAGATATCGATGCTGAGGTTAGAGACGATATTATTTCACGTTTATCAGACCCCATCTGAAATATGCGGTAAGTATATGGGATCCAGCGCATGAAACGTGTACCCGTGAACTCGAGAGAGTGCAGCGCGAGGAGATGCTATTTGTTTCTAAAGTCTGCGATAAGATAGTAATCGTTACGAGAATTCTATCAGACTGGGAATCCATAAAGGGTAAAGATTAGAAACTAGGCTACTACTGCTTGATAGTTGAAAGTGTTTACAAGTATTAATTCTGAACCAAATTCTCACGTGTCTTATTGATAAATATTTGGATGCTTAAAATATTTTTTGAAGGGAATAATTTATCATCCTGAGTATCAATTACTTCACATTACAAAGTAAATGGGAGATTACTGGTGACAATACTGACTGGTGACTGGTTCAGCTCCCCAAAGCGAAAAGTGTGCATGCGCCCCTGAATGTGACTCATGATTGACTGGCTCAAGCCCCCCAAAGTTTCTACAAATATTTCATTCAGAAAAAAATCTCAAGGGTCTTATTAACAAATATGTGTGCGCTTAAATTATATCTTTATAGGTAATAAAAATATATATGTAACTGTGCATGTGTATAGGGTTCTTGGATATGTTTTATGTTCAAGATTGAATGCATCTAAATTGGTCTATGGTTCGATGTCAGGGCCATCGTCTCCTAGTGTTATTTACTTTTCTATTTCTTTCATATGCGATTCCTATATTGTTTAAATAAAAATAAGCATTAAGTTTCAAAAAATACTAAGCTGAGCCGCTTTACACGTGATTTCAAAAAGTAAATACAAATGTAGATGTCTTTATTGAGATATATTACTATCAACATTTCCACCTCTATGATGGCATTATATCCTCGTCTTTGACCATAATAGTGCGAGGTTTAATATCACATCCTAAGCTGGATTACCAGGACCAACTTCCGAACAAAGGCGAGGCCAAGGTCTTAGAGTCCCGTCTTTACAGCTTGACTTCACTGCTATCCGATACACAAAGGAAAATGAACCGAGGATTTCAGTAACTTAGCTGCCCTTGAAATTTATGCGCTGAATTAAAAATTAATTGAATTTCAAAGTAAGGTTTTTCATAGAATTTGATTAATGGATGATTTTACTAAGAATTCTCTACATGATACAGGGATTATTTCCATATAAACTGAATTAAAACAAAATTTGAGTCCTCAATTAAAGTGATGTAGATATATGAACCCTGAAAACTTTCTTTCGGCAATCAGTGGGAGTAGTACCGTGTAACATATATCCCTGGTTGGTTACTGTCGCGTATCGTTCGCAGAAAAATAAATGAAACCTATGATTGACACTTTCTGTGGTCCTCGGAGAGACAAGTGGGTAACGCGTTCGCAGAAAGCGATCCCGGGCTCGATTCGTGGTGGTTGTTGAATAGCGCAGAATGAGCTCAGATGCCCAAGTATATTCATACAAAGTACTTAAGTAAAACTCGTTGTAGAATTCGGTAAGAATCGACTTTCAGGGTTCAGCATCACACACACACATACATCTGTAGCTTACGCATCGGAACAGCCGAGTTTAAGTCAGAGTCAAAGTAAATAAACAATACATTTTCTTTATCGTTAATAAGCATTTACTTCAATTCAATGATTGTACACTTTATTGCAGAATAAATACATAATGTCATGGTTTTCAAATGGAAGTCTTCTCTGGAACCTGAACTTTGTGTGTCTTACAGAATTTGAGGCACGCTCTTTTGCAACACTCAGAAAATATTCTCTCAAAGTAAATGTTTGCTAAAAATCTGCATTTTTCGGCAGATTAGACTTTAATTTCATCTTACATTTTCTAGATTCTTTTGAGTCAAAGTTGCTAGCTCAAGGGGCAATGCTTGGGCATTTTTTTCTCCGTTCTTTGCGAAGGAAGTGTTTGGCTTTGTGTGATGATAGCACGAGGCTGCTCCTCTCCTGTGTACACGTCGCCGTTATGAGTTTAAGTGACTTTGAGTATCGCCACGGGAATAGCGGGTGGATCGCATCGATAAGGGATAATGCATCCAACCGCC
>KZ308348.1:1059691-1070877 GCA_000376725.2 Ladona fulva | reverse complement strand
GGGCGAGATTGAGACTAATTAGTCTCTTCTTACATCTAACCCTTAGTCATTGTACATAGAAAGAAAGAGGTATTGGGAGTTAAACTAAAAAGAAGGCAATAAAAGAAGGAACTACTATATGGGTTTAAAAAAACCTAAGTCTGCACTTAGGAAAAAAAATAAACTAAAACCCTGCAGGAAAACACCCACGTGAAGGGGGGCGTGAAAAACCTGCGAAACCTACTGAGAGTGGCGACTAAAAAATTTAAAATCAGAGGGGATATTTAGTAAAAGAAAAGTATCAGTAACAAAGCTGAAAAAAAGGAAAAAAAAGAAAAGCAGACAGAAAGAAATGCATAAATCTTACAAAAAAGTCTGACAAAACTGAAAAAAAAACAATGTACATAACAGAACAATTACGAAAATACAATTGCAAAAATTTACATAAGAAATTCAAATCGATATACCAATGGTATGGTATATTGTGGTGGTATAATGGTAAAATAATGGTCCCACTAACTCGAGACAAGTGTCAAAATTAAGGAAACTGATTATATATTCTTATTTTAGGCAAGAAATATTGATATAGAATCTAAATTACGAACATTTTGATCATAAAAACGGAATGTTTGTATATTTGTAGCTTAAAAGAACTCATCCCCTTGACGAGCAAGGTCATTGTTGAAGTCGAGCTCATCCATTATCTCATAAGAATACACGAGGATTATAGCTCCATATGGAATAAATGCTGGGAACTAACGACAGACTTTATCCAGTATCAACCACAAATATGTTAAATTATTAAAAACTTACAATGGACAACCTCTGGCGTAGAAGGACCAGATTCATATAGAAGCAGATATCATATATATATAAAGCAAATGTTTGTCCGTCCCCCTATTTATCTCAGAAACGGCTTGACTTAGAGATCTGAAACAAACTGCATTGTGTTTCTACGATGCTGAAGCCCCCACGAAAACTATTTTAATCTCTGTGTAGGCCCGGGTTCGAACCCAGGAGCAGAATATACGTTTCCATAAGAGATGTACATAAATTACGTTTTCATGACTTGCAAAGGTCGTTTCATTTACAAAATCAAATTCGAAACAATGGCCCTACGAAATTGAGACAAGCGTCTAAAGAAAGGAAACTAATCATAGAATTTTATTTTAGTCGTGAATCATTCATATAAATTCGAAATTGCGGGAACTTTGATAAAATAGACGTAAATTTCGTGACATTTTTCGGAAATAAACAACCCATCCCTTTGACGACCAAGGCAATTGTTGTACATTTATTTCATGAGATATCCCATATAAATACTCGGAGATAATCAGTTAGTATACTTTTCCTTAATAAATGTACGTAAAATAGGTTTTCGGTACCTGCAGAGGTTTTTTCTTTTACAAAATTAAATTAGAAACAATGGTCCTACGAAATCGAGACAAGTGTCAAAAGAAAGGAAAATGATCATAGATTCTTATTTTAGTCGTGAAATATTGATATAGATCCGAACTTTCGAGGATTTTGATAAAACACACAGAAATTTCGTAAAATGTTTGGGAAATAAACAACCCATCCCTTTGACGACTAAGGCCATTCTTGGATGTTGGTAGGCTTTCATGACTTTAAAACAGTAGAATAAATATTATAAATAATGGTAAGAAATATATTGAGTTATTATCATCTTACGACGGGGTTTTTTTGTGCTTAGAAGGACTATAAATGTACGATAATAGATATATTTTTAAACTAAATTAAGTTCCGTCATGCTTGACGGGGGCGTTTACTAGTATTTTAATAAAAGTTAAATTGAGTTGCGTCATACTTGACGGAGCAGATCACTAGTTTAGAAATAAAATCAATAAATAGCAGATTTTTCAGTGTTCCTCATAGGCCTTTACGGCTACCATAGCGGCCGCGGGGCCCACGAAGTCCCCACCGTACATCACCCTTCCAACAGATACCCTACTCGTCTCACATTTCGTTTTCGGTGTTATAACTTTCCTTTCGTAAAAGTTATTTACTTTGCTTTTACCCTCAATAAAACATTATCATTTTTCGAGAATGGCTGATAGATTTCACGTAGACTCTTCCATTCCTCAATTGCTCTACTTAGAAAAGAGTGTTTAACATTACCCGGTTTTTGCTTTATGTATTCCGCTTTATAACTGTGATAGCAGATTACTTACCAAAGTAATCCCCCCCTTATTCCTATCGTGTACCTTTTCAAGTGCAGAAATTCCTACAAATACCTTGGGGAACATTTATTAAGACTTGCATCTTATTATTGTTGAAGCATCTTTTCTATGAACTCTCCGTTTTAATTTATATTTTATAATAAAGATTTTATTCCGCTTTCGTATTTTTCTGGTAAATTTTTCTTTAAATGCGGTCCACGGATTAATATTGGTAAAATGGATTCTCAAAAAAGAACGCGGGGCAGAAACGATAGAGTTTAGCAAGACCATTCTTAGCCATTGTATACACTGCAGACAATGATGTTGAGCGTAAATCGAGTATAAAAAGAGTCGTAGACTTCAGAGGGGTTCGTGAGGTACAATTAAGTGGGATTGAGCGGCTCAAGGATCAGAACGTGTGTTGGGCAAGGGTTCGGTGGCTACAGCCAAAGGGATATGTAAGAGTGGGTTGGAATGGCAGAGGAATGGTTTCAAGGGTCAGAGGGAAAGGGAGGTCACGTTTCTGGAAGGCAAGTGAATGTGGTGAACGTAGGAAAATGTGGATGTGTCAAAGTGAAAGGAGGGAAGGCATGTCCTGTGAAAGGAAGTGCCTAGGATAGCTACCTCCCAAGGAATTCCGGAATTCTAGGGCAATTAGTCTTCCCAAGGTATTTTCACCTGACCCTCTTAAAGTGGAAGGGACCGAAATCTACGTAATTAAGTTATTTTCTTCATTCTCCTCTCTATTTATAGTATATTTAGATTTTCCATTAAACAGCTTTTACCCTTAAAGTCTAGTAAACATTAAATAGTGTATCGTCACATATAGTTACAGGTAAATATCCGTATTAAATCATTTTTCACTATCGGGTTCCTTCGGAATACATCGAAAACCAACATCCAATACAACTAATCTATGACGATATTAGTTGCTCTCAGCTACAAATGCAGCAATTCGTAACCGAGTAGCAGTATAATAGATAAGAAAGATTCCCACTTAAATTAGTTAATAGAATAGGAATATATTTAGTTGTGGAATACATCTTTTATTCCTTATCGAAAGTAGATAATTAAAATTTAAGAGATTTTACTTCAAAATCGACCCCGAAATTGACGAATTCGTAGCAGGTATTTTGTGGGAAAATATTTTATTGCGAAGAAAATCCTACTTGGAAGTCAAGCGGGTAATTCCTTGGGAAATTCGACGTTTCGTCAGCCAACACTGCGTCCACCTTCAGGGTTGACTTTTCAATATATTATTTGGAAGGAAAAAGTCCTAAAATAATCTATTGTATCACTCAAAAATGAATTGCTTTTCCTTCGAATAGCATATTCAAAGTGTAGGAGAAAAGGCGAATGGGATACAAAGGTTAGCCAGTAGGATTCTGAGGAGGTGTTCTTCGAGAGTAAAGGAAACATCGTACTTTTCCCTAATTCGACCTCTATCGAGTATTGCTGTGCAATTTGGGAGACTCACGAAGTAGAATTAGTCTCCGATCTTGAGATGGTTCAACGTAGAGCGCCTAGGTTTGTCAAGGGCGAATTTAGATTCGACAGTAGTGTTTCGGCTACGATAGAATCCCTCAGTTGCACCTCGCTTACAGATGGAAGACTTGATTACCGACGTAAGCTTTTCTAAAAGTTTATCTCCACAGATCTCGCCGACGAGATAACTGATGTTGTT
Source organism: Ladona fulva (assembly GCA_000376725.2). Lineage (NCBI taxonomy): Eukaryota > Metazoa > Arthropoda > Insecta > Odonata > Libellulidae > Ladona > Ladona fulva. Next base: position 1,067,034 of record KZ308348.1, on the reverse strand, counting down.
ATTCCAGATAACAACCTGCGCGAGAGAAAACTAAGAAGCGATTCAGGGAAAGTTACCGCCAGGATGGATATTCGCTTCTGGTCATTTCCCCGCGAAGTATTAGAGAAGCTAATTGCAGTTAGGATGTGATAGGATTATCGGTGCTTTTAAACCCCAGCAACATGTCACTGGCGGCTTGCAGGTTTAAATGTAAATTTCCTTTTCTCTGTTTCTTTTTGTCTGCTAAGTGATGTAGCAATCGTGGATAATTTATTGCGAATTTCTTTCACCATATTTCTTACAAGATTCGGAAACAATACTTGCTTTACAATAACAGACTTTGTGTTAAAAGTTACGGATGTTTATTGGATACCGAATCAAAGGAATTTTACTCATTTAGCCTCAAGCAAATAGCAACTAATGAGTTAACATGCGGTAATCCTAGAAATCCCCATTGCATAGAAGAATATCCTAGTCAGGGTAAATAGAGTGAACTTAAATCCTCTAGAAATATGGAATTGGAAGATGCAAATAGCTACAATTAGTTGCTAAATTTTAAAAGATCCTGAAATTATGAAATATTCTTGAAAAAATAATCTTTTACGGGTGATCACGAGAAAGCTATAACCATTTGTTATAGAAGAATATCCTAGTCAGGGTAAATAGAGTGAACTTAAATCCTCTAGAAATATGGAATTGGAAGATGCAAATTGCGTTAATTAGTTGCTAAATTTTAACAGTTTGTTAAAAAGAGTGGTCTACATTGAGGAGGTTAAAGAATGACGTTACCGAGTGGTCACCCTAAAAGCCGACTAATGAAACGTTTCGCCAGCTTGGGGCCGTACCTGCGTGAAGGGCAGTGTGAGAACGACCNCCGTATTATTTCCTTGTAATATAACGGAAATTGATTTTTAAAAGAAAGAACGCTTCTTGACAGCTGCTGAGGTATGAATTATGATAAACAATGGCATTTATCCCTGTCGCTCATTGATTGATGTGATTTCATAGGGCTATTTTGCTGCACTTAGGAGCAGCAGAGTATGAATAACACTTTTCTAGTTTTCAATAAGAGATGACCATTATGAATACGATTACTTAGTATCACTCATAAGTCAGTAGTTTTCATATACTCAAAGTTTTAAAGTAGAATTACGTGAAACAAACGTAATTGAAATATACATTTTCCTCCTGTTCTTTCCCGGAGCAAAGGTTAACAATCCAAAATTCTATTGAACTTGGTATAATACGTATTAAAAATGTATTGCAGTTCTTCCTCTTTCAGATGAATCGAAATTGTTTTTCGTTAATAATACCGGAGAGAGATTAAGGAATTTACACAAAAAATTAAGAGATTATGGTTATGAGCATCGTTGAAATCGAGGGAATATTTGAAGGTTATTTAAACTCGTGATTTGTTGAAAAAAAACTATTCTAATTTATTTATTATAGGTTCTTGCTGCTGAGAAATCCACCAAGTGAAAAGTACAGCTACTCACAAATATGAAATCGAAAAATCGATGTCCAAAAGCAAACATTTCCTTCAAATANAAGGTTATTTAAACTCGTAGATTTGTGAGAAAAAACTATTCTAATTTATTTATTATAGGTTCTTGCTGCTGAGAAATCCACCAAGTGAAAAGTACAGCTACTCACAAATATGAAATCGAAAAATCGATGTCCAAAAGCAAACATTTCCTTCAAATAGTGACAAGAGAAAAGATAATATTTTCAAAACTGATTTACGTACTTTTTCGTCTTACTCATCAGTGAATAAATAGAGCAGAAAAGAATTTGAGATGCTTATTATTTTATCGATGAAAAATGCCTTTGAAGTTGAAGCAATTTTCTTCCAGGCAAATCTGAATTTTTCCGTTGCTGAATTTCCGGTACTTTTCAAATTAGTTTTGGAGCACAAATATTGGCATACTAACCAACTTGTGGTATTTTGGCATTTATCTGGTATGAATGGTACTCGTCGATTGATTCTTTGAATACGATTTTAATATTACACTATTATAAGTGCCCAAAAAGGTGCCCCTTGCAACCCCTAAGATTCGATCCAGAGAATTATTTTAAGCGTCTAAAATGGGTTTTATCTAATTGTTGAATACAAATATAGTGAAACGCATCATTTTAGACCCTTTTTTAAAGGTTTTCAGAGTTTTGTAATCAGAGTTTTCAGTATTTTTACAAGTAACTCAATAACTGAGCATAATGTGTTGCTGGTTACCGTAGAAATCGGAGGCATATCAAAGTAAATTACATTAATTTCATATCCCAGAGTGATAATGTCAAACTCAATCCCTCTTATAAGGGAAATCACGTTTTGTTTTTATAAAGCTTAACTTATCTTCGGTAGTTAAGCATAATTTTAAAGGCATTGTCTGCATTTTTTATAAAGTGTAATAGAGGGAGATATCGATGCTGAGGTTAGAGACGATATTATTTCACGTTTATCAGACCCCATCTGAAATATGCGGTAAGTATATGGGATCCAGCGCATGAAACGTGTACCCGTGAACTCGAGAGAGTGCAGCGCGAGGAGATGCTATTTGTTTCTAAAGTCTGCGATAAGATAGTAATCGTTACGAGAATTCTATCAGACTGGGAATCCATAAAGGGTAAAGATTAGAAACTAGGCTACTACTGCTTGATAGTTGAAAGTGTTTACAAGTATTAATTCTGAACCAAATTCTCACGTGTCTTATTGATAAATATTTGGATGCTTAAAATATTTTTTGAAGGGAATAATTTATCATCCTGAGTATCAATTACTTCACATTACAATGTAAATGGGAGATTACTGGTGACAATACTGACTGGTGACTGGTTCAGCTCCCCAAAGCGAAAAGTGTGCATGCGCCCCTGAATGTGACTCATGATTGACTGGCTCAAGCCCCCCAAAGTTTCTACAAATATTTCATTCAGAAAAAAATCTCAAGGGTCTTATTAACAAATATGTGTGCGCTTAAATTATATCTTTATAGGTAATAAAAATATATATATAACTGTGCATATCACACACACACATACATCTGTAGCTTACGCATCGGAACAGCCGAGTTTAAGTCAGAGTCAAAGTAAATAAACAATACATTTTCTTTATCGTTAATTAGAATTTACTTCAATTCAATGATTGTACACTTCATTGCAGAATACATACATAATGTCATGGTTTTCAAATGGAAGTCTTCTCTGGAAACTGAACTTTGCGTATCTTACAGAATTTGAGGCACGCTCTTTTGCAACACTCAGAAAATATTCTCTCAAAGTAAATGTTTGCTAAAAATCTGCATTTTTCGGCAGATTAGACTTTAATTTCATCTTACATTTTCTGGATTCTTTTGAGTCAAAGTTGCTAGCTCAAGGGGCAATGCTTGGGCATTTTTTCTCCGTTCTTTGCGAAGGAAGTGTTTGGCTTTGTGTGATGATAGCACGAGGCTGCTCCTCTCCTGTGTACACGTCGCCGTTATGAGTTTAAGTGACTTTGAGTATCGCCACGGGAATAGCGGGTGGATCGCATCGATAAGGGATAATGCATCCAACCACCACCATTTTCAGAACGTGGCCTAGAATACTTAGGAAGAAGTCGAGACTCAAATGCGCTCTTATCTGAATGTCATATATGTTGCCTTTGGGAATCCATAGCATGTAATTACACTTAGACGACGCTAAGTCAGCTCAGTATGTTACGGTTGAAGACAAACTAAAAGATACGGAGCTCAAATTGGTGAATTATGAGCGGATGTTTGTGTAGCATTTATATCGCCATTCTACAAGAGCAAAGACATAATATGATCTTTCATATCAAGGTAAACATATTTTCAATTGCCTTCTTGAAATTTTATCTTTCATGAAAAACCTTTCATAGTGGTAATTCTCAATACTTGCTATTTAAATAATCGAAGTAACACATTGGATGCTTTCCGTATTATTTCCTTGTAATATAACGGAAATTGATTTTTAAAAGAAAGAACGCTTCTTGACAGCTGCTGAGGTATGAATTATGATAAACAATGGCATTTATCCCTGTCGCTCATTGATTGATGTGATTTCATAGGGCTATTTTGCTGCACTTAGGAGCAGCAGAGTGACCCAATGAATAACACTTTTCTAGTTTTCAATAAGAGATGACCATTATGAATACGATTACTTAGTATCACTCATAAGTCAGTAGTTTTCATATACTCAAAGTTTTAAAGTAGAATTACGTGAAACAAACGTAATTGAAATATACATTTTCCTCCTGTTCTTTCCCGGAGCAAAGGTTAACAATCCAAAATTCTATTGAACTTGGTATAATACGTATTAAAAATGTATTGCAGTTCTTCCTCTTTCAGATGAATCGAAATTGTTTTTCGTTAATAATACCGGAGAGAGATTAAGGAATTTACACAAAAAATTAAGAGATTATGGTTATGAGCATCGTTGAAATCGAGGGAATATTTGAAGGTTATTTAAACTCGTAGATTTGTGAGAAAAAACTATTCTAATTTATTTATTATAGGTTCTTGCTGCTGAGAAATCCACCAAGTGAAAAGTACAGCTACTCACAAATATGAAATCGAAAAATCGATGTCCAAAAGCAAACATTTCCTTCAAATAGTGACAAGAGAAAAGATAATATTTTCAAAACTGATTTACGTACTTTTTCGTCTTACTCATCAGTGAATAAATAGAGCAGAAAAGAATTTGAGATGCTTATTATTTTATCGATGAAAAATGCCTTTGAAGTTGAAGCAATTTTCTTCCAGGCAAATCTGAATTTTTCCGTTGCTGAATTTCCGGTACTTTTCAAATTAGTTTTGGAGCACAAATATTGGCATACTAACCAACTTGTGGTATTTTGGCATTTATCTGGTATGAATGGTACTCGTCGATTGATTCTTTGAATACGATTTTAATATTACACTATTATAAGTGCCCAAAAAGGTGCCCCTTGCAACCCCTAAGATTCGATCCAGAGAATTATTTTAAGCGTCTAAAATGGGTTTTATCTAATTGTTGAATACAAATATAGTGAAACGAATCATTTTAGACCCTTTTTTAAAGGTTTTCAGAGTTTTGTAAGCTCGTATTTTTACAAGTAACTCAATAACTGAGCATAATGTTTTGCTGGTTACCGTAGAAATCGGAGGCATATCAAAGTAAATTACATTAATTTCATATCCCAGAGTGATAATGTCAAACTCAATCCCTCTTATAAGGGAAATCACGTTTTGTTTTTATAAAGCTTAACTTATCTTCGGTAGTTAAGCATAATTTTAAAGGCATTATCTGCATTTTTTATAAAGTGTAATAGAGGGAGATATCGATGCTGAGGTTAGAGACGATATTATTTCACGTTTATCAGACCCCATCTGAAATATGCGGTAAGTATATGGGATCCAGCGCATGAAACGTGTACCCGTGAACTCGAGAGAGTGCAGCGCGAGGAGATGCTATTTGTTTCTAAAGTCTGCGATAAGATAGTAATCGTTACGAGAATTCTATCAGACTGGGAATCCATAAAGGGTAAAGATTAGAAACTAGGCTACTACTGCTTGATAGTTGAAAGTGTTTACAAGTATTAATTCTGAACCAAATTCTCACGTGTCTTATTGATAAATATTTGGATGCTTAAAATATTTTTTGAAGGGAATAATTTATCATCCTGAGTATCAATTACTTCACATTACAAAGTAAATGGGAGATTACTGGTGACAATACTGACTGGTGACTGGTTCAGCTCCCCAAAGCGAAAAGTGTGCATGCGCCCCTGAATGTGACTCATGATTGACTGGCTCAAGCCCCCCAAAGTTTCTACAAATATTTCATTCAGAAAAAAATCTCAAGGGTCTTATTAACAAATATGTGTGCGCTTAAATTATATCTTTATAGGTAATAAAAATATATATGTAACTGTGCATGTGTATAGGGTTCTTGGATATGTTTTATGTTCAAGATTGAATGCATCTAAATTGGTCTATGGTTCGATGTCAGGGCCATCGTCTCCTAGTGTTATTTACTTTTCTATTTCTTTCATATGCGATTCCTATATTGTTTAAATAAAAATAAGCATTAAGTTTCAAAAAATACTAAGCTGAGCCGCTTTACACGTGATTTCAAAAAGTAAATACAAATGTAGATGTCTTTATTGAGATATATTACTATCAACATTTCCACCTCTATGATGGCATTATATCCTCGTCTTTGACCATAATAGTGCGAGGTTTAATATCACATCCTAAGCTGGATTACCAGGACCAACTTCCGAACAAAGGCGAGGCCAAGGTCTTAGAGTCCCGTCTTTACAGCTTGACTTCACTGCTATCCGATACACAAAGGAAAATGAACCGAGGATTTCAGTAACTTAGCTGCCCTTGAAATTTATGCGCTGAATTAAAAATTAATTGAATTTCAAAGTAAGGTTTTTCATAGAATTTGATTAATGGATGATTTTACTAAGAATTCTCTACATGATACAGGGATTATTTCCATATAAACTGAATTAAAACAAAATTTGAGTCCTCAATTAAAGTGATGTAGATATATGAACCCTGAAAACTTTCTTTCGGCAATCAGTGGGAGTAGTACCGTGTAACATATATCCCTGGTTGGTTACTGTCGCGTATCGTTCGCAGAAAAATAAATGAAACCTATGATTGACACTTTCTGTGGTCCTCGGAGAGACAAGTGGGTAACGCGTTCGCAGAAAGCGATCCCGGGCTCGATTCGTGGTGGTTGTTGAATAGCGCAGAATGAGCTCAGATGCCCAAGTATATTCATACAAAGTACTTAAGTAAAACTCGTTGTAGAATTCGGTAAGAATCGACTTTCAGGGTTCAGCATCACACACACACATACATCTGTAGCTTACGCATCGGAACAGCCGAGTTTAAGTCAGAGTCAAAGTAAATAAACAATACATTTTCTTTATCGTTAATAAGCATTTACTTCAATTCAATGATTGTACACTTTATTGCAGAATAAATACATAATGTCATGGTTTTCAAATGGAAGTCTTCTCTGGAACCTGAACTTTGTGTGTCTTACAGAATTTGAGGCACGCTCTTTTGCAACACTCAGAAAATATTCTCTCAAAGTAAATGTTTGCTAAAAATCTGCATTTTTCGGCAGATTAGACTTTAATTTCATCTTACATTTTCTAGATTCTTTTGAGTCAAAGTTGCTAGCTCAAGGGGCAATGCTTGGGCATTTTTTTCTCCGTTCTTTGCGAAGGAAGTGTTTGGCTTTGTGTGATGATAGCACGAGGCTGCTCCTCTCCTGTGTACACGTCGCCGTTATGAGTTTAAGTGACTTTGAGTATCGCCACGGGAATAGCGGGTGGATCGCATCGATAAGGGATAATGCATCCAACCGCC
>KZ308348.1:951819-1057021 GCA_000376725.2 Ladona fulva | reverse complement strand
GCCATCTTCTCTCTTCTTTTCTTGTCGTTTCCTGGGTAAGGGTTTCGTGGAATGACGACCGAGATAGCCTTACTACTATCACTGCCGGGCACGACACTCCCCGTAGAGGGTTGAGTCCCGCTTACGCCACTTACAATATTCTTATATTGGCACATCATGATTGCTTGGGATAAGTGTGGTAGTCGAGGTGGTTTCCCATTGCCTTCCTCAACCTTTCTCTTAACGTGACACCACCATCACCCATAATGGCCGCCCCACTGGGGTACAGACGCCTTTGCAGCCGCCTCACTGAGGTACAGACACTGCGTGGACTACCTTTCGTCAGGCCCCTACCTATTGACCATCCTGGCCTGGGTGACCCTACCAGGAACATAGTTCCCGCCAGTTACGCTCTCTAGGTCATAGGAACACGCAAGCCCTTCCACCACGACAAGGTTGTAGTCCAGAGAAGGGGATAGTATATGTAAAGAATCAAAAATTTCTGACAAAATATAACTAAAAATTTAACTTTGAAACTTAAAAGTGAATGAAAAACTTTGGTACTTAGTTCCATTTTTCGGTTGCGTCTAAGGGGTGCAAAAATTCATGTTTTCCAAACATAAGGTATTCAGTAGACTATTGTACTTTCCTTTTTTGTTTTTAGAAAGAAACCATTATCTATCTACCAGCACTGACTCCCATATCTTTCAAATTTAAAGTAAACAGCAAGTTTTAAATGTCAACACACCAAAACGTATCCGTGGTGATGAAGGCTTCAGACTCATGGCAAAAGGATTAATTGGACACGTCCGTAAAAGATTCATTTGCCACCCATTTTCTGCTTCCATTAACAATCACCGATGCAAGGTAAGAGGCAATTTGTGCAGAAACTGGGTGGGAATTCGATGAAATTCTTGAGAGGTGTCGACGCATTTGGAGAGTATTGAGGGAGGGAATCTGAATATGCGGGAGAAAGGAACACAAAGTGTACGGAATGACAACGGCGGCTGAATCCAAGGTGGTGGTGATTTTGGGGGAAACTGCTCTGCTACAGGTTCAGGAATGTCGAGGCGAAGAAAAGGGAAAGGCAAAGAAACAAATTCAAGGTGGAAGCGTCCAGGGAATTTCAATAGCGGGCCACCCTTCATTGATATACATTTATCGACCGAATCCTTAATTGGAAAAATCAGATTGTGATTGCGTTCATATGCCACCCATCGCTTACTTTGTTGGTTAAACTGAAGCTTTAATTAGAGGACTTGAAATAGAAATAGAATAACTTCTACAGGAGTTAAATTCATAAGAGTTTAGTTAGTTACTTATTATTCGCCTATTCGAGGATGATGAAGGCAGCAGATAATGGGCATAATGTTTTTTTATTAACAAACATTTTTATAAACATTTTTTTATTTATATGTATCCAAAAGTTTTTCTTACGTGAATTAAAATCCCTACAAATGTACCCAAATACGAACTTAACAGGTTTAAAAATGCTTCTGAATACACTAAACGATAAAACCAGGGAATTTGGAATGAAAATAAACGTAAGAAAAAAGTAAAGTAATGAGATTCACTATAGGAAAGGGAGCTAAGTTAATAGTTGGTGTAATCTGAATATTTGGTGAAAAACTAGAATAGGTAGGTCATTTCTCTTACTTGCAAAGTGCTTTTTCTTGGGATGGGAGGACAACAGATGAAGTTCGAAAAAGAATAGTATTGGCCAAGGAAGATGTTGTGCAGCAAAGGGAATTGATGACTACGATTATCGATAAAGGAGTGGTGTGGAGCATTTTGCTATATGGGTGTGAAGCATGGGTCTTACAAAAGCAGGACATTAAGAGGACTTCGATATGTGGGTATGGCGTAGAATGGAAAGGGTAAGTTGGGTAATTTGACTTAATGGACTCTCAAGAAAATATGTGATAATATGACGGAGAAGTAAGTACAGAATGCAGAATGAGACACTTGGTAATTTTTCAGACAAGAGTTTATTTTGGGACCGGTTTCGTTAGAGGACTTACATCTTCAGCCTGAAGATGTAAGTCAAGTGTAATACTCGAAAACAAGCTAATAAAGAATAAATCTTAATTGCTCGTAAATTTCACTCAACTATTTGTCATCATAAACGCAAAATGCAAAATGTTCTCCTATTCATAAAGTTAATTATAAATGTTTATCATTACTTTCAAATGAACCTAAATTCCGTATTTATTGCTATGGAATAATGCATGAGCTCAAATTCAACAACTGATTTTGTCGACGGGGGTACGAGTTGTTTACAACCTCAACATTTCGCAAAATGTTCGTGTAGGTATGTCATCAACAATATCGTAACTTCGAATCGAAAGCAATATTATTCTAAGGCCAAAATAATAATTTTTATACAATTATCCGACTTTTGGTGCTCGTCTCGATTTCATGCTACTATTTCTTCCAATTAAGTTTTGCGAAAGAAATAAACCCTGCAAGCGATAGAAGTGAACCATATATGAATAGAAAGTCCTTGACTCCTGACTCTCCCTGGTTTATAATAAAGGACAGTTAGGTGAATATAAAGTAGTGTACTATCTGTTCAAGAAAGGCATTTAAAGGTCTTTAAAGTTTGGAAGCTGTATTGTTTTTGTTCTCGAGTTTTAACATACACTTACGCACATACAAACTTTTTACTCTATTTTTGAGGAGGATGTGTATAGGAGGATACTATGAGATATTAGCTTAGATATCAATTCAAATGGTTTGTTTGTTATATTTCACTTCTTCGATATGAAAATGGCAGGTTTTTGTTGAAATGACTCTGTTTCCTCTATTGAAATATCTGAAAAGGGTGAGAAGCAAGATGATTCCTCCTCCAAGCATCCCTTTCCTGGACCAGCGTAGGGACGCGGGGATTGGAGTGAAGAGGATGGACGGAGGAAAAATGCGTGTTAAATGACACGCCATCCCGGAATCCGAGTGATTCAGAGCAGTGGAATGGAATTGATTCGGTGGGAAAAGAGAGGACGTGGAAAGGAAAAAGGGACGAAAGGCAAGGTAACGAAGACTTTACGACGAAATTTAAACCTTTGGCGCTCTTTTTCTTCGCCCAATTCTCTCCTAAAGTTTCTTCTTCTCTCCTCGTAAAATCATCGCTGGTTCTTTTGGAGAATGGAGAATCCCGGTCTCCATGGTTACTTGAAGTTTATACGTGCACGTACATACGTGGTGGTGTTGTAAAGGGGAAGAAAGGGAGAGAAAAGGGGCTTAAGTTAAAGAGTGCACAGAAAAACGACTCGATGGAACGGTATTACTAAGGTAAATGTTTGCGTTTGTAGTGGCAAATTGATGTATGTATATCTTGATTAATGGAGCATTTTTCTATACACTTTCGGAACAGTAAAGAAGAAATTGTAGTAAATACATATATATTAAGGGGAAAGTACCTTCCATTTACTCTAATTTCAGCACAAATGAGGTGAAAATACCGTACTTCTTTTCTTGACAGGTTGTATCATTCACTCCCAAGAGCTTTTTACAGCTGTTCCTTCATTGAAATTCAAACGAGTCCGCTGAATGCAGTTTCAGGGCTGTGAAATAATTTCAATTTTATCGAGACATTTTATTTTCCCGAATCAACTTGTTCTTTTGGTACTCCCCCTTCCTAATTTGTCTTTAAATATTATTATTATTATTATTAGACCCTTTAATGGCGAGGTTACTCCGTTTCCAAATTAAAAGTTTTTATACTGAGCCCTAAAACAAGTGATTATTGTCTTGACCACTTTTCTAGGGGAGATAATGGAAAAATAGATGATAATAAATAGAATAATATATAGAAATAATAATAGATAGAATAATACAATCGCATTATGCCACTCCTTGGTAGTCTCTAAATGAACCATAGTTTATCTTTCAATAGTAATGGTGTTGTTTAAAGTGCTTGGACAGCTTAGGTAATTTCGCACGTAGGCTCTCAACGGGAACTGAACTCCGAACAGCTTTCACCGATGTCAAGCGCATTGGCTGTCCGGGAGCCTGTTTATCTTTTGTCACTTACGTAATCCTTATTCATATATGACCCCTTCTACCAATATGCTACCGTGGATGCTTCAATTTTTTTATTCTATTCTATTTTCTAATAATTTTATTATTCATACTCAGGAAAATTTGGTTGTGACTTCGCTGAGTAGAAAGACATGAGTTATCTATGGCTTATGGATATGACGAAGGATAATATGCTTATATATTTATATTTATTTAATCATCTTATCTTATACAAAAATATCATTCACAAAATGCTTACATTGCTTTCTAGACAGCTTCAATTAAGACCTTATCTACAACGCTAAAATGAATCATCTGAGGGAAGAATAAGACCCGGAAAAGTACAAGACATTCTTTTAATGTCAATATCAATATCAGCATAGAATGTTTAAAGCTCTCCCACTGAATCGCATGAAAGAACTACTTTTGGGTAACCAACAAGATCAAGTCAGGACTTGACTAAATCCGAGAGCAGTTCCTACTGGCATTAGCATATTCAAAGTACATCTCATGCATTATAGTGATGTATAGCGTGAGTTTGCATTGGAAATGATTTCAACTCGGAATTGTAAGCTTATTCTGAGATGAGTAACATTTTAGTTTCCAATTCTATTTAAAGCGTATGCTAACTTTGAAACATATGAGAATTTATGCATCTTTAGTTGCAAAGAGTGTTTGATAAATGAGGAGTTTGTGGAAAGTTATAAATAGCGTTTGATTGAAAGAGCATGAAATAATTTCTTTTTAATTATTCATTAATATCTTCAACAGTAATTCGTATTGTTATCAATTTTTAGTAATAAATTAAGACTGTATCAAGTTCATTCCTTTCATATTATATATTAATATCTTCTCATCAGTTCCAGAAAAAGATTGTATAGCATTAATATTACAAGGCTTGATTTCCTAGTAACATTTTTAGAGTTATTTTATTACAATGATATCAATATAATCTCCTTACATATGGATACATTGGCTCCCAAATAGCCAAGTGAGCAACGCGTTCGACTTCAATGAAAGCGGCCCCGGGTTCGATTCCCAGTGGGGGCCAACGTGCGAAATGACCTAAGATGTCGAAGCACTTTCAACAATACTACTACTACTATGGATACATTTTCTATTCTAAATTGAACTCTTCATCGGGTTCGTTAAACGCCCACGTCAAGCATAATGATACTCATAATAGTATTTGTGGGGCTTTCAACTTATAGAAACACAATGCAGTTTGCCTCATATCTATATATCAAATTGTCTCTGAAATGGTGTGGGTGGGGGGCGGATAGACGGACGGATGGATACATGGCAAATTATATGCAAGGATAACTAACGTATTATCATTGTATCTCCAACCTTCAGAATGTGAATACATTTTCCCATGATTCTCGTGAAAGCTTAGTATTGAGCTGCTTCATGATTGAAAAACTCCGGAAACTCTTATGCTCATCATGAATTAATTCTGATTGAGGATCATACGTCATAGTCATACGTTGTATAAACATAGATGAAACAGTTCTATCTTTAAATTAAAGGAATCGAAAATATTTATATATCAACATAATATAATTCTCAATATTATTTTTGCTTTGCTGTTTCTGATGTGAACATTAATTCTGTAGATTCGACCTCCATTTTTGTGTCGTCTACCTAACGCTATCCTGAAACTAAACTGAAAGATAGAGATTTAATTATATTTAAATAATTACGTACGATTATAGCGCTGATAATATGAAAACTGCTGAGGTATGAGCAATGCTGAATAATATCATTAAGGTCTTTTGAATGTTAAGAAATGTGTCACTCGTAGAGTCATTCTGCTTCACTTACGTTGACTTATTCCGCTTATAGCATTCTCTCTCAGAGAGGGAAGTAATGGCAAACTACCTCACTCCTCATTCAGTATAGTCGCCTCAACCCCCTCTCCGAATCATTTCGATGCTTATGGTGGAAGGATGAGGTTCAAACAAGCCTTCAGCCTGAAGACTGCACAGACATATTTATAAATATAATTCAAAAAAGTAATGTCGAAAAACAGTCTTTTTCAAAGAAAGGATGGATTTGACCTCAACCACTTCACATTTACCAACGAAAGGATTTATAAGTGTATGAGTCAGCTATACAACATGGGGAGTGAGGTATAATTTAATAAATAAGCCTGGCAATACCATAAAATAAATAAATGCGGCAATACCATAAAATAAATAAAGGCAGAAAATCCTATAAATGTAGCTCCAATGTCAAGGACGATCGTAAAAGCTTTTCTCGAGAGATCCATCGAAGGAAGTACATTTCGCAATTTGGTCGTCGGAGGCGTTTCGCAATGAGATCGCTCCGCTTCTTGGGAAGGCTCCTTTTACATTTCCTTGGTCCATTTCTCTAAGGTGTTCCTTCGCCAGGTATGACATTCATTCCCTTTTTCCCACACTTCTCGTCCAGTAGAGCCTCCGTCCGTCGCTCGGCCTCTTAAAAGCTTTTCTCAATCCTTGCACCATCTCACTCCCCCTTCCCTGATATGTTCGACATTTGCTCTCCAGTTTTCCTCATTCCTCCTTTCTGCTAATTTATTACCTTCGCCGCCCGTTTCTTCCCTTTCTCTAACATAACAACAGCAACGTTCTTCTCTTTTCCGGAGAGCAACTCGGAATACACGGGCGTTGCTTCCTATAAAAGGAGGTGAGCGCTGTCGTCACTCCCTTAACTATTGTAAATCAATGAGACTCTTCTTTCCTCGGAAACCGTAAAACGATTCTCGTACCGATTGAGTCGTGGAAAACCTGATTCATCGATGTCGAATACAACTTTTTTGACACTATTTTCACGTCCAAATAATCATATATCATTTGTTAAGATCGGAATAAAATGAAGAAAGTTTGAATGATTCATTCAGAGGATAAAATTTAGCAGGCAGTTTCACTTAAAGTTATGAACTCCAATTCTATATTAATGTAAATTAACATATTTAGTAGAGTGGCTTTAAGATATTTAATTTCTAATTCTTTTTTGATGATACCATGAAAAATATATTTGATAATGTCGTCATTTTAACAGAGGTTTATAATGAAATATATCTTATTATGTTACTAAATTTGAATTGACGAAAGAGTCACTTTTCATCGCTTTCTAAAACATATAAGAAAGAAATTGATTGCAATTGATCTGCAAAAATACCCTGCAAGCCGTCTTTCGGCGTGTGGCAAACAATGGCAGCTCAATCTCATTTTTTTAAAGATTTTAAACCTAGGTCTAAGGTAAAACCTCTAATAAAGATCATCGCTTCTTAATTGAAGTAGCTGATGTGTTAAATCAGTTGTCTCCAACCCGATCCCTACCACCTGTAAGACGGCCTTTTAAACCTCCAGGAAGAGCATTTCATGGATAATGAAATCGAAATTTGAGGCCGAGAATAGGCGGAATTCCACAATTAGGGAAATTTAAATGCATTTCGAAGGACGAAAAGGAAAGATTTCTGTGATAAAAAAGGGTTGTTTTAAGATTGATGACTTCAAATAAAGCGATCAAGTTATATTATAAATATACTAAATTCTCGAACATATCCTTGTTATTGTATTTTACTATCTTTTGCATTATAATTCTGTAAAAGACAATATTTATGAATATTTTATTTGTATCTTACTTCACAAATGACGAAGATAACAATTCACTCATCCATTTTTGACTGAATTATGTAAATGTGTGGCATCTTTAAACATGATTATTAATTTATATCCTTTTCTGTGGGACCACGCGCTGAATTATGTAATTTAGGGATCGGTGGGTGGTAAGGATATAATACTGAACATATCTGAGCTATAGGTAGAAAAAAGGATAGCTTCCACTGAGTTAAATGAAGTGCCATATGGTGTAGAGGAAATAATGATAATTTGATAATTCTTTGTTGTTAAATAACAGAGTAATTAACATACTGCAACAATGTGTATTAGGATTAAAGTTATGTTAAAAAGTCAAGCGTGATAATCGTTTGATACAAAGTTAATGTTAATTATTCCATAATGTGTATATACAGTTTGGTGATTTACCAATATTTTTAAAGCGCTGCTAATTTGTGGAATTTTTCTATTTCGCCTTAACGTAAACTTTCGTTGTACCTTTAATTACATTTAAAACTTAATCATAGCCTATTCTAAATTAATAATGCTCAATGCATTTGAACAAATAACTGAAATTATTACAACATTTTACTGTCCTTGGAGCTGCGTTGTCCATGCAACAGTATTGTAAGATTCACGATAACGTAACAAAAAAAGAAATCGACTGAATTATTTTAAAATCTGCTATTAAAACACTCAAAGAGAATAAATTTTTAGAATTAGGGGTAGTTATTATCTAGTAGACATCAGCGCTAATTACCAGTAGCATATTACGGCAATTCGCAAATTCGGCATCTCCCAATTTTGCTAAAATACGGCGTAAATGTCCCCACCATCAATTAGCGATGCAATCCAAGGAACAGCGCAATTAGTTCTAAGCGGGACGTCTGTTAGAGGAATGTGTCCCGCGTTCATTTAAAGCTAAAACCTGATTATCTAACTTACCGCTCGTAGTGCCCAAAAAACATGAAGCAGGCATCCAGAAGGCTCGCAAATTCCCGTTCCACTTAAACTACCCTTTTCACCCCATTTCGGCCTCAATGGTGCTAACTCGTCCTGTGGTATTCGTGGTGCAGATTTCGGTTAAAAGGATACCGCGCGACTTTGATGGCGCTTTAGGATCGGCGAGATTTGATGCGTGTGAAGCAAATGCTACGGAGAGATATATGCTGGAGGACTAAATACCTGTGAGCCCTAAATCAGGCAGTGCTCACTCTTCTCCGTCTTATTGCTTAACGAAATGAGGTTATTCCTTAATTAAATACTTTATATTCCTCTGTGTTGATCGAACTTTACATTTATAGCCTTACATTACATCCCAATTAGTATAAAAAATTAGGATATGATGAGGTAGCGTATTTAGTTGATATTAATTGAATTGTAAGTCTATCTTAAGTTCCATTATGCTTGACGAGGACGTTTACGATACCCGATTATTGATGCCGATCTGAATTTGTTACCGTACATACAAGAATACGCTAGGAATTTAAAAGGAGAGTGACGGCTCGAGTAAGGTAGTCTTTTTGACTAATTCTGTGGCTAAAAGTTTAAAATTACAAAAGTTTTATGAATGTCGATTTTTAATGATATTTGATAAAAGTTTCCTTCACATATTTAATAATTCTGGCATTTCTTGGAAACAAAACCAAATATAAATCAAACCATCAGCAGGTCACGAATATATGAAATGATAATAAAGTTAAAATTGACACCTTGTGTTTAGAAGGACCAGATCTATATAATGACACATATTTTTAAAATGAGTCAAGTTCTGACATGCTTATCGGGTATTCACTTGTTACATTTAAGGAAAATTTGTTCGACGTTGAACATCATTACTGTAGGCACTCAATTTCTTTACATCAACAACCGATATGAAAGTGTATATTGCGGAGAGAAAAATCAAGTTTAGCAATCTGTCCTTGAATGAAACAATTCGTAAACAACTGTGAATCCAATTTATTCGAATAGTCGAAGAGGATAACATAGAGGATATTTGTAACCGGCCCTCTACGCTATTGTTAGATGTAAACATCGTTGATGGAATCATTGACCACAAATCAGTAACATTAGTGTTGCAATGGACGAGTAGCAAGGCCGGTAGATGCACGCCAAGAACAGAGATATGGCAATGTGGTAAGGGCGACAAATTAGGTTTTCAGGAATTTCTGAACATACATTTTCCACTTTGAAGTGTGGAAAGTGTGGAAGAAATGTGGGCAGGGTTTAAGGAGATTCTAACAGAAGGGTTGAAATGGTCCGAAAAAGGTACTTAAAAGAAATTCTGACCCAGAATACTATAATAGAGAAATTAGGGCTTTGAAAAGGAAAGTTAGGAAGGCACACGNTAGTACATCTTATAAATTAAGAATGATATTTATAACAAGCTCTGGATATTAAAGAAAACTATGTACATACGTACTCAATCCTGATTATAAAAGCTGTCCAGAAAAAGTAATTCCTTCACAAGGATTTCCCAAATTCAATTTTCAGCTACTGCCAAGAGAAACAATCTAGGTCTAGGGGAGAGAATATACTCGATCTCTTCCTAATTAACTTCCCTGAATGTATTAAGAATATTTCGAATGATAAGGGGTTTGGTGACCATAAAGGAGTATTCATAGATGCTGACATAAAATAAAACAAGCATAAAAAAACCGAAATGTAAAATCCATCTCTTCTTCAAAGCTAATTTCGAGGAGGAATAACAAGTGTGAAAAATAGCGACACGACTGGGACTCGAACCCAGGTCTCCCACTTTCCGTGGTCTCCGTTCCAGGTCTCCGTTCCGTATTTTTCACACTTGTTATTCCTTTGGGATTTTCCGTAGGTTTTCAATCTACTAAGACACCTTCCTTTCCTTTAATCCTTGTAATTTCGAGGAATTTAATGAGAAATTGAATATGGATTTTTACTTATTTAAGTTGCGTGTATCCCAAATGTCCACTGAAAAGACTTGGAAAATTTTGTCGAGATTATGCATAATTACATAGACATTTACATACCATCAAAATACTCTACTCATGATTGCTAGCCTAGATGGTATAATAGCGAGATTAGAAAGATTCTTTGCAAACAAAGAGCAAGGAAAATTAAAAGCCATAGCAGGAAGAGATCAGTTAGATTTGAATCCAAGAAAAGCATTACTGCTACAAGAGCACAAGAAAATAAAATCCAACACCAAGCATGCTATGCGTAAACGATTTAACTCAAATACAAGGGTGGTGTGAAAATGGCAACTAGTTCTTACTGTAAATAAATGCTCTGTGGTAAATTTCTTTGAAATGAAACAATTGTGTCAGAACCACCCGTACAAAATTAGTGGAACGAATTTAAACATAGTCAACTTAGTTGAATATCTTGGAATCACCCTTACCAATAATTTAAACTGGAGCACACATATTAAAAAAATATGTGGTAAAGCAACTACAAAGCTCAGTTTTATGAAGCGTATTGTAGGTAGATGCAATGAAAAGGTTAGAGAGTGATGCTATTTCACGCTAGTTAGGCCTCATCTGGAATACACAGCAAGTATACGGGACCCCGCGGATGAAACGAATGCTGGTGAACTCGAAAAAGTGCAGCGCAAGGCATTACTAATAATAGCTAATTCACAAACAAACTATATCTTACTTAATGACAAACAATTTGTATGACTCCTTACAGTCTTACAGTCTCACAATACAAACACTGCTCTCATATAAATTAGCTGCCGCATAATGGACCACAGTGATGACTCTGCTTGATTTCAGTAAAGCATTCGATTCCATTGTCACATAGTTTGAGTAGCAAATTTCTTTACTGAATTTCTCACCTTTGTCCCTTCAATGGTTCTACTCCTAATTATAAGACAGCTATCAAAAGGTTACTCACAATAATATGGCAGTATGGTAAGGGTGACAAATTAGGTCTTCAGGAATTCCTAAACATAAATTTTCCACTTTGGGCAGTAAAAGGGGAAAGAGCGGAAGAAATCTGGGCAGGGTTTAAGGAGATTCTAACAGAAGGGTTAAAATGGTACATTCTGAAAAAGGTACATACTTAAAAGCGATTCAGACCCAGAATACTATAATAGAGAAATTAGGGCTTTGAAAAGGAAAGTTACGAAGGCAAACAAAGATAGAGATCTTGACATATGTAACCTGGACAATAATAAATAATATTTAAATTACTAAACGAGAAGAAAAAGAAATCAAACGAAAAATATTTGACAAATATTTCAGGTAATGACGGCAATCGACAATCTTTAAAATACTTCGCAGAAAACGCGACAATTAAGAGAAGATTATAGCGATCAAAGATAAGAGTAGAAAATGATAACTAATGATTCACAAAAGGCAAGTCCTTTAAATAACTGGTATTCAAGTGTATATCATAGATGTCCAGTCGATCCGTATTGGAGTAGAAATAATGATAATGCCGAACAAATTAGTAACAGGAGAGATGCTTTCAATAAAGATTCTACATGGCAGGTAAAAACTTTCGTTATCAGTTACAATGCGATTAGGAAACAATTAGAAAGGTTGAGGAGTAATAAATCTTGCGGGCGAGATAAAATATCGGGAGATTTACTGAAAATGGGATCAACGGAAACAGTCTGATAGCTTAAGGTTTTATTTCAAGCCATTATCAATAATAATACTATTCTGGAGGATTGGAAAAATGCAACGATCATACCGATCCACAAAGAGGGAGTTAAGACCGACGTTGAAAATTACAGGCCGATCAGTTTGACATCTGTGGTATGCAAGATAATGGAGAGACTAGTGGCAGATTATCTTAGAAATGTTTGGAAGGATACAGGGTGGTTGTGTAAGTATCAATATGGATTTAGAAAGGATTATTCATGTGAGTCGCAGTTGCTGGGTTTATGCCAAGATATTTCAGAATCGATAGATTTGAAAAAGGGCGTGGATGCTATTGTAGTCGATGTCTCCAAAGCATTTGATATATTACCGCATCACCGTTTGTTAGCAAAAGTATAGGAAATGGGTATTGATGAGAGGGTTAAAAGCTGGTAGCAAAATTTCCTAATAAGTAGATCACAGCGAGTAAAGGTAGGTGAAAGTTTATCTGAAAAATTAGATATAACCCAGGAATACTCCAGGGAAGTGTAATCGGGCCATTACTTTTCTTAATCTATATAAACGACTTACCGGAGGGCATAAAATCTAAAATGAGGCTTTTTGCCAATGATTGCATAATTTATAGAGAGATAAATTGTGAAAACGATATTACAGGAAAATATTGCAGGATGACATTAAAGCTGTTGATAGTTGGTCTTTAACAAATGGAATGAAGGTAAATACGAAGAAAAATAAACATATAACGTTCACTAATAAGAGACAAGACAGAGAAATAAGTTATGAGCTTAATGGAGAGAAATTTCCCAAGGTAAATAAATGCAGGTACTTTATACTAACAAATAATTTGGATTGGAGTACCCACATAGATAAAATCGTGTTCAAAGCGTTTAAAAATCTGCACTACATGATGAGAAACTTACAGGGAAGTAGTAGGGAAGCAAAAGAGTTAGGGTATAAGACAATAGTGAGGCCTCTATTAGAATATGCTACAAATGTCTGGGATCCGCATGATGAAACGCATATCAAAAAGATTGAGAAACTTCAACGGAAAGCAGCCAGGTATGTGTTAAGAAGACATAAGAAAGAAGATAGTGTTAGGGAAATTTTAGAGATTCTCGGTTGGGAAACATTAGAAAAAAGGCGGAGAGTAAATCGACTTGTAGGCATCTATCAGGTAAAAAATGGAGGAGAGGCTTGGAAGGAGTTGAAAAGCAGATTAGAGGAACCGCATTACATAGCACGAGGGGACCACAAGCAGAAGTTAAAGCTGCGGAAACAAAGGACTGATAGCGCAAAGTATTCGTTCATTAATAGAGGGGTTAAGGAATGGAATATTTTGCCTGAAGAGGTCTTCAAACCCTTACCGAAAAACAAGAAGGAGTTTAGAGGGAGATGCTGTAGGTTGTTTATTTAAGTGGAGTAAATGTGTAAGATTTGAAATTATTTTTATATATGTAAATGTGATGTAAAGTTAACTGATGAAGTGACAAGTGGTCTTGAAACGGATTGTAAACTGTCACTATACTTATACTTGTATACTGTAACTGTAATTATAGGAATTATGTGATGTATATGGATTAGTAGGGATATCAGGGGATGCTGTGTAAATTAAGTCTTGTTGTCGTTTTGAGATTTCTGTTACTGTTTATTACCCTTCGAAAATAGAGTGTTTTCTAAATGCTGTTCGTAAATAGTGTAGTGTTATTCCGAAATGTTTATGGTGTAGTTCAGAAATGTCATATTGTTGTGTATTGTTTGGATTTTTAAATAGGTGTATAGTATTTTTTTGATTAAATTGCCACCAGACTTGTGTCTAACTGCAGCTGAATTTTGTAAATAAATAACCATGGATTTTATAAATCATAACCTTAGCTGCCATTAGATATGTCACGGCTTTCAAAGGGAATGTTTCGGAAAAAATACAATTTCATTGTTGTGTAGTTTTAAATTCCTTAATCGAGATGAGTGTTTACCAACAATTATGGCATAAAAACCCAATTTCCATGTCCTCAAGACAACCAATTCCTGCCAATGCAAAGAGTTTCTTTGCCGATGGATGTACTTAACTTAATAATACTTAGTTTGCTCTAATAAATAGTACTCTAATATTAATAACAAATATCAGTAAAGACTGTGAACCCTAAACTGGTATCTATGGCAGCTGGGGTGGATGTCTCTTTCATCAGAAAATTTGCAAATGTAACCTCCTCTAGTCTGTGAATATAATTTAACGATTGATATTCTATTCATACAAATCTAAGGTTACATTTTGAAGCATTACACACTATGCCAATTACTATACCTAATATTTAAGACTGCCTGAAATTTAGTCCTGATGAATCATATCCCAGAAATTTAAGACATATTATTACATTACATTAGGCGTAGTCAAATTAATCTTATTTCAAACTGAAACTTATCTAATGGAATACATAGATACCTATTTACCCAATACTGGTAAAGTAAGTGAAAGTTGAGTTATTAGAGCTACACTTCTTCACACAGAACAATAACTAACTCTCATTCATTCATTTTTATTTTATCACTTAATATGAAAGGTTTCTCTTTATTGAGTGCACTGAAAAGTGTTACTCGTAGAGTCATTCTGCTTCACTTACGTTGACTTGTTCCACTTATAGCATTCTGTCTCAGTAAGGAAAGCAATAGCAAACTACCTCACTCCTCATGGTGGAGGGATGAGGTTCACACCAGCCTTCAGTATGAAGACTGTACAGACAGACTCAATATGAATGCTTTACTGACGATTTCTCTGAATTTACTCAATTTCTCAACCTTACGCAAAAAACAGATACCAAGGAAGGAAGGAAAGTAGTAGCAGTTGTACTGTTAAAAGTGTTACTTTGGTCATTTCACAAGTGAGCTCCCATCCGTAATCGAACCCGGGACGGCTTTCACTGAAGTAGAATGCGTAGCCCATTTGGCTATCCGGAATCCGGAAGGAAGCAAACCCAAGCAATAAAGAGAACAGAGAAATTCATGCGTGAATTGTGGTCGATCTTTCACTTTCCAAGCAGTATTAAAAATATTGATGTTTATAACATTATGTAAAAAGGACGAAAACAGATGGACTAAGAAAGAAAGGGCATTATAGTTTTTTTCCGAAGATTTCAATTCATCCCTAAAATTTAAATTTAAAACTTACGAGTCATTACAAGTTGAAAGTGATTTTTTGACCTTCCCTGACAGTCATCTCTAAAAATCGTATGTAAATTAATCATATGCCTGCAGATAATGTGTCAATATCCATTTCACCATAACCCTCTATTTACTCATTAAAAACAGAGAAGTCCTCAAATGACGCAGCCAATTTCACGGTCAACTTTTTAGGCTTGTTTGTTCAAAGATTTTTCAACGTAAATTATTGTAAATGGCCAAACAGAAGAGTTGAGCTCTAATTGGTGTATTCAGAGACAGTTTACTTTATTTAGGCATTCCAAGTTTTTTAAATATTTTCTAAAGGCCTCAGAGGTTTAGTTCAGGCTCCAACCTGCTACGGAAAGGGATAGGGTAAATCCCCAGGTAGGGCAATTTAACTACCGACATTTTTCGGGTGCTCACAGGTCGACTCGACGTGAAAAATGAATAACGGATGGGTAGTAACTGGTGGTAGATGCGTGGTACCTAACACACTACTATGATTTCACAAGTTAAGGCTCAAGTATTAACAACCTTAACCTGCTTACTCACGAAAGCGTTGCTAAGATATGAAGTGGTAGTGTAATTATAATGCAAAACGACAACTAAGTCAATTCTTTGAGATACCAAATGAAAATGGAGGCTTCCTTTCGAAAGATTAGGATGTCTAGACTCGTATAACAACCAATTAACAGAGTTACATTTATAAAGCAACGTTTATGTAAAAATCTGAAAAGGAGTACAGAAAATATCCCTATCTAGGGTATATGATATCACATTTATTTGGATTCTGTTCAACTAATTGAATAAATACTGAAAATCAAATATATACGGAACAAGTAAGGATGTGATTCGCGTAAAATACACGTACATAATTTCGACCTATTCTACA
Source organism: Ladona fulva (assembly GCA_000376725.2). NCBI lineage: Eukaryota > Metazoa > Arthropoda > Insecta > Odonata > Libellulidae > Ladona > Ladona fulva. The sequence goes on along the minus strand of KZ308348.1, from coordinate 1,040,783 downwards.
CTACAATTTACAGAATGCAAGATACAGAACAAACGCTTCTAAATGAGGTTTGTAATGCAATCGAATTTGAGCCCTGAATAAGTACATTACATAATTTGTATACTTACTATATTTCTATTTTTTATAAGTATAACAATTTCGAATTATTAATGGTTGTTTCATAACGTCAGGGTTGCCTCGCCGGAAAAAAAAATTACGATAAGTTCATAAGTTTTCCCTACCGTAGTTTCTGACATTTTTGCAAGCTGAAATGATTACATAACTACAAAGTATAATAGCCCTTTTTATATAAAATTCTGAGGATAATAACAACTTATAACTATAGAATAATGGTCATGCTGTTATATAACAGGGATGGGTAGCCCTTTATGGAAAGGGTACCGAATTGATAAATATAAGGGATTTTCGTGCCCATATGATGCCAATATATAGAGCGAGGCGGTGATACCATCTCTTTATTATGTAAATGGATTAATATGTACTATTTGATTCGAATAGTCATCAATTATCTTTATTACAGAATCCACATTCATTATTTTCGTGGCCTCATTTTTTAAGTTAAGAGTACATTAAAAGAGTAGTGCAGTGAGAATTCCACGGTCAAAAAGATTCTCTCGTGTGCCACTTTAGCACACTTGCCGTTGGTTCGCCACCCCTGTCATATAATCATTTAGAGCCTATTTCCTGATACTTCTGTGTTCATTTTAGAGCTATTTTATTTATTGTTGCTTATTTTCTGTTTTTTTATTCACTGTTGCACTCTTTGCAACTCTTTTCTGTATCATAGCTTTCATTTATAGCCTTAAAGAACACATTTTCAACCATTTTCTAAGTTATTATATTCTCATTACATAATAATATAACCTCTTCATATGCAACATTTTCAAGCTTTCTTTCACTACCTTCTCACCTTATCGTTTACATTCTTTACTCCTCAGCTTCGGGTTAGAAGATATTTTGTGACCTCGTACGAACAGTTAAACCGGACATTTTACAGGTCAAATGTTAGACAGATGAGAAGCTTACTTTGGCCCTAACTTCTTCAGTGACGAGGAAAATAAATCAATGATAGGATAGTTAAAAATTAAGTGAAGCACTATGTACTGTTAAAGAAAAGATCGAGGGGATCAAATAGCTGAACACTTAGCAAAAAGGTCTAAATAATGTGCATTCATGCATAAGGATTTCTGCGTAAAATAAGAGAAATGGATGTGAGGATGTTTTCCGGACTCATTGTTTCCACGAACGATACGCGACAACAATAAGCTTAAGAGTTAAATCGAACACTTGGTGCTTACACCACCTGCCGCACACCGAAAGGTGTCTTGCTGGGAATATATGTCGCTGTAGAATCTCACGTAATATATTTTGTTACCAAGAGGAAATTACTTCAATTACAGATTAGGTGAGAATTTGGAAAATGAGCAGACGGAAAAATCGAATTCCGCAGTCAATAGGATATAACCTATTTTAAGGGTAAGATTATAACCGATAACTTCTCAAAACTACACAATCATAGTAGTAAGTAGGCTTTTCTAGCTAAAAGGAAACTTTGTTATGAAAGAATGAAACAAAAATTGAATAATTAACAATACAGTGAGAATTTAAAATGTAATTTCTATCGCTAAATCCGTCCATTTCTACTTTTGGACAACTTTCTGGTATTCATCAGTTGTTCCAAAATCAATTATTTTCTTAAACACCTCATCATACACCCAACGTGAGTTAAACATGGATTTTTTATGAAATATTAGTCAATTATCGAAGTGCTTCCCATTCTTCAATACACCACCTTGACGCGCTATACATTCGTGCATCTCTACCGACATTTCATCAAGAACCTTTTCCTTCTGCGAAACGAATTTCAGTAGAAGACGAGGGTAACTCAAAATGTTATATCCGTAAGGAGAAAAGACACAGCACTGCTATTTTTTCATTTCAAATTCATACCTTTTAATTGATTTAATTGTCTCCAGAAAGCAATATATTAAAATTACGATTCTCTACAATGTCGATTTATTTATTGACAATGGCGGAAAATACAATGAAAAAAGTTTCTATTTTGAACTCGGAACACTGACAAAGTCAAAATTCTGCCAAAGTCTATTTTATTAATTACAAATTTTAACGTTTTAATCGATAGAATTGTCAGCGAAATGCGATATTTTTAAAATTAATGTTTTTGTATATATTTCTATATTTAATTACATCGATAAAAAATATAATGTAAATGGTATCTATTATGATTTCTAATCACTGCCGGAGTCAAAGATCGACTGAATGCTATTTTATTAGTTTAAATTCAAACGTCTTATTTTATAGCATTGTCTCCGAATAGCGACATTATTTGAAATAAACGTTTTAAGAATATCTATTTCTCCTTAGAGTTATAGAAGAAAGTTACTGAAATAAGTTTATATTTTGACCATTTCGACAGCCATGTTAAAAATGGAAGTGTCCTCAGTTGTAGCAGTGTCTATATATTCCGAATGGGGGATTTACCAAAGGCTCAAGAGAAATATTCCATTCAGTCACGCTCTATTGCAATCATTTGATTTTTAAATATGCATTATTTGCATTTTGTTATTTATAATAAAAGCTGGAAAGGGCAATTTGCTGTACAGCGAAGATTCGTTTTGATTTTAGTGATGAGTTAAAGTAGCTTTGACTTATTCTTAAAGGAAATTAAAGCAATTTCGGTAATTTACAATAACAAAATTGAAATAATTATAGCAATTTCACTCATTTTAATATTTCCTCGTTTGTAAAGAAGTTGTCAATTGCTTACGTTTTGGTTAATATTTTATTTAGTTAAGAAACTCGTTCATTCACGCTTAAAAATTGTAAAAAAATTGAGTAGTTTTCCTTACTCGAAGGTAGTTATCTCTACGGGTAGTCATCTGTACTGTTCACACTAGACTAGGCGCTCCAACCTCTGTTTTCGATGCTGTGTCCCGCTTGGTGTTGTCCCGAATGATGTCTCGCGTTTGATCAATTCATTATGGCTCTTCGTTGGCCGCAATAGAGTTGGAATTGTATCGGAATTCGCTAAGGACACGTGGCGACAGGGGCACCATTTATTTATTGCCTTAATTGTTCGTATTGTAGTGTGTGTGGTTTATCGCCCTTTGCCTACCGTCCTTATCGACCGAATAAACAACTCGCGCAACAATACAAACAATTACGGCAACAGTATAAATGCTACCAAACTTTAAATGTTGCCTTACTTCCGTGGCCTAGTCGCCACAGACAGTTTCAATCGTCATATCAGCTAATTATCCACCAAAGTTTATTGAAACTTCAACTTATTGAACTCAATAGAGACAAATGGTTTCGCGTGACATCGCTCAGGATTTGTAATGAGCAATCTCTGATTTCAGTGCTCTTTTAATAAGCCTAAGCTATTTGCATCGTAAGCTAAGTTCCTGAATCTTCGGTGGTTGCCAAATCATTGCTTCCTTCATTCATTTTTGATAATATCAAACTTTCCTTAATTGAAACATGGTAATACGTTACATCTGTGTTATTATTAACAATAATGTTTTGAGAATGTTTCTTTCGAAAAGAAAATGAAAGTTAAGTCACATAGGAAGAAATATTACTAAGTCGAAATTAACACTTTTTTTAATACAATTTACTTCGATTTTCATATTTAAAACGAGTTTTTAAAAATTCTCCCAAAACTGTAGCTCCTCCACACACTCATAGTTTTTCTTTCAGTAAATTACTATAATGTTGAGAGTTCTGTTCAACCCGGATTATTAAATATTCCTTATCGGCTTTTTAAAAATTACGCTTCTTTAAGGTTTACTATGAAAAGTAAGGGATATAATTGAATTATGAATAATTTTGCTTACAAAGGTAATGATGGATGAATATATAAAAGGAAAGTGGCCTTTGAATGAAGCATTATGGGTAATTTTTGGTCAAAGATTAAAGGCAGGACGGAGAGTATTTTTCTATCAAAGGTATTTACGGATGAGTAAATATCAGTAATATATAGAGAAATATCAAACGACAAAGATAGTATTTCACTATCAAACAATATTTCCTACATTCAAAGGTACTGCAAAAATTGGCAACTAGAGCTTAATTTAAGCAAATTCTCCATAATTCATTTCTGTGAGAGTAAACAATTGCATTAGAATTACCTGTACGAAATCAGAGGAACGAATATATACGTAGTAGGCTCTGTGGAATATCTTGGAATCACTCTCACAAACAATTTTAATTAGAGCACACTTATCCGAAAAATATGCCGTGTAGCAATTAAAAAGCTCGGTTTAATAAAAGGCATTGTAGTTACATGCGATAAAACGGATAGAGGGCGATAATATTTCACCTTAGGCCACATCTGGAATATGTGGCAAGTATTTCACCTGAGGCCACATCTGGAATATGTGGCGAGTATTTCACCTTAGGCCACATCTGGAATATGTGGCGAGTATATGGAAACCAGCGAACGAAACGTGTACTCGCGAAATCGAGAAAGTGCAGCGCAAGGCGATACGATTGCTGGAAATAAGAAATCAAGCGATGCATAAACCCAAATCTTTATTTGTGTGTGTGACTATATCTAGTTATACGTGTTCGTTTAATTTTCATTGTCTACCTGTTTGTATTTGCAGTTTGTACTTACTGTTTATATCATTTTTCTTGTACGTATATTTGTTTGATTGCGGAGATGTTTTGATTTTTATTCTTTTTACGTTTAAGTTGATTTTAGTCAATTAATGTTGGTTATTAATGTAATATTGTTGCCATACAATAAACTAGGAGGAAGAAAGGCCATCTTGACCTAGTCTCGACCTAAGAGTTAATGATAATAATGGGAATGTAAGCATTCCCACGACAAATTAAATACAAGTAAAATTGAAAAAGTTCAAAGAAAGGCTGCCAGATATGTATTGGGTAGGCACAAGAAGATGAACAGCGTAAGCGGAATGCTCGAAATCCTCGGCTGGGAGACGTTAGAAAAGAGGAGGAAGGTCAACAGATTGGTGGGCTTATTTCAGGTTAGAACAGGCGGTGATGCTTGGGAGGAATTAAAAAGAAGAATAGAAAAGCCAAGTTACAAAGCGAAAGGAGATCACGATCAAAAATTTAAATTAAGAAAGCAAAAAAACAGACATTGCTAAATACTCCATCAATCGAGGAATAAAAGAATGAAATATGTTGCCTGAAGAAGCACTTAAACCCTTAACAAAATCTGTAAAGGAATTCAGAAACAGGTGTAAAACATTAGCACTTATATAATTATTTTTATTTAGACTAAATTTGTTTTAATGTTTGGATAATTTGGATGGGAAATAACATATGTAAACTTATGGTACTTGTATTTTGTCTGAGTGTATTTTTGTATTGAGAAGAATGGGGATTTGTTACCACCGGATTAGTAATCCAACTATTACGTATGTGTGAAATAATTAAATTAGGGAGACGTAAGCAAAAGCTGTATTCATATGCATGAAAGTGTGTAAAGGAAATAAATTTCAAATTTAACCCTTTGAAATTGTACGTCACGCCTTCTGGGCTTACGATTCTTCCAACGTGTTCCAACAATTCCTTTTACTTCCAGGTATCATCATCCAGGTGCATTAACTGTGCACGAGCGTGGAGCTTGCAATCGTGACTTCACTTTTCAACAGTGTTTTCGATACGCTTTGAACTGATACGTGATCGTTATTGATGAGTTGAAGATGAAACACCTTGATAATCCAGCCTCGGTTCCATTATTTCGGAATTCGGCGTCATTCACTCTAAGTAACGAGATTCCAGATGCTCCAGTCAGCGATACTGAACTTCTTTGATTCAGCAGCTTTGAAAAATGCACCATCTTCTCCCTTCGGAAATATAAATGTTATCTGAGAAGAGAAGCAGAGGGTAAAACAGTCCGTGGAAATAACGACATAAAGAAACAAATGAGAGTGTGCGAGAATTGAGATGAATGAGGGAGAAAGAGAATCCATTGAAGATAAAAGATGCGCCGAAGCCATTAGACGAAAGTGGGATACACAAAAAGAATAAAAGGAATCCGCCGAAGGACGGAAAAAACAGCGATTTAATCCCCTCGCGTAACGACCGTCATTTCTTCTCGGAAACATTTCCATTCCTCCTCGTAGAAGAACTGTCGTTTTCTGGAAGGCATTCGTCGATTCGGAAGCAAATGAGGGGACAGAAAACTCTTTCGAGTCTGGCGTGCGTATACCCTTAACACACCGCCTTCAAACGTCTCCCTGGTCGTCCTCAACCCTTCCCCTTCCGACCCACACCTTTCCACACCTTCGCAGGGCCCTGCGCTCCTTCCAAAGGGACTCTGCTCATGCGCCCTTCGCACCCCGTGTTTGTGTCCCCACCCTTCCCTCCCCTGCGAAACTTCCCCTTACGGAATGCGAAGCTCTCGGACCGACAGTTCTCTGGTGGATTCCGAAGTGAGTTGCGGTTTTCTCGGCATCTTCTCGCTCTCACTGCCTGCGGGAGTTTTTTCGCCCGAGACCGGGACTTGATGAGCTGGTCACTCCCCGGCCCACCGAGAAGTTTCCCCCTAAAGAAGGACTGCTTCCCCGAAGTTTTCGGTCCCGTTTCATCTGTGAGAATTTATCAGCTCTCATTCGCAAGTTTGGAGGATCCTCGACTGGACACCGTGGATTGAAGCTGTTTTCCCTTGCGAAAGGCTTTTAATTTTTTCTCTCCTAAAATTTCATATGGAAGAAGTGCGATTCTTCCCTTTTATCGATATGTATTAATGTGATATTGTCCATTTATCTGGCTTTTTAACGACAATATTCTCATTCTTCTTGTCTTCGAGTAGTCGATGTTGAGATTTTGTGATTAATAAACGTGCCTACGGGAGATATCTATTTGTAGTGGTAACTTGAATATTTGAATGTCTTTAGTCTTCTCTGAATTATATTAATTAAAAGAAAGGTCGTTACAAACTTAAGGCAGTTGTATTCAAGAGTCAAGCTCGTAGCTAGTTGCAACATTTAATTCAGTATAGAACTTTCTTGATCGTAAAGGCGAGGATTATAGTGAGCTTGGTCGGCAACCACCGTGCACAGAGGCCGAACTAAAGAACCAGTGGCTTCGAAAATGACAAAGGACTCTGTGGCTGCAGACGGTTGAAGTTTGGTTTGGGTGAATCCCAAAAGTATTCCGGCGCAAGTTTTTCCGAGTGACCACCAATGCTCTCGACCTACAAAAAATCACTTCTGAAATGTAACTGAAACCCTTTTTGGCGCTCCCGCGGATGCTGCAGAAGCGAGCTTCCCGCGACCCGTGATTCTCTGAGGAGGCGGTGGTGCACCATGGCACCCCCGCTGGTGCTCTGGGTGCTGCTGGCGGCTCGAGCCACGGCTCTCAGCTGCGTGTGTACACCATCAGAGTGCGAGGAGGTGCTGGAATGGGAGTGCCCCGGCGGAGGAGTCGTATGGGACGCCTGCGGCTGCTGCCGCGTTTGCGCCCGCGTCGAGGACGAACCCTGCGGAGGACCCGACGGCTTCCACGGCTCCTGCGCCCCCGGTCTGCACTGCGTTCTGGACCCCAGTCAACTACTTCCGCAGAGGGCTCAGAGAGGAGAGGCCAGGGGGACGTGCAAACGTGAGTGTGCGTGTACAACGCCTCTCTTTTCAATTATTCAACGCTGCTTTTCCTGGCTGAGGTCACTCATGCCTTGCGGACTACCACCCGAACAGCACGCTTGAGGGAACACCCATTCGACCGCCTTCTAAATGCAATGCGCCTTTGCTGCATATGGATTCCATAGAGTCGATGTTTTAAGAATTCCGCAACGTAGTCTGCTGATTGACATTTAGCCGTCTGTTGATTCTGAAGAGATCCACTTATTCCATGGATCAGTGGCCCCACAAACATTGCGGTCAAGGCAGCACATTACACGGGCCACAATGATTTGTGAATATTTAGAGGGAATAGCAATATTTTTTAAATTAACTTATTTTCGACTTCACTGTCCCTAATGTAAATATCGATTGTTGCTTTGATTTTAAGTAAACGAATATTAATTAGAACCATTCGTAAGAAAATGTTTCACAATGCTCACGATTAATGTTCTCTTGTGATATGCACTACTAATATCTCTGCGGACCGGATAAAAGAATAAAAAGGGCAGTATTTTTGTGTGTACTTCTTCTATTAGAGGATCTATGATAACTGTCTGAATTGCTGGCAAAATGTCGTGTTAGCACAGATGGCAATTGTCGATTCCAATTTACTAAAGAACCGAAAGATTCAATGTATTCGTCTCCCAATTTCAATAACTGGAAGGCCAAGGCTCAGATCGAGGGCGAAGATAGTTTTCGTCGCCAATTTATTTACGTAGAACTTACTGAATATGACTAATTCAACGAACGAAGGCATTTATGACGATGACTGTTATTAAGGCTGCACACGATGCAGAATCTAAATGTATTTTTACGCCCAATGCATTATTCATCGTTAACCTTTATGCACGAAATTCCCGAATCCGTCGATGAAGGGTCCACGCTCGCACGCAGCTTCGATCCGAATACGCTGGAGAAATGGACATGTATTTTTCTAAATCACCTGGACTCTGCGGTAAAATAGCTGCGAAAGGCGATTTTCCTATAGTTATTCCTCACATGAGCCTGAATGTAGCTTTACAATGCATTTCAGTTATATTTTTGCATCAATTTTTTCTCTGAACATTCGCTTTGTAAGACGTGAATTGATTTTTGATCAAAATTGTTTGAGGGCGAAAATAGCGATTTCTTTTTCTTCGTGTTAATGGTTTCTCCCTTCAAACAAAACATTGTGCGTAAAATCAACAATTAACCATCTAATTCTGAACTTACTGAGCAATACAAAGCTAATTTTTCTTTGATAAAAATTTTATTTTATTGTCCCAATGCTATTTGGATCATCGTTATGTCCATTACTTACCACTTTAGCAGAAAATTAAAACAAGGAAACGAATTTAAGAGATTCTAATAAATCTCATGACCGGGAAATGATTTTACAATTTGGTGGTTTACTAAATTCAAACAATGTGCATTCTTGGATTTCGCTGCTGTGTCTCGAAATAGGGTTCATTTAAAAAAATACATTTACTACATCTTAGAGCCGTGTGGCTTCCAATGGATTCGTATATATCCCTAAGAATGTATACAATTCAAAAGAAAGACTACCCTAGTTGATTATTTCGGAAACCAATATTCGTTAACTGCTGATGTCTTTTCGGTCATTCGAGCAAACAACATTGCGGCTGAAAGTTAGAATGCTAAGATCGATGTCCTTTTTTTCATTCCTGATTACTGTTTGTGAATGTTATGTGATTATAGAAGATAAGCCACTACAATTTTCATACAAAGCATAGCAGTTTCTGTCTACGGACATGGTTTACTTTTATACCCAATAACAGTTTATAAACTGTTCTAATTATAAACTTCTGGAGTTCTTCTTGGAGTTGAAAATACGCTGAACAATCTTAATATTTCATTCCTAATTGCTTATTCAACGGCATGATACGTTTATAATATCGAAATTTCTTTTCTTTTTGAGATATCTTTACTCAATAACTACGGTCGAAGATATTTACAATCCGTGATCATTACCACAACTGAACAGCCATCAGACTTGCAAATAATCCTAAAGTTCGGTAGACTATTAGCATTTTTAATTGCAATTTCATCTTTCCTTTTAAAACTATAATAGTGACTAGATGTTGGTTACTCAGATTAAAAATACCCTGTTTTATAATTAAATACATTTTCTTTTCCGTTTCATCGATTCTTTAAGTTTGGATTCGAATTTTTGTGATTTGAGTAATGAGTCGAAACTCGGTCACGACGATAATTGCAGTTTAAATTTTGTAAAAATGAAATTTAAAAATGGATTTTGAGCTAATTCTTAGATTTCTCATTAAATTTGACGTGGAATGTGAAACGCGCTAAGTGGAGAATTTCTGCATTGCGTTACAAACTTAGGTGTACTAGTAAACTATCCCCTCACAGGAGGAAAAAGAGCCTTTAGCAAACATCAAAATAATTCATATACACTCCACTCTGCCTTTCAAAGATTAATGATATTCGACAGAAAATGCGTTCGGTGTTTCTTCTTCAGATTGGAATATTTTTGGCAGGAGAGAAAAGAGAAGGAAATGGCGGCGAAAAATAAAATCTCGCCGAAATTTTGAGTGAGAGATTTATGCCATTTTAGTTTTGCACTCAGAAATAGTCCATTTACACTAAAAGCACTCCATTTCCGCGCATTGTCCTCTGACCGCGGTAGTGAACTGCTAGAGCAAGATGTACACTTTTACGTTACTCGGAGCGTCAGCCGGAAGTGGCTACTTCATGTTATTTTGCCCCCTCGCTCTTCATACGTCAGTCGAGAGTTTTACGGGAGTTGGACTTCTTCAATTTTGCTTACACATAGAATTGGATTCAACGTCCAAACCAAATATACTTTTGTTAGTTATACGGGAACGGGAGATTCTATATGTGACCTTTTGTTCGAATTTTCCTCAGCTAATGATTTTGCTTGAGAGTGAGCCCAATGTGTATTTCACCTCTACTATGATTCTCAGAAGGGTTGGAGGCAAGGTTTTTCAACATTAAAAGTAAACTGGATCAAATACATTCCCTCTTCTAATTAGATTGGGAATGCAGATCTTGGAGAGTAGAAACATTCATTTAGGCCTTAACATCTCAAATACATTTTAGAAGTCGTTATGGCTCTTATGCAGCTCCTCTCTTGGATGCATAACATAATCCACAGGTTCAGGTGTGAGTAAAGAGGTCAATTGAAATATTATGATGCCAATTGGCAACATAATATTTCATAATATTAACATTTTAATAGAATTATGTTATATTTGGAAATCAGACTTACGTGAAAGCGTGTCTTTTTTGGTTCTGAAAGCCTAGTTTTATTAGAAGCCTAATAATTTAAATGATGCTCAGGTACAATGTACCTGAGCTTTTAAAGAAATATCAGCCTTGGAACGGTACGTTTTGATTATTCGACATTATTGAAATTACTACTAGATCCAGAGAGATGAAAGTCGATAAATATGGCATTTCAATGAGCTCTAATGAAGAAATCAAGAGGAATACAAAATATTCTTTTTTAGGAAGTTTTATTCGATGAGCAATTTCACTAATCAAAACTGCTACGATAAGGACGCATAATTTGCGAAAATGCTCCCAAATGCAGGCTGGGAATCCTTGAAAGAGAGGAGATTAGATGCTAAATGAATTGCTTGCTAAATTTAGAGAAGGTGCATTTCGGGAAGATGTAATTGTTATCATGGAACACCCTTCTGCTACTTCGCCAAATCCGAACGAAAAATAAGAGAAATGGATGCGAGTGCAAGTCGTTTTCGGGACTCATTGTTTCCGCGAACGATACGCGACAACACTAAGCTTATGAAGTCAATCGAACGGTTGGTGCTTACACCACCTGCCGCACACCGAAAGGTGTCTTGCTGGGAATATATGTCGCTGTAGAATCTCACGTAATATATTTTGTTACCAAGAGGAAATTACTTCAATTACAGATTAGGTGAGAATTTGGAAAATGAGCAGACGGAAAAATCGAATTCCGCAGTCAATAGGATATAACCNAGGCCACATCTGGAATATGTGGCGAGTATTTCACCTTAGGCCACATCTGGAATATGTGGCGAGTATATGGAAACCAGCGAACGAAACGTGTACTCGCGAAATCGAGAAAGTGCAGCGCAAGGCGATACGATTGCTGGAAATAAGAAATCAAGCGATGCATAAACCCAAATCTTTATTTGTGTGTGTGACTATATCTAGTTATACGTGTTCGTTTAATTTTCATTGTCTACCTGTTTGTATTTGCAGTTTGTACTTACTGTTTATATCATTTTTCTTGTACGTATATTTGTTTGATTGCGGAGATGTTTTGATTTTTATTCTTTTTACGTTTAAGTTGATTTTAGTCAATTAATGTTGGTTATTAATGTAATATTGTTGCCATACAATAAACTAGGAGGAAGAAAGGCCATCTTGACCTAGTCTCGACCTAAGAGTTAATGATAATAATGGGAATGTAAGCATTCCCACGACAAATTAAATACAAGTAAAATTGAAAAAGTTCAAAGAAAGGCTGCCAGATATGTATTGGGTAGGCACAAGAAGATGAACAGCGTAAGCGGAATGCTCGAAATCCTCGGCTGGGAGACGTTAGAAAAGAGGAGGAAGGTCAACAGATTGGTGGGCTTATTTCAGGTTAGAACAGGCGGTGATGCTTGGGAGGAATTAAAAAGAAGAATAGAAAAGCCAAGTTACAAAGCGAAAGGAGATCACGATCAAAAATTTAAATTAAGAAAGCAAAAAAACAGACATTGCTAAATACTCCATCAATCGAGGAATAAAAGAATGAAATATGTTGCCTGAAGAAGCACTTAAACCCTTAACAAAATCTGTAAAGGAATTCAGAAACAGGTGTAAAACATTAGCACTTATATAACACTGCCGGAGTCAAAGATCGACTGAATGCTATTTTCTTAGTTTAAATTCAAACGTCTTATTTTATAGCATTGCCTCCGAATAGCGACATTATTTGAAATAAACTTTTTAAGAATGTCTATTTCTACTTAGAGTTATAGAAGAAAGTTACTGAAATAAGTTTATATTTTGACCATTTCGACTGCCATGTTAAAAATGAAAGTGTCCTTAGTTGTAGCAGTGTCTATATATTATGAAGCGGGAGATTTTCTACATGCTCAAGAAATCTGCAAGCAGCATTTTCCATTCCGTCACGCTCTGTTGCAAACAAATACTTTTTAAATAATGCATTGTGAAAAAGTGAGGAATGTTCCTCGGGCAAATCGAAATTTGCATCCCCATGCAAAAGCAGCTCGTATATCACCCATTCATGTCCGGAAGAATTTTAAATGGCTTGGCGTGGACCATTTTTGGTAGGATCTTCCTTGTTTACATTATAGGAGCACATTTCTAAATATGTATTTATTTTCTATCCTCTACCATCCATGATAGCATTCAAAATAAATCTCTAACTATCCGCACAATGCAGTCTTGCGGTAAATCGGGAATATGCGGCCTTCTTAGATCGAACTTATCATATCTAGGATATATATCTCACTGATCCCAAATACTGTTTTGCGACAGCAATAAGTTTAAAAGTTAACTTGAACGCTTGCTTTTGACAACCTCTGCCACTCGCCGAGGATCGGCTCGCAGATTATGTAAAAGCTCTTTGATTTCCGGCGCTCTGTTTTGTTTTTATCGGCCCTTAAATTATTACTAAATCCTTTCACTTTCTTTGACGTACGAAATTTACACAGTAACGTATGTTTCCGTTTTGAATGTTTGTTGGAAATGTGGAACTTTTAGGGGAAAACTTTGCCTTGAAAATCAGTTGAAATTCATTTCGATTTAGTGAGTGATCGTAGACAATTAATAAATTTTATGGGGTATGATAAATAAAATAACTTTTGGTGAGGATGAGAGATCAAGTAAAGAGCACGTAAGTGAAATAACCGGGGCGGAGCAAATTTCAAATTTTTTTGCTGAATGACATAGGGAATATATAGGATGATAAATATCGGGTTGTATGGTAATCCGAAGCCATATTCAAATCCTCAGTCAAAATGCGTCAACAGGAGCAACGAGATTACTGCCGATGGTGTGGAATGGAAAAGCGGTATATATATCGAGTCAAGTTCTTTCTTGCGTGAGATAATCAACCCTCTATACGCGGACATTAATCCTCTCCTGAGATCATTAGAGAGGCTGTTCTACGGCACAAACAGCTCTTTGCTTACGCTGAAAATGGACCTGTGGCCATCGTCCGCGATCAAATGACAGAGGACCGACACAGAATGCAAGTGGCAAAGGGCGAGCGCAGTCTGTCTCAAGCAAAAGAGTCCTACGCTATTCTGCCGTACGTCCATTGGGACGCCTAATTCGAGTCCTTCTCCGAAATGTACACTCATAATGTATAGCGTGATCTCCTCACATGTACCTGCTACCATATCACGATGAATGGAATTTATTTAGTTTGTCGTTTGTTGCGGAATGGAGTATAATGTATATTTACTTATGTGGAATGTTTCCTCAAACGGCACTCGGTGAGAAAAGGTAGAGTAAACCACCTCACTCCACATTTCCCCTAGTAAGCCTCATTCGTTCTTAAGGGCTTTTGTTTGCAAAAGGAGGAAGAGATAGTACTAATGGCCTTATAGACAGATATCCAAATTATTATTTTACATATTAAGCTTCTGATGAGTTAGGAATACACACCAATGATAAGAAAATGTTTGCTCTGTTTCTGTCCTCAGCTTTTTCTTGAAACTCCGTTGGGTTGTATCTCAAATCATATCATATTCTACATTTCATTGGAGAATATCGCTTGAATAATTTTTTATTCTTCAACAGTGGTCATAAATTATTATTCATATTTACTTGTTCATCATAAAATCCTGATGATGATAGCGAAACTAATCGCCTAAAATAAAATCATAGAATGGTGGAAATTTCAAATGTGTGTACTCTCTTCTCTTCAATATCAAACGTGTCGACTTCTAAGGAAAGCCTGAAGTCATTATGTATCGACTCTATTTATACCTGCAGGTCCGCCTGCAGACATGTAAATTAACGTTATTCAGTTATGATAAACTTTCCAAATCTATTATTGAATATAATTTACAGCCAAAATTAAGGCATATGTAAACGAAGTTCAAGTATATTGCTGGTGCTATTGAAGTTAACTAATTCAGTGAGCCTATATTATGGTATTATTCTTATATCGAAAATATTTCATATCTTTGCTTTTCATATTTTTCTTCATTGATTTGACATTTCATAGGATTTTAACGCGTGTTTTAATTACGGTTTATTTTATGTTTTGTGTAGTAGTAGAATTAGTAAACAAGCGACAAAAACTCATGTTTCACTTGATTTTAGACGAAGAATTGAAAACAACTACAGCAGGCTTCTTTTTCCTTCATTCCTCATCTGTCAGCAGTAATTTTAAAAGGGCTTTGGCAGTCACTGTCGTTTCGCACGTGAGTTCCCATCGGGAATCGAACCCGGAGCCTTTCACCGAAGTGGAACGCGTTAACCACATGGCCATCCGGAGTCCCCTCATTTGTTGTGCATGTTATTGACGCTGTATACTATTTGCTGTGTATATAATTTGAGCATGCTTATTAGCACCGTGTTTTTATTTCTTCTCCTAGTTACTCATATGGCTGTCTGTTTTAACTTATGTTATCACACTCTGTAGGTTTTTACACGTTTTTCACATATCCCTTCTTTGTGACATGTGAAAAACTTGCTTGTTTTGCTGCTGCGGATAGTTTTTCTAAGCTACCCTTTTGTTTCTTTAAACCTACTAAATTTTCCTATTCTCTATCAATTTAAATCATCCATCATTGTAATCAACTAATTATATCCATTTTAGATTGACGTTGAGTTAAATGAGTCTTAAAAGTATTATTTTTGGGCCAAAATAAAGACGTTATTTACGTATTTAGCGCAAACTCTAATGAAATGAGAATGAAATTAAGTAGCGTTTAAATAAAAAGAGCAATGACTCCATCGTATGTTCACAAAGTACATCTCTCCCGGAATTTCTTATGTGCACTGTTGTGTACTTATTAAGTGTAACTTAGTGTGTAACTTATTAAGCATATCAGTCAGAATTGTCAATTAGAGATATGGCTGTATTTCTAAAATGGCAAAATAACCGCTCCTTATGCCGTGAAATGCAAGTCATGAAGTGATTAACATGAGATTTTCGAGATAATGGACCCACAAATTAAAGTGACCGTTCTTGACATAAATATCTCGCATAAACATGCGAAAATGCTCTTGTTCCTATCAAACAGGCCACAGTACGAACCATTCACACACCAAGGAGGAAGAAAACAGTAAAACAGCTGTGTCGACGAATTCTTTCTTCAGTAAAATTGGTGTATTACATGTAGATCAGAAAGTACGTCTGAAAACTCCCAACTGAAGGTTGAAAGCGTAGTAAAACTTTCATGTAAATGGTTAGAATGCCACTCGAAACTCAAGGTGTGAAACGAAAATCTATTAGGAGGCGTAAGAGGTCCAATTAAAATGTCGCCAAAGTAAAATTGTAGCTTTTCCTACCTTCAGTTCATAATTTTAAGATGTAATTTCAGATCTACGTATAATTCACTAATTTTTTTAAAGATGTTTTACGTGTTTACCTTTCTCTCCCTCTTCTGCGTACGAATCGTTTGTCTTCTGGCATATTTGATTAGATGACGGGTATTTTCATCTGTTTATGCTAGTTATTTTTGTAAAAAAAAACAGTCACTTTCATTTGAAGATTGTTGTTCCACCACTCTTAAGGTTTTGTTTATCACTTCATGACTTTTATTCGCCGGCATGATAAGTACTCATTTTACCCTTTAAACATACAAATGCTGGCCTACTTGGTTCCAAGCGACCGCTGCCTCTTTGACACGCGATGACGGACACGAAGCATGCAATACTACTCGTGAACAAAACAAAGAGAACACAAAAGGAGAATCTGAACTAACTCTTCTGTGCTCGTGAACCAACGTGACACATCGAAATGCATCGGGTTTTAGTGTTGCATTAAATATGGCGTGATTTTCATTTAATCTTCAGATTGTCGTATTTATGCTAGTTTGCCTGTCCCATTCTCGTTAATGCGGATGTCACGCCTCATACAGCGGACCTCATTGTTTTACGCAAAGAGACACACGTTTCTGTGCATAAATCAGGGTACCGCTACATACAAGTTAATTGGTATATTTTTTTTAGATTCAGATAGTATTTTTGCAGTTAAAGGAGCTAACTGTGGGTAAAACTCTGCTCTTTTTTAAAATATGATATAGAAATTCATCTTAATAATATAATACGAGTAAAACTTGCAGCGATGATACTTCTCCATGAAAGAATAAAATATAAAAATATATCTCCATATTAGTAGTATTGGTTAAGTTGGTTTGACAGCGAAGGCCTTTTCGCACGTAGGCCACCACCGGCAATCGAACCCGGGACCACTTTCAATGAAGTCGAGCCTACTTGGCTATCCGGGATCCCTCCATGAAACTATTAATTTTCTTCTCCAGCAGATCTTTCCTATTTTTATACATCTTTCTTTATTTTTGTAGCTACTTAATTTTTGCTTTTATGGCATCATTTATCTGTTAATTTATCATTAGTATGGCGTTTCTTTAATTGCAACAACACTTTTTTCTCGAGAACAAGAAGTTTTATTCCTTCAAAACTTTGTACATTATCAAAAGTTCACAACTCTCAGAAAGAAGGCTACTTTTCATTCATCCAACAGTCCCCGGTTCGATTTCAGATCTGTAAATCTTACAAGCAAGAAATTCACGTACACCTTATTTCACCTGTAACAGGCTTTACTTTTTTTGCAAAATTAAATTAAAAGGAGCAGTCGTACGAAATCGAGATGAGAACATTAATACCTCTCGCCGAGAATCAACGGGCACTTTATTTATTTATTGTAAATTTCCGTCGCAGTTAGACGCTGAGTCAGGTGGCGACGTTAACTTACAGTAATTTGACAACTAATAAAATACTAACACTAATCTGTTAATCGCTTCAGATATTCAATATTATAATTTTGAGAGTTGGTGTCTATGTTACTGTCAAACTCCAGAATCAGAATTTTGCACGACTTTCAAACATTGCAGTTTATTAAAAGTCGAAACCGCAAAGATGTGAGGCTACTTTTCTTTTACTTTTTACGAGTTAAAGTGTTACTATGCAAATGGCATGTCAAGTGCAATCGAATAGTTTGTAGGCTCTAATAAAATTGAAAATTAAATTCATAAATTATTGTCGTGAGAATTAAAGTCAAATTTCACACGAAAGAGTTCCTTCAATGTTAATATTTCTATTGTTGACTCTATATTTTAACTCCGAATTATGAGAACTTGGATTAAACGATGATCTAACTAATCTGAGAGATTTAAAATTTAATTCCTCACAAATAGAACTACTATATTTAATCTTATTTCTATATTCTCAGTTGAGAATCAAATGGCACTTCAGCCTGCATATAAAATTCTAATATTCGTAACAACTCAATCACTTTAAAGATTTAGCAAACTCTACTCGAAATAGTATTTTAGAACACGAGTTAGTTGATCATCTGAAAGGAATAAAGGGATTTAATTTTTATTAAAATAAATTTATATTACTTTATATTAAACATGGAAAAGCTTTTTCATTTCTTTGGGCTTCACATTGGAGTACTGAAGTATTACTGTTGCCAATTCAAAGGAGAAGCTCAGTTTGCCCGTTATAACCACTATTATTATAACTCTTCATCCGTGAAAAATACTGTGAAAGCAGTTCAGTGAAAGATATGTAAATGGTATGGATATGAAATTAACGTGTTTGGAATGGCATTTACAGCATATTTCGTTCTATTTTATTACGTAGTGATTCTTGTCACGGAACAATAGAGATTAAATATGCATCACTCCAAACTTCTCAATGAACACACAACACCTCAAAGTTATGCCCATTAATCATAAATAAGTTGTGAATCGGTGAATAGAAATGAGCCCCCGAGGTCTCATTACAAATGCTCATGAATATCAACCAACGGGAAATCCACAGTCCACTTTACCTTGTTCTAGAATGTGTAATCGGGAAACCAACGGGAAATCCACAGTCCACTTTACCTTGTTCCAGAATGTGTAATCGGGTGAAATATTCAGAGAAAACACCAAAATGCCAATGTATAGCTTCCCATTGATTATTTAGAAGCCGTTGTGATCCAAAAACACCGCTAACTCCTCTCGTATTTATGGAGTAGCCGCTCGTCCACTGTCAATCCTAAATAAGGAGTTCTTTGAGAGAATTAATTTGTCAAAGTGTCGCCGAATTCTGGACGTTTCCCCTAAAAGGTTCCACCGAAATAGACCAATCTCCGGAAGACGTTTCATTTCTGAAAGACAGTATGTTGATTAATTGAAAGGAATATCTCACACAGGAGACCTCATCCAGATAAATTACGTCAAAGGCATTAGTGATTTCTGCCACTCCGCATTCGGTTCACCCAGAATATACGAGTATCACCCAGAATAAAACTTTGATACCAACCGAGGGACATATCTTCCTGGGGATGATTTCCAAAATGGTGTTTCATTAGGAATTCTAAGTGTGTTTCTATACAGGTTTGGTGTTCGCTGTTCACACTTCATTTCTGCAAAAGAAATAACTACGTCCGGAGATAAAAGAAACCTCCTTTATGAAGGACGCTCTTGATAACTTTGTGTTTAACATAGGATGGTTTGAAATACATTAATTACTCGTTATGTGAGAGGGTTTGGAGAGTAAAATGAAAACGTCCAAAATTTCAAAGTTTTCACAAATAGTTTTTTGAAAAGAATTTTTGCAAACCTCACACAAAATTCATTTGGAAAATTATCTATTGGGCAAGTCCATTGGGTGAAAATTTGCTTGGGTGAATCGAATTAATGAAACGTTTTGGGTATAATGTTTATAGGTGAATCGGGCTCCCGGATAGGCTAGTGGGCAACGCGTTCGACTTCAGTGAAAGCGGTCCTGGGTTCGATTCCCGGTGGGAGCCTACGTGCGAAATGACCTAAGCTGTCGAAGCACTTTTAACAATACTACTACTACTACTGTTTATAGGTGAAACGTTTTCTAGGTGAACTGTCCAAGGGTGTACGTTCATTGGACGAACTCTCTTTGGAAGAAACGTCTTTTGGGTCGTGTAACATACACGGAATGCCATATCGATGTTTAACATTTTCTGAACCCTTGTTTGGTTTACCGCTCCGCCGCCTCTTAGACGCGAGGGCACGCGAATTAGTGTTAGCAAACAATGCCGTCGAAAAGCGGCCATCACGGATCGGAGAGCATCTTCCATCCAAACTACGCCGTGTAGAGTTTTCGCTCATGCACTCCAGGGACATAAACTTTAACGCAGCCTGGGTCTGAGGCTCATTAATCGTAAAGCGCGCTTTAGAAAGGAGGAGAGGATACACGAGCACTTAATTTCCCATATTTAATGCAGCATCTCCGTACGTGGAGTGATTGGCCGCCCGCCTTTATTATTTGATGACGCAAATATTGGCAAATTCCACTGTTCGTATTTGCAGATGTGCACTCGCCCCTTATCGCCGCTGATTTATTTACGCCGAGTACAATTATCGGACGGATTAATTGCCCGGTCGATTTGTGCGACAATTGCGCGGAATTTGCCGACGAATTGTTTAATCAGACGAAAGTTTTAATTTTCATTGTAATAATGCAGGAAAGGAGGAAATGTTTCTGCAAAGCGGTGGTGAATTTCGCTATATTTTTTATGTTTTATGTCATAGCGTGAGATATTTTTTCGTGTTCGAATCACGCCCACCTGACTTCCCTTCTTGCGTTTAACGCGATTTTCGCCGCCTCTTTCATCATACATGGGGCGGAGAGTCATAAGCTTTGGCGTAAAAACAATCCGAGTGAATTCCGCTCAGCTAATCGCCGACAACGCATTGCTCTGCTACGCTAAACCGAAATATAGTCTATTATTATTCCATTAACCCAAGGTTTTCCCAAGAAATTTTGTCTTCATAATTTTTTTATATTTAAAATTAATTGTAAACAGCTGATTCTTTTGTGATAAATAGTAAATAGATTTTAGATTCTAATATTTATCGTTTCCATGGCACCAAGTTTCTTGCCACGGCTGAATATTCAAAATGTTATAATTTAACAACTATTAATAACGCTGGATTGATAATGATTGCGATGAGGGTAATTCTCAGTTATTTGTTTCAAGTGAAATACTTTCATTAATAAATGGTTTCATTGAAATAAATCTGCCACTTTTCTGATATTGAATCAATCTGACATTGAGTCCCTAGACTCAAACTATGTTCATTATTATTTGAAAATGTTACAACATGCTACGATTCTATTCACATCATATCTTTGTTTCATAATAGAATTATTAAAAAAGTTGGAATTTAGAATGCTATTACTTTCGGCGTTTAACAGACTATTATTTGATAGCTTTATATCAAACATACACGTCATCTTCTAGCATATAAAGATATACATAAAGATATTCTACAGCTATTTTAATTGTGGATCACTTCTATCCTTCCACCTCCAGTTGTAACCAGTTCTTTCCTCTATTTTCTATTAATGCTTTAGGATTTGGTTACATTCAGGACACTTAGCAGTCCTTGCAACTATCGAGTGGCAATTAACCTAAACCTTAGCGTCTCTCTATCAAAATTATCATATGTTAGTGCATTTCACATCATTACAGCAGTACCAAGCGTCTTTATTTGAACGAAAATTACATCAAACAGCTGTTTATATAAGATCTCATAATCTAAAAATATTAAAAGAAAGATTTATAAAAACAAAAAAATAACTACTTTTTGGTCATAAAAACTTGTACAATTTTAAGGAAAACAATGAAATGGAAGTAATCCAGAACTTCCGAAACCTATTGAAAGCACAAATAATATTTATAGTATACGAAAGTAGTATACCGCACACATTAAAGGTAAACATAAAAAATACGTATGTGAAGTATGTTAATGTATATAGCTTATGTAAAATAAAAATTGATAATAATATTCTTCACAGACCAATCCAAGGAAACTCCAAGGACTTGAGTAATGAAATATACTTTAAGTATACATCTGAAAGGCAATTCTCTATTCTAACATTGGAAGGGCATTATGTTATTCTAATACTTCCAAGAAAGGAGATTACGAAGTAATCGATTAATCTAATCTTTTAAATTAATATTAGCGAATGATCGGATTAGCAAACTGAGATCGTCTTCAGTGTTTCCCTAAAAAAATTTCCGTACTCCGTGAAAACCCGTGAGCAGACATATTCTCATACATTTTACGTGGGTCAAGTTAATTACCGCAACCCTTTCAGGAGTCAAAGTTGTAGCTTTCTTGAATTCATGGGATTGTCAATCACACACACAGGAGCTCATTGTGAATTTGTTCTGCGGTCAAAGGCACTTATCCCTTTTAAGTTGTTTGCAGACGTAAACGGGTTTTCAAACTGTTACGCTTCGTTCGCAGTTTATGTCACTCGCAGTGTTTCTTTACGAAGTTCTTGACGTCGTTCGTAATTTCTCACAGAAAAAAAATAATTCCGTTTCTGTTGCATCCTTCATAAACAGGAATTCAAAGTATAGTAGTCCTAGTACAATAATATTAGAGACACTTGTTTCCGACTGCAAAATATTCGCTATCTATCAATCTACTCTCTTTGCATTGAATTACTCTCTTTATCTTGAATTTGTCAATCAATCGCAGCATAGTAGCTTCTAATCTCTTATTTGAAGGATTTCCAACCTTGGACTGAGAGCAGTTTCGTTACTTTTGCTTTTCTATCGTAGCACTATTTAACAAATTGTATTGGCTTGCGCTGCACTTTCTGGAGTTTCCGGTACACGTTTCATCCGTGAGATCCCATATACTCGCCGCATATTCCAGGTGGGGCATAAATAAAGTAAAATAACATCGTTCTCTAACCTTTTCATCGCCTTTACATAAATGTTGCTTTATAAAACAGTGCTTATTAGTTCCTTTACCACAGTTTTTTGACGTTTCACAAAGTAGTTTTTCATTTAAATTGATGGTTTAAATTGAATTAATATCGATTTTGTAATTAATTTAAAGTTGTTGAACTTTAGTTAAATCGATCATTCTGATTTACATCTTCATTGGTCGTTAACTGTGACATTGGTGCAACGATGTGAGCTTAATAAGAATATTTATTCACGATTGAGCAAAGTTTTCGCAGAATTTAGACTCTTAGGATCCCAAATTTATCAAACTCAAGGAGTATACGAAAAGAAAAATGAATGCAAGAGAATTTCATGGATTCGCATCCCATGACGTCTTTCTCATCCAGAAGAATTCCTCGACTGACGTCTTGCATAGTTTCCCGAAATCGTCCCCAGAGTAACATTTATGACAATCTTATTAGAGACAAGAGTGAATAGCAGGAGATTCCCATTAGTGAAACAGGAAGCGAGCTCCGTTCGCTAACAAATCTACATTCATTCGCTGTAAAAACGCTCGGATCCGAGCCAAGCGGAGGGAGAAAATGACTTTTTGTCGGTGCGTGGGAGTTAAAGAAAGGATTCGGCGGAAAAAAATGAGACTTAAAAATAGTCTGGGAATGGCTAAGGACCCAAGGAAACGAGGGATACTTGAGTGGAGGAGGTTAAGAGTTCGGAAGGAGTTTGGCATAGGAAATGAGTCAGGAGGAGAAAAAAACACGAGGAATACGTAATTAAGTTACCAAAACCCGCAGTATATCTTTGCGGTTCGCGGATCTTGGATGGACTTCAGAAATTTAATTGCCAAGTTCTTCGGGATGTTTATTATAACCAATTTTCGCACGAGAGATTTTTAGAAAGGGCGTTATTTTAAAATCATTCTCCCACTTTGTTTTCTTCTGAAAGGATGCTTTCGTTCATTAGTGGGTGGCACTTTAGAGATCTCGTCACGGGAAATTTTCGTTCGAATAATTATTCTGAAATGGTAAATGAGACGCAAATCAAAACGTTGGTGTTATGTTTTTGCCAAGTGAAACGTTGCAATTCTCCTGAATTAAATTTGTCATGTATTGGTAACCAATGGCAAGGAATCTTTACAACTTCTTTGAAAAGTGTAACAAAGATGTAGCTTAGGGCTCGAATAGCTATTTTTCATTGTTATCTACTTCGCTAATGTGACCAAATATGTTATCCTAAAACAACTATAATATAATATTTATAGTAAAAAGTTAGTATTCCAGGATATATCTAATGTTCGTTGTTCCCAATCAAATAACACATTCCGATTGTTCAAATCTGGATTTCTAGATTACTTATTTAAAACACTAATATAAGTAACTTTAATGGTAAAGCTAATCTCAGATGGAATAAAGGGTTTCTGACCTATGTAATTTGGGTTCATTCCATAGAAAATGTTAATAACATTCGGAGTACGACTGTGCTATTAATTTTGGTTCTAATAATTTAGGCACCATCATGCACCAGCGCCCTGGTGGCTACCGCTGGAATTAAGTGAACAGTTCTAGTCTTTTGTCTTAGGTTTCTCCGTTGCCTACTAGAGCCCACTCATACTACTTGTTGCCACTCTTACATGATTTACGGACGTGACAAGGATACTAAATTATGATCAGCTCTTGCTAAAAGCCAAAACTGATAAGTATTGTATAAATTCACTGAAAGAGAACACACTTATTCATTCAACTTAGTTATGTAAAGATGGCCTAAAGAAGGGGGAATTTTATGTTTCGATTTGTTATTGTGATGTAATCTGAGAAGAATTTGTATTTGTTTGCTAAGAATTTTGTTTGATTTGTTATTGTTTGCTCAGGAGAAGGCCATTGTTGGATCTGGTTGGGTTGCTTCTATTTTAGTTAAGTTAAAAAAATTATAATTTATGATACCTTGTTGATTAGTATATATAAATTCTATCATATTCGGCCGTACTTGGTGGGAAGACACTGTAACACTAAGAAAAGAGACTTCGTAAAATTCCACACTAAAGGACTTTATTTCTCCACCAGTTTCGACACAAAGGACATCGTCAGGTTAATATATAGTAATTTAAATACTGAAGACTTATTCTCGGGCACTATACGATACGAATACCACATAAAATTGATTGAATTTTCGCAATTCTACCATTGGAAAACGATTATATGCGGTTTGCGAAGCTATTCGAATACCACGTATGATTTCTTAAATGTTCACAATTTTACTTTTAGAAAACGACTAGGCGCGGATAGCGCCGCGATTAATTTCTAAGAAATTATACTTAGTACTCGTTTATGAAGTTGGCACATTTAGCGCATGATAGTGACTAACTTATAAGAACCTCAATTATTTCCTAAGACCAAAGTTGTATGACTAGATAATTTCAAACGCCGCTTTGTTTACGCCGTGTAACAACAATGAATTGCACATCCGAACATTTGAAAGAGCTCATCTCACTGAGACACCTTACATTAATTCAGGATGAATTTACGTTGCCCTCAGTTGCCTCGTTTCTTGCAATCGAATTCCACACTAAGAGAAGAAGCTGTGCCTCACAAATAGTGCCGTTTTTTTTTAATACATCGGTTTTTTGGATGCCTTCTTCGCGTTAAATTTACTTCTTTATCTGCGCCAGCGAAACAACGCAACAAAAAGTATATAAAATTACCTTTAATTTGATGAAAGCGTTATTCATACGCGTTGTGTATTAAGCTTGAAATGAAGTAACGAAGTCTAAGGGCATGCAATTGAAAACCGAAAGTAATTGCATGTGTTTCCCAAAACATTCGTAACTTTTCTAACTCAAGTTCACGATTCTGGCGTTACCGGTGAGATAGAGTACACGCGATGTAATTATATAGAGAGAATGAATTTGCATCTGAATACGGTAATGACTGTTTAATAAGTAACTAGTAACCATTGGGCTTGATTATCTTACTATCAGGAAGCTCTAAGAGTTATCTTTGGCCGGACATCGTGAAAAGTCATAACGAAAACAAAATAAGCTAAAGGTTAGATCAGATTTCGGATATTGCATTGAGTTTGTTGTATATTTAGTGAACGCAAAGCAATACTAATTAATTATCGGTTAGGAATATTTTTAATCCCATTAAGGAATGACATAAAGGGACCTTTCTTGCTTAGCAGATTTCTTAATCTTTTTCTGATTTTTCTTAATGCCTCATCCGGAATACTAGGACGTAAAATAAGAGGTGATAAAAATAGTTATATGTAAATCAGATAGTCTATCTATAAATCATAGTAAATTTGGAGTTATTAAAGTGAAGAGGTTTGGGAAAATCATTGAAGCGTTTCATAATTTTCCGTTTAAACTTATCATATTCAGAGCAGAGAAAGAAATACTCTAATTGAAAACTCAGTTGGTAGTTCTGTTTCGAAATATTGGCATATTTGGCTGTAAATAAGTGCGCGATTTCCTTTTGCCATTTTATTTTGTCCATATGATTCCAAATGGAAAATGCTGATTTTGCAGTAGCTACACGTTACTTCGAAGAATATCGCATTATACACTTTCTAAATCGTGTTTTGTGGTTACGAAATAACTCGATATCTACCGGTGTCGGTATGTATTGCTAAAATTAACTACGAGATCAAAAATGGTTATCATAATAATACGAAAGGAGGAAGGACCCGCTCAAATATCCTGTCCTAAGCTAGCAAAATGGAAAACACATCAAAATCCTCTGTAGTCCGGGGATACTTGGAGGGGTCGAGATGCAAAAGAGAGGGCAAAGTAGTATATAGATCCAGAGGGAACGTGCGAGAGTCGTTACGTTGGTCTTTCCCGAGAGTCTTTAATGGCATGAACGAATACGTCAAGTATTAAAAGCGAACTTTCCTTTGATGATTAATTCATGGTGTGCGGGTTTGGCGGCGCCACCGTCGTTTCCCTTTTCCTTCAGATTGATCGGAACATCGCTCCCTTTGACGACGTTGGTTTGGCCAGTTTAAACAAAGGATGGATTTACAAAATGGTGTTCTTTATCGAACAATTTGCGGTATTACGTCACGCTATATCCGATAATATCACTATTCCGATACAGCCTATGGTTTGGTTCTGTGATGCTTGTTAACAGGTTCCGGCGGAGATACATTGAGAGATTAAAAACACATAAGGAACACCACTTTGCTCTTATAAGTCCTCGCTTATCCATTAAAATTCAGTATAAATGGTAGATTAAGGATGGATCACATATAAAAAAAACTTTTACTAATCTAATATTAATATTTAGGTTTTTAAAGGCTATTTTAAGCATTAATACAGTTTATGAATACAGCTTAAAGCGTGGATAGTTACTTTTAGGGAAGAAAAGTATAACTAGGCCCTTTTGAATAAAATAAAAATATTTATATCATCGCTTAATTAGAGCATTCTGTTAACCCACGCTTAATTCGTTCTATCGTTATTCCATATTCAAGCAAGGAATAATCAGCAACCAATGTTTATCACATTCCAGTTCTGGAAAACATAGCTTTGCTATGAATTGTCGGGAGTAGCAAGTGTTTCATTAAAAATAGAAACACACGATCATAAAAAGATCTTTAGTGAAGACTATCTTCTGCTTACAAATTCAAATTGAAAGGTCAAAATCAGCCATTAAATATAATCAGAGGTGTAAAACACTCCAAGAGCCGTTTCGCCGGCGGTTCTCTCGTACTTTCCTTTCCTAGAAGGTCAGTTAATCCGTTTCCCTCGTTTCCAGTATTAATCTCAGATGCGCAGTTGCGTTGTGACCTAAGCAACAACAATAAGGTGGTTCTTCCTATGAGAATTTCCAAAGAAGTAGAATGTGTCCGTAAGTTCGCGAAATCGCAGAAAAGAATCTCCAAGGCCCCCTAATAGCAAAGCGCGCTCTGTTTTGGTGAAATTGGTCCCGGGTTCGATTCCCGGTGGTAGCCCATAAGTCCGAGCTCAGCTCTTGTAGCACTTTTAATGATACTGCTACTAAGAAGCTGCAAACAGCCAGAGATACCTGTACAGTTTGAAGAAGACGCTCTTTTCGAAATTCTGTTTTTTGTTTTTAAACCACAGCATTGTGAAAATGCCTAAAGTTTACGTGTCGGTACTCGAGCACATAAAAAACAAGGACTTTAACCATCAGAATTCACTTCACTAGTCAGTAATTTAATGGGGAATGTTTCCAATTGATATCGTAAGGGGCGGAAGGGCAGAGCTGAAGGAAATGAAAGCTATCAGAATAAGTGTAATGATATTTATTATACTCCTAATATACCGCATTGTCAACAAAAGCCTCTCTACTAATTAGTTCGTTAAAGGCAAGTTTACTACCATTACAATTTATGAAAGGAGCCGCAGTCAAGTTATTTGCAGTCCAGTATTTAAAATAGTATATGTAATATACAATTTTAATGTCAAATTTTGGATGATAAATGAAACTGAACATCTATTGTATCATTTGTCATATAGTGACCTGGAATTTTGAGAACTTTCATTTAGTCGCATGCATAATAGGGACTGCATTGTTCTTTAAAAACAACAACTATGTTAATCAGAAAACTTTTTACGTTATCTTGCTCCAAACTTAAAATATGAATTTGAGCAATTGTGCTGACATTAATTCAAAATTATATTCACCATTACATTACCGGACTACATTTTGGGTCTTGCGGGTGCCGTGCCTTGTTGTGAGCGATTGTTCTCTCACAACCTCTGCGTATCTAAATATGTATCGTTTCTCGGAAGACTACGATTTCCATGATTTTATTCAGAAATTAAAGAATACGGAGTTGTACTGAATTTCATATAGTATCTCCCATCATAGCCCCCGTGTGTATTGCAATAAAAAAAAGATCCTTCAAAATTACTTACTTCCGTTGTCGACAAATCGCAAAAATGTCACCTAAAATTTGATTCTGGTCTGGTTATCAGTCCTGATTTTTATGTCCGCTGAGAACATCCGCTGTTTTATCATTCTTCGCTATGAAAATAATCTTGATCAGCTGTTCGTAAACAGGTACTATAATTTACAGCAGTCAAACGCCATCCAATCAACCGGCGGATACACATTTCTGCGCCATCTTCGAAAAGGAGATCTCGAAAACACCGCCAATTCTTTTCCGTTCCCTTCGCAACACAGAAAAGTGCTCTGGTCCATTGTTAGAAAGTCTTAAGTAGCGGATGTTCACAGAGCATCAATCGGTGTTGATAAACAGAGTGAGTAGTTTAAAGAATTCTCCTCGTTTAATCTCTTCTCACGCCAAGACTCTTGGACCATCTCCAAGTAGAGCGGTACAATTAGTCTCACTGGGAGGAGAGGAAAATAAAATCTCGAGAGTAAGGGGAGGATTGCAAGTCACGTGGACCATCCCGAGGCGTAGCGAAGGGGACGCAGTGTGTCTCGTTAAGAGGGAAGAAAGTTAACTAGGAGCGGATATCTTCCTTATTACCCACTCCTTGCAGCGAACTCGTTATTCTCTTTCGTTCTTAGCTATCTCCCTGGGGTTTCCTTTAATGAAGACTAAGTAACACTGAAAGGAATATTACAACTGGTGATTTCCCTTTATCCCTTATTGATAAAACATTTAGATTAGCTAAGAGGATGTGTGTTGTGCTCAATAATTTTCATCTCTTATTTTATTTCATTTCATCTTTAATTTTAGTCATCAGCCCAGAGGCGCTAGTTGAGTTCTCATTTGCGATACATGTAATTCCCTCCATATTGTACCAAAAGATAAATAAACATTCCGTTCATTAGAATATGCCACCAGGGATAGATGCGTAAATGTGTAAAATAATAATATTGGAAAAATAAATAAAATATAAGACAATATTCAGCCTGTAAGTATTGATAACTACTTCACGGTTCGCATTTTATTGGTAGCATTTATTAAGGTATTGAAACTGAATTAGATTACTCTCATTTTTTATGGATTTTCATCTGAAAATCTCAGTACTAAGATCTTTGAATAAGATTCAGCCTTTATTGTATCATAACACCAGAGCATATCACACCCAAGAATACTGGTATTTTTCATCTCTAAAAATATTTCTGGATTCTCTATCATAAATAAGTTTTATTCATCTACACTTACATCTACACGAATACATTGCAAGCCGCCTTTAAAAGTATGGCAGGAGGCGTAAATACAAATTTGGAGCTACTTCTATGCTCTCGCGTTCGTTTTGGGAAAGGGTGAATCTCTAAAACAACTTGTCCTCGCATCTATTTCTCTTATTTTACGCTCATTTTCGGATCGGCTGGAATAGCATAGGGTTCAAATCATGTCGATTACGTCTTCCGCAAATGTACTCTCTCTGCATTTGTTAAGCAATCGCAGCCTAGCTTTCTATTCTCCTTTCTTTCAATGATTCCCAACTTGTGTCTGATAGCATTTGTGAAGCGCTTGCTTTTCCATGGTAGCACTTTTTAACAAAACGTATTGCCTTACGCTGCACTTTCTCGAGTTCCCAAGCATACATTTTACCCCCATTTATTCTTCGGAATATTTGTGCTTATGAATTTCAGTTCACCAAACAAACAGTGTGCGACATCAATAACGATCGCGTTTCGTATTTAGAAAAGCGTTTTAATATCGATATTTTTATCCATCGAAAATCGTCGGTCGATCCGAATACGAATTTTGGTTTGATGTGAAGGTATTTTCCGCCATCAAAGGATGAATCATTTTTCAACTTTGAATAGCGGTGGAAATGCGCGGAAAGAAAATTCCTTTGCGGAGCGAAATTCTCACGCTGCTTTGGAGCCAAAGGATAAGGCTTTCGACATTTTTATCGTTTTGTCAGGGCGTCCTTTAAGTCTTACTTCCTTGTTCTGAACGATAGCTATCCGGCATATGGGAGCGGAGAATTCCGTAACATTTCAACGTGAGATGTAAAATGCAGGTATTTCATATTCATTTCTCAAACTCTGAAACTTTTCGTGGAGTTTTGTGGTCTCAAAAAGCAGCAAAAGTGAAAAAAATGCTCATTTCAAAGTGCAAAGTTAAATTAAAAATGTAGTGCACGTACGTTCAAATGCTCTTTATGGAGAATTCTAAAAGAAGTTTGGTAATATTATCCCATATCCCTGACCCAAATAACATCTCCGTTGGCTGCTCTACTTTTCTATACCTAAGCAGCGTCCAATTATTTGCTCACTTAAAAAAATTACCACGTCTAATTTTGAATTTTTATTTTAGCTTTAACAAGTCCCACTTTCGTGATTGGGGATTCATCATTCTCTCCTTCCAGAGGAGTGTGTGCCGATAGTTCGTGTTTTTGTTTGTTTTTCTATAAGGAGCAATTATAAGTGATACGTACTATACTCTTAAAAGTCCCTTAAATCAATGAATAACATGAAATTTACTAAGGCTGATAAACTAAAATTAAATCTTCCAACTTTTTTGAATAGCATCTGAACATGAATACGGGAATAAATAGTCGGAAACCTGACAATGTATTGATGCCATGGTTGAATATATACGGCGGGTCATTATCGTGATTCTAAATTTAATACATATCACAAAGAGAAATAAAATTACATTTATCCTGGCAACGAATTTTTTTCTAATTGCACATAGGGAAAATTAACTTTGAAGTTTTTTAAAAAGTAGCTATTAACTGTCGTGTTTGATAGCTACGATATCCTAATTAATGATATGTTTTTTATTTTTATTTCGTCACAAGATTGAGGTACTCGTATATTTAATGGTATGTGTGTACAACATATATTTACAAACTACCTCAATACTCATCTTATGTATTTGCTTCATCCCCTCTCTTCTCTGTAGATCTTCTCTCACCCCCCAGCCACACGCCGGTTAGGGAATACTAAAAAAGATTTCTTTTATGGCAGGCATATATAGGGAAATAGAATACGACCGTATTAATACATTACGGCTTTCTGGAGCTCGTCTTCAAAATTCTAGTTTGCAAGCAAACCAAACGTTAAAAAAATCCAACCAGTGGGAGTTTTCTTCGCTTTGCAAAGTTAATACATATTTTGGTAACTACATTGTCATCTTCAGGATATGAAAACTGAGAAAAGAAAACTTTAATTGTAGAGTAAGGATAACAGGATAGTTCACCTTCCGGCGAAGAGTACATTGTTGCTTTACATCGAAAGCTGTCCCTTTGTCTTCAGAAGTGATCTAATGTCAAGGTGGTTGAAATCGAACTCCTTTCGAGTTAAAATGTATAACACTTCCTAGAAACGTTTACAAAGGGGTTTGAAACATTAATGGCGGATCGATGACCCCTTGGTCACGGGTGGGATACCAGCGACCTTTTCAGGGATTCAATACGGCCTTGTCTTTACTTCTTGAAGTAATTCGACTAGTTAAAATAATTAATTAAATATTATTCATTAGAAATTTGATAATTGAATTACTCGATTTCGCTTTTATAAATTTAATATCAGGTCATGAATATCATAATTTCAACATACAATATGAAACTTGTCTTTTATTGCCAGAATATAATATTTCCATTTTGATTCATAAGTCATGCATGTACACGTATGTAAAGTATAACAAGTAAGCAGTGGAGGATCTACGTAGCAGAATTATACGTAGCAGAATATACTAATGCGAGATGTCGCTCAGACAATCCTCTGAAAAGGGGGAAAAGTTTCCAGACAGCTACAAATCGCTGTATTGGCCACTGTGGTCAGAACTATGAAAACCTCCGGCCCTGACGAGTACATTCAAACCTTGGATTGGGTGTATAATTCGTTCCTAAAACGTGCTCGTAATTCAAAGCACTCTTATATCAAAGGGATTTTCCAAAAGAAAGATAATGGTAACTTATGATGAATGGAACATATGATGGTCATGATTCGTTCCAAAACCTAAAATTATTCATATGCATGAAACTGATATGAGAAGGCTGTATTTCGTGGAACGCCATGACAGCTCGCAAAGGAAACTTCGTAAGTTCCACAAGATATTTAATTACGACCGGTTTCAACCACCGACGGCCATTATCAACGGCAAGTCTAGTTTTCTTTACCATTCACATGCATTATAACGATTAATAGGGAAGCAGTGATCGCATGACACTCGGCGGGAAAACAGCTTATTCAAAATCTATGGATTGTAAGACCTCGTTCGTATATCAAGTTAAAATTTATTAAAAATTGTTGCTCGTCTTTCAAAACACTCACAAACCAAGTTACTCTCAGAGCGAGGTTTGTCTGTGTTTGAATTTACGCAGTGCGTCTTTACGGTGTGACTCAATGGCTTTGAATTCAACGGTGCGGTTTCTAATGCGGTCGAACGGACGAACACAACTTCCAAACCATAATTTAAGCCATAAGAAAGTTGGATGCGGCTTACAAATGGGTCCATTCAGCTATTTTAATGCCCTTTAATTTGCATGGCAGTGATTTAATCGCGCCGAGGAGATACTTATTAGCAGATTGGGTTTAGCAGTGCGGATGATTGGAGTGGCAGGAACGCCCAGCGAAAGACGAACGAACGTCTGAATAAAAGGAAGTTGTTTGATGAATATGAGAGAACGGCCCTGCGGCATGCAGATGAGCCCGTTTGCCCTCGATTCACCTGACCTCTACCGGACGTATTCTCTCTCTGAAAAGAGCGAGTAAAAATTAGATTTTTGTTATTTCGCTAGTCCATCGATATGCGGGTGACGTACTTTACTCCAATGATCTTTTTTTTCATTGTAAGTATTACGTCGCATTTCTTGGCATTGGTCGCCAGTCTCCCATTTGTGTACGGCAGCGAGTTTTCTTTGTGAAACTAAAGGACAAATGAGAGGACCGTTGAAAAAAAGAAAAGAAATATATTCGGAGTTTAGAGTAATGTGGTTTTCGAGATTATATAGTAATTTTGCTTCTAAATTTGATGTAAAAATAAGATATCAAGAGCACAATATGATGTACTTTATCAAAATAATCAACATAAAATTTTTAATATCACGAATGAAACCCGTCATTAAATTGAGTTTAAGGTAAATAGTAATTAATTTTCATATTTGCATACAAACATTTTATTTATTTGTTGAGTTTCGGTCTCTTCATGGTTATCGTTTGCTAGCGCCTCAATGTCAACAATTCAGAATACACTATATAATTAATCCGTCTCTGCGATAAATGATGATTTTATCAATGTCAAAACAGCTTCATTATAAACCATGAAAAAAATAACGTCGTTGAAATTAGAATACTGTTTGTTTAAACAGTCTCTTATTGATTTAATCATGACAATCTTGAGTCATAACATTGCCCTTAGATTTTGTGCAAATGTATAGTTCCAGAAAGATGACTTTAAGTTAATGCAATCGCTTAGAAGTTTTCCTCTCAGCTAAAACTTTGGTTAAATTAAACGGAGCGGTTTAGATATGAGGACTTAAAAATGAAGGCCAAATGGTAATAGTGGGTTCAAAAATGATAAAATGGACCGTTAAAATGCGTGTTTATTGTTTTCGGGGTTAAAAATATAATATACATATATATATATANATATTGAGGGTTTTATGCTTTTGTATCGTACAAATTTGATTTTCCCTTTTTTGTCTTGTGCAGATAAAGTTTTTATACGGCTATCAATATATATATATATACTATACCAAATCTGATACGTGAAGAACATATCCTACACCATACCATTGTAATGTAGCGGAATTCTGGAGGAGTCAAGTTTTTAATCACAATCTTCTATACGTTGTCTCTTAGATTCTGAATTGCCTCTGCTCCCCAGTTGATACTGTTTTTAGGGGAGTCGCAAGGTTGGTCAACACCTATAATAATAAGAAAGTGCCTATATTGACATATATATCAGTCTATGTACTCTACTAGTACCCATCGGTATGCACCAGTGATTATATCAAATCTCTTAAAAACGTTCTCTAATTCCCTGTTATGGCCGCGTGCGTTTCGCGTATTATGTGAAAGTTTGAATTATAAGACCAAAGAGCAAACACCAAAAGTGGACGTATAAATAAATGAAATGATGACTCAAACAAAGAAGTATCCAAAGGGGTGGGGGTGACAAACAAGAATCGAATGAATTCATTGAAGGATGATAGAAAATGAAGTCCGACACATTTCAATGATAAATGCTGATGAATTTATAGACAAACATAAAAGGTATTTTACTTCCTCTAAATTTCAAATTAAGTGGTCCTGTAGTAATATAAACCGAAACAAATGAAATATCCCATCACTCAGATTTGATGACGTTTGATCGTTAATTTTTTGCTTCCTCAGCAAAAAGGCGTTTTAATGATACCAGTGCATAGTTAGCCATGCTCACCTGCGATCACCACTTTTGTAACTGGGCGAGAAAATAAATGTGAGGATGTCCGTATCCAAGCGAAATGACATTCTGCTTTTGTCGTTCCCATAGGAACGCTATCCTGGCCATAAAGCCCCCTCTCTCTTTGCATGGATATCGGATTCAGATATAATGCCCGAGGGTGAAAGTCGTTTAAAGAACTACGTAAATATGAATTCTGGGAATCATGAAAATGTAATAAGAAAGTAATAAAACATTCCGAATACAAAGAGAGTTTTAAAAGAAGAATAAAACGTGAAAGTTTGCGTCTAGAATAGCGACTGTTAAAATTGTTTCAGTGAATGGCGAGGAAGGGTTAGGAGATAACGGAAGTGCTTTTTTAATGCTTTAGGTCGGACGAAAAGAAATTTGGGGTAACCCATCACAGTGGTGAATCTGAAAGACACAATCTCGAAGGCGAAAGCAATTCCAAGGAAAATTAGTGAAGTTCGTGAGGTTATGTAGACGAATGTGTTATTGAGTGTGCTTCTGAAATGGGCTTTTGAAAACACAACGTAGTAAATAGAGTAAATAGTGAACTATAAAATGACGGATATCAGTGAAAGAGTAAAAAAAATTCTGTAAGTCGTATGTCTGCAAATGCAACTCGCGTTTGGAGGCAAACGGGAAGTTACGGATTACCGATATCTTAGAAGGACATTATGCGCATTTTAGAAACAATGTCTCCATCTTCAAGGGTGCCCACAGAAGGAAGTGAAAAGGAGAGATGATTGATCGGGTTTTTATCTTACTTGAAGGTGTCAGAAATAATAAGCGTTGAGAGAGGAAATGGGTGAGTCAAATATTGAGAGGAAAGGTATTGCTGAAGTATTTAATTGAAGGTACAATACAAGGTAATAATCAGAGAGGAAGACAGAGGTAAAAGTTGCTAGATGGCACAAAGGGTAGGGTAAGCTACCAAGTAACGAAGGAAATGGTATTGAATAGAGAATAGTAGGGCACATGGACCTACCGAAAGTTAGAACACTTGAAAGTTGAAACTGTTGAAAGTGTGGGGAGGATAAGCGGCTAGGATTTTATCCTTTGAAAGGAGTATGGAGTAAGAGGGTTTGGTTTACTTCCTTCTTTTCAGTTTAGAATGGAAAACGTCAGAAAAACTAAATTAAATATGAGAATCACGAAAGTAAAGAAAGCTAAGGGAAGATTTATAGTAAATGAAGAAGCACTAGATTTGATGGATCAACTCATGTTTTTGGGCAGAGTCCCTTCTTAGGACGAAAGGAGAACAATAAGGTTAGAAGAAGAATGGCAGAAACCAAGGAAGATTTCATGTAGCGAAGGGAGCTGATGGGGAATTGGAGAGAATCATGAAGACGTGGGTGAAATCCCTGGTAGGGAGTGTTTTACTTGTGAAGTAAGGAGAACGTCAGAAGATTCCTTCGAGATTTGGGAGTAACAAAGGATGGGAAAATAAGTAGAGGAAAGAAAATGCCCTGGAGATGGTGTAGGAAGAGATAGTTTTCATTGACGTAACGGAGCGCCGGTAGACGGAAAGAGGAGGGTCGAGTGTTATTGCAGGAATTGCTGAAGGAAGTAAATGAGGGTAGGAGGGAAAATATGGAGGGTAAGATAAACGATTTTGTAGAATATGAGATCCAGGGTAATTTATCTAGAAGTGAAGGAAAAGGTGTTAAATAGGGAATTTTAGAGATTACGAACCAACATGTTATTTTCGCTATAATTCCACTCAGAGTTTATTTTCGGCTTGCGATTGTGAGGATAAGCCTTTAACGTATTCTCCTAACAACTATACTTATTATTCCTTTTTAAGAATTTATTCAAGTTTGCGGGATGGAAGTCTGCAGTGACTGCCACGATGTATGCTTTTATCTCACCGTTGAATTTTGACGAAATGATAAACTGCTGTGGAGAACTCTTTCTATTCACATAAATTATGTATGGCTGAAATCGACAGTCGCATTTGGTGATTTTGTTTTGGTCACGAAATACGAAATCACGATTCAGGATCTGAATGGGGTCTAACTTCCGGTTATTTTCTTCACAAGAGTTCAGAATATTGAGGGTTTTATGCTTTTGTATCGTACAAATTTGATTTTCCCTTTTTTGTCTTGTGCAGATAAAGTTTTTATACGGCTATCATTTTAGTTTTAACGCAAATTATGTTTAAAGAGAAATTATATATTGATTCATATTCTGTATAAAGTTAAATGCATAAGTACATTGTTGTCTGTGAATAAATTGGTCTCTCTAGATGTTGGTTGGATACTCAAACTCCCCACCACTAGCAACCAGGAGCTTTGGTGAGAAAATGAGAAAGTATATCATATCCTTTCTGTATAGCATAAGTATATTACTGAGACAGAATATCGTCAATGAAAATATTTCAAATAATGCAAAAAACAACTGTGTGGTTTACACTTTACATTTAATGAAATAAGAAGTGACGATGGTGCATGGCTCAGCGACACCATCACCTCATTATCTCAGTTACGACCGAAACAAACAGTTTCCGATGGAAGATTGATTTTCCTCTATCGCGTGTCAAAAGAAGATTGAAAAATATTCCATTCATTGAGAAATAGTGCACTTCTTCCACTCTGTGATTCTATTAGTGGAGATTCGAAATTTAACATGACCTCATATTTTACCGTTTCAAGTAAATGATTTACATTTACATTGAATCCCTGCGAACCGCCAGTGGCGCGTGGCAGATATTTGCTTGATAGACTTATTATCTTAAACTCCATAACGGCAGCGAAAATAACTTTGTCCACAGAAAACAGTTTCATCTGAAATAACTATCATTAGCTGAAGCTGGTCGTCAATGCAAACATTTTTGTAGAACTCGAACACAGTTATTTTCACGTCAACCTCTATGATCTAGAATAATTTGCTTTATATGCAGCAGTGATGGAAGTAATGGAAATATATACGCGTAGTAAGTTAAGGAGAGTATCGGTTTTCATTTATGTCATCTCTATGGCACTCCTCTCATAACTATGTAGTGTGAGAGCTAAAACATTGTATGGCGTATTGTTCACTTCGAAGAGCTTCATAGTTAGACGGAAGTTTTATGATGTAATTGGCGCCTACATTCATAAAATAACATATGTATGAGCAAATATAATTTAGGTCTATTTATGTGGAATATGACTTATTCAAGGATGTATAAGGTATACTTTTCTTGTTTAAGGAGATCGTGAAAGAATATTCTGCATACGTTTTTATGGCTCGCATCGTAAATGAAACTATGTTACATTTTGCCTAAAACGCTTCTAATCCGTAATAAGTATTCATTTGGTCTCGTAAAGAGTATTTCATGCGATTCGGTCGAAAATTTGAATTTCTTTACCAATCAGTGTTGAAGTAATGTGACAATTACCTCAAATACGAATTTCTCTCCGAAATATTATTTTAACACGTCTCGTGTAGCAGTTCCAACGATGCGCAGCTCTGTGAAACTTTCAATGTTTTCAAACTGGAAGCCCTTGGAAGAATGCCACTGATGTTGAAAAAAGAGAGATCCCTCGAAAGGGTTTCGTGGGGCGAGTGGAATTGTGGTACGGGGATGAAAAGCGAAGAAGCCTGTGGTGTGGATTCCGTAGGAAAGACATGGGAAGTGGGCGGGGGGAGGCTCTTGAAGAGTTGGATTGATTCAGGAAGAGACGAGGATGTTTGCAAATGAAAGGGAATGCTGAAGGGGTGCGCGGATGAGCTGAGAAGAGGGAACGATGCGACGCCAAGGGCGTGGTGAAGAATTAATCCCTAGGCCCGTGCACTTGGAACGAGACGTGCCCAGTGCATGCATTCTTTCAGTTTTAGTTCAGGGCGAGCAACCTGCATTAGTTTCCCCAAAATCCGCAGCGGCGCCACTTAGACTCAACTTTGTCTTTCCGACTCTCCAATTTTGCCGAAATTTTTTTCTTATCAAATCTTTAGAGTCAGGGATATACATAAAGGTGCGGAAAAGTTGATATTTGCCTTATTTCTGCGCAATGGCACGCCACTGCAGAATTCGCGACGCTTTCGTGTTTTACTTTTATCTGTTCCTAAAATAGCGCGAACGCTGGCTGAATATTCATCACCTAACATTCGACAGCTTTGGAAAGGGAATGAGGCTTACAAGGCTAATAAGAGGGATGAGGTAGTTTGCCATTTTTTACGGAACCTGATTAGTATTTGTGTAAAACATCCACGAAACAGCAGCACAATTTCCCTTTAACTTGTACTTTTCAAATCATTCAATAAGGAATAACCTGGATAAATTCGATCATTATACATCTACATAAATACTCTGCAAGTCGCATTCCGGCGTGGGGCAGGTGGTGTAAATACCAAGCGTTCGAGTCAACTCTTTAGCTTATTGTTATCGCGTATCGTTCGCGGAAAGAATGAGTCCCTAAAACGACATCTCGTCGTATCTGTTTCTCTTATTTTACGCTTTTATCGGCCGAAGTAGCAGAAAGTAGTGGCATAATATCGATTATGTATTCCGCAAATTTACTTCCTCTGAATATATCAAGCAATTGCAGCCAGACTTCTTAATTCATTTCTCTCAAACCTTAGTCTGAGTTGTCTTTGAGTGCGAAACGAGCATAAGAATGGAAGATACAATAAGATTGGAGGCATCGAGATGTGGGTGTGCCGTAAGAAAGTAAGTCGGAATAATAGCAATACAAAGAAGGAATAATTAACATAAATCCTGCTAGCTGACAGCAAAAGGGCTGTAAATATTATGTGTAATATAAATATGAAAATGAGTAAAGATGAATCGATGAGCATTTAAAACAGAATGAAAGTATAATTCCGTAAGTAATCCCACTGAAGCCTTTTAACATCCCCTTTAAGAATCAAGTGGGATGCTGATGTTAGAAGAAAATGCAGATCCACATTACAAAAGGGGCTATAAATAAATTCACTCGGAAATGTCAGCTTTAAGAAAACAATCTTCACGTCAAATAGCGCTCTCCTCGTACATGAAGAGCTCTCGACCTGAATCTTAATATTTACCAAAGTTCCGCGTCAAAAATCTTTTGTTTTCTTTTTGCTTATGCGCGTACCTCTTATTTCATTAATGAAGCAAGCAACTTACAAGTTACATTATTAAATTCTCGTCATGTACGAAATGAGCTAAACGAGAAATTGACGGAAATGTTTTATTTCATAGCTGAAATTCGTGTAGATGAGATGCGATTATAATATTTGGAATTGCGATTTTGTTTTGTTAGGTCCATTTCTAATAATGATCGGATTAAATGCATATTTAAGTTATAATTCGCATAATTATCAAGTGTTTTCTGCACTTAATGATTTGGGGTATGGGCTCTTGAGACAGTGTTTGCCGAAAGCTATCAGGAAAATTATATTTTTTCAGAGGAGTTTTAATGCCGAATTAGATGAATTACAGATATTTTACTTCCATAACAAAATATTCTTGTTTGTAGTGCACATTAGAGTTACTTAATAGTAGACTAGAACACTGAGTATACTTATAAGTGACGTTATTTAGAGAAGCACAGATATTAAAGTTTACTACACTGAGAGGTTAATCAAAATCTTTTCACACGAATCAATTTTTATATCATTGGAAGACTTAAGTGCTTCTCTTGAGAGTCGATTTTGTCATTCAAGATTAAAGTTTCGGCCTTCTTTCGAAGATGTTAGATATGGTTCAAAACCTTAAACTCCCAACTACTAAAAGCCCTATTACGGGAATAAACTAAATAGGCAAGATGAGAAGTACTTTGCGCTTGCTTACATTCTTTATTTGGTCTTATTTAAAAGCGCCCACGTTAAGCATAAATTCATCATAAGGGCCTTACGGATAAAACTTTCCAAAAGAGAGAAGAGATCAAAAATATTGCTATACTGTTCATTCCTCTGTAGTTTTCACAATATTACAGCCATTTACAGGATTGACGTGAATGATTCATATCCCTCCATTGTGCAGCAGAATAGAAAATGTTCCTTTCATCAAAAGATAGCAAGAGGTGAATGTAGGAGGAATGTAAGGCGACTAACACAATTTTTATTCTTTAATACCACATATAACTATGGTTACCAAATTTTTACGGTAAGAAGGGTGTCAAATTCTGAAGCTGGTAAAACCAAGACGATATTGCCATAAAAGGTTAATTTGCGTTTATTTTACAAGCTTTGATAACACTACGTGCGTGGGGCGTCTAAGTTTATCAAAAATTTGCTTTAGAACGACTTTTCGAAATTTTTGTATCTTCCATTCTAGCCTTTCTCGGAGTTTTTCCTTCAGAAAAGGGAAAAAGACAGGTCGAACATATGAGTAATCAGACACTCGTTGCCCTTTATACGTTCTCTAGCTCTTTATACACCATGTATCCAGGACTCGCGGTAGGATACAGAGATATCATACGATCGCGTAGATTACTACTCTTTTGCCGAATAGGTGAACTGAAAATAAACCTCTTAGATCAAGAAGGGGGCGTGAAGAAAGGATAATGGAGGATAATGACGTAAGGGTTGCGAAGAGAGTTAAGGTGTGGAGTTCGGTGAATGGCGTAGGTGTTTGGATGGCGATTGGGAAGAGAAGGGAATTAATTGGCGTCGGATGAGAGAGAATGAATGGAATTCACAGAGGAGCAAGGCTGCCTTCGGAGCGGTGTTTTCTATCCAAAATCGTGTTATCGCCTCAGCCTTGGAGGGCGTGGATCTCTCTTTATTTACATAGCTGCTGCTTTCGACCCGAAGACAAAAAAGAGGCTTGTGCCTCACCCGTGGTGTTGGAATGTTAGACTTTGTGAAATAGGCCGATGATGGTCCACATGGCCGCTCCTCACAATCAAAGTTGCTTATACGAACGTTTCTATCCTTAAATTCGGATTTAACGAGTATTAACACT
Organism: Ladona fulva; assembly: GCA_000376725.2. Lineage (NCBI taxonomy): Eukaryota > Metazoa > Arthropoda > Insecta > Odonata > Libellulidae > Ladona > Ladona fulva. The sequence continues at coordinate 999,085 of KZ308348.1, read as the reverse complement.
AATAGTACAATAAATATCGCTTTGCTACATCAAAATGCCATGTAATGCGACTTTTATAGTTACAATTACAGTTGTTTCTGGTTGAAGAAAAAAATACTTATGGATCTATAGCAAACAGGAGTTATAGTTAACTTCGGAGTACATCGGATGAAGGAATAAATGAATCTTCGGGTTTACTTTAAACTTTACATCACGCAAGCCGCCAGTAGTGTACGTCAGGGGGTGTATTGACACGTTACCAAATCTACCCTTTTAGTGTCTCTGATACTCAGCGGAAAGAAAGACCAGAAGTGCTCGTAGTCTTTTGTTTTAGTGATTACTCATTGTAACGCTTTGGTTGTATTTGCTTTGCGTTAATTTTCCCATGCAGAAAAGTTGAAGGAGGATGAACCCACCCATTCAATCAGGATCAATTCAGTTTTCGAAGTCATAATAACTTGTGAGAGAAGTCGTTGTTTTGCCTTGTTCTGCGAGTTACAGATGAATAACTAGTCTTCAGAAATGGATTGGGAGGTTAAGGGTGCTAATGATGAAAATTTCGCTCATAAGTATACTTAAGCTATTATCATAACTAAAAACTCTAAGGTATGTACTCCGTGAGTTTATGCCGATAGTGATAGTCTCGATATAAACTATATAGACTCTATATAGACTATACAAGTGTAATTACGGAGGCACAGCTGACTTTAAAGAGAGAAAAAGATGTACTCCTTTAGGATTAATTGCGCTATGTTGTGGTGGCGGAAAAGTTCATTTGTTTTGAAGAAAAACAGAGAAAAAAATCAAAAAGAGACAGGGACAACCAGGCAGATGTCTTCCAAAAGCAATAACAAAGCGAGTTTTACCATATTTCATTTTTCCAGCCAGATACCCGCTCTATAATCGGTTCTCGAATTCTCCCTCAACTAGAAGGAAAACAACTGATGCTAAAGGAAACCAACCAATGTAAGCGAATGGCTGAATGCAGTCACCGATAGGTGGCTACTAGGGGCCATTCGATTGTCTTTTTGGGTCTCAGTGGTTGTTTCCTTTGAGTAAAAAGAGAGGGAGAGAATCGGGTGAAGAATAAGTTAAGATTATATAGGGGGAAAGTAAAGATTCATTTACATGTTATTTGACTTTAATATTCCGATTCACACCTCATATTTTCTTCGTTTTTTCTTCTACCGATGGCTGTATTTAGCCATTCAGACGTGCAGGTGTAAGATGGACACAAACCATGAGTTTTGCAGTATAATCATTTGCATTTCCTTTCTTAGTGTTAGATTTTAAATTCTTTTCTTGCCACAATCCCTTATGCAATCCTCAAACAGACGTCTGCCTTGGTTATTAAATCCTTAAAATACATACAATTACATTGCTACGCTTTTCATTTTACTGAATCATCATACATTGCACTTCCATATCACTCTAAATCCATCAAAAGATATTACTCCTTGGAGTAGAACGTTTCTTTCGGGAATGTTAAAAGTAGAGCGTATATGCGTAACTTAAGTTTGTTATTTTTCAATATTTCACTTCCCGAAGTGTTTTCAAGGAAAACATTATAATAAGATTTTCCGATTACGCCAGAAGATTATAGAAATTACACGTACATGAATCTTAGATAAGCGTCTTACTGAAGAAAACAGATCCTCATCCGATTACGTTATTTTGTGTGGTCTACGATGCCGCGATACTCTGCTTAATAAGAGGATTTTCTGGAAGAAAATAAAAAGGCGTAGCTTGATGTAAATTCAATGCTTAAAAGCGCGGAAAGGAGGTCATCTTGTTTATACATTTTACCGTCGCCATTTTAAATGTTTTTAACAACTACATATTCCATCGATATGTGTGATTTATAAAAAAAATTTTAATGCGGTCTAACTGAGTGCATATTTTCCGCACTAAAATTTATCAAAAAGCATTGGATAGCGAAAGAGTTAAGAAAATAGTTTACAAAATTTGACAATTGAAGGAAAAATTTAATGTAGATCACATTCACGTGCAATATCATTCTATTGGACGATTCCCCAATGACAGAAGCAAGGAAACTGTTGTTTTATTAGGTTCGTTACGGTCTTCTCGCAATTTTCTGCGCGGGAACGATTGTATATCTCCACCTCATTCGAGCGTGAGAAAATATTTTGGGTTCCTTATTAGGATAAGCGATTCGTTTCGTTTACATTTCAACTTCGACTAACTTGATGGAAGGCTAAGTCGTTCTAAAAGATTTCATCGTGTGAATACAAATATGAGAAAGCAAATAAACGCCTCTCTACGTTGGTTGACACTGATCGATATGGACGAGGGCAAAAATAAAGGAGTGATTAATCCGTTGAAGCTACATTTTCCGGAAATTATTTGTTAGACACTATCTGACTGCAGCACCTGCTAGTGGCACGCATTGGAACGCGGATTGCGCCGCGCGAGTGTATAGTTCTGAAATTTAAGAAATGATTCCAGACATTCGTATCGCACGGTGCTTAAGAGTTGGCTGTGCCGAAGGCCAAATATCCGAGAACTACAAATCTCTAGTTCCAGGGGTCGATACCATGGCGGCGCTGCAGTACTTGCAAAATTAATAAAAAATTGTGGATATTGGGCGATTGTGACCGCAAACGGTTTATTTCGAGACAATAACTGATGTCTTAATTGTTGAAGCAATGAACAATTGGCAGACGTGAAGAAAGTTAATGTCACCTAATGGCGGCCAGGCAGTTTCAGCTACAACAGACCTTCCCTCTCATTTCTTCTCGAATTTATCTCGCGGATTAGAAGATTACTCATAAGCACATCTACGCATGTGAAAAACTTTGTCTTTGTTCATTATCGTTTAGGGGGAGGGATACAGGATGGGGGAAAAAGCCAACGATATCTCTTCCCTTGATGCATTTTTAGTGTTAACAATCAATTAGCCAGGATTGGTAAAGGATGTTGAATTGGAATCCGATTGTGAAGTTTTTCCACGATCACTATGCATCTAGTGAATCTACAAGTACTACTCTCAGTATATGTCTATCAGCAGTGTATATGAGGGAGTGTAGATAGAAGACTATGAACATATCTTGAAAAAAGTAATCCAAGCAGCACTGTTTTGAAATACATTGCTTTCTGCACTACCACTCACACACACTCAACACTTTGCACTGAATATTGCACACAATTCATTTCACTGATTTACTGACACAACACAATTTACACTCTCACAACACTGAATACACTGAAGCATTTCTTCCATATTTTGCCTCTTCACGGTTTCCACGAGGAATGGCATGCCGGAAGGTCGTCCTTGACAGTACCCTTTCTAGGCGAAGACGAAGCCCCTGTCGAATTGGAAGCAGCACATAAATGGCCAATGTCTCCCTCAGCTGTGGAATTCTTTCTCGTCGCCATTCCGATGGTCGAAGAAGATCCTCCGCCAACGTTGCAATCTCTGGAAGAAAGACCTTCCATGCCAGGGGGTCCAAGACGGCGGCTGTGAGAAAAAATTAAGAAAAAGGAATCAGTGGAAAGTATCTTATTATGTTAGATCTCTACAAATGCAATAACAGCGATAGGAAATTGAGAAAATAAAAGGAAAACTAAACCACTGCTATGAAATGTGATGGCGTAATGAATTGTCGCCAATTCGCACGTGGTAATGGCATCTAAAGAAAAGTCACAAGAGCTAAACATAAGGAAATATTTGCAATATAAAGTCAAAATTAGAGTTTGATGCAATATATCGTTAATACTGGAGTTGCAAGAAATATTTAAGGATGGCTTCAAACGAAATTCCACATGCACTAGGCTAAGATTTCAGATATTATTATTGATATTCAGATTTATTTATTGCAGTGAAGATGAAAATAAATAAATAAATATGTCGTCCGACACACACAGGAAGCACGTTCGCTGAACTGAGACTGAAAAAGAGTGGGAGAAATACACAAAAGGGCGGGAGAAAAACGGAAGTGAATGATAAAAGAAACACGAAATTATGTCTCTTTCCCGCGTACTTCAGCCGCGCTAAAGTAAAATCCTATTTCTAGTGAATCAAAAGCCTTAGCCAAAAGCCACATGTTTTGGCTCTGTTTGATGAACTTGATTTAGGTAGGAGATTATCTATAACACTGAAATGTAGTTATCGCTTCTTACTCTTAAACCTGTTGAGTATAGTATAGCAATACTTGAACAATTTACATTGGTACTAGTATTGGTTTTTATGGCGTTTTAAAATTCCGAAGTATACATGGATATGGGCGGCTATCCATTTAAAATTAAACTAAATGCAAAGTATCATTAATTATTAACCCCTTTCAGATAGGGTTAATCGAGGGAAAATTTGCCTTGATCGAAAAGGCCCCTTCTTTTATGTCAAGAAATAATAGGTCAATCAATAAAAATTCGATTTTCCGGAAGATTTGAAAACTGATGATTAGAAATTTTACTAATTGTTAAGTATTTCCTGACAGAATAGTATAAAAAAGTTTAGCTCGGAACGTGCATAAAAAGCGGTCAATTCTATTCGTGGTGACGTCATGTACTTAACTTGAAAAGTGCGCAACTTATTGAAATTTAATATTTGATGATGAATTGATGTATGAAGTGTATTTAAACGAAAGATTGATTTAATGCATACTTGTTGTTGATTTTTTACCGTAAATGGTATTAGTGAAATAAAAGAAGAGAATTGTATCAGTTTTAATTCGCTTGTTGGCTGATTTGGAGAATCAATTTAATAATATTAACAAAGAAATGTTCGAATTGTAGCTGATCAAAAATTATTCCATGAGACGAGTGAAGTTTGATAAGTGAAATCTTTTGAAAGAATGTATCGATATATCCATAGCAACAGGACACCATTTCATTTGAATCGGTACTGTTCTTTCTTTCAATTAAACTTTATTTGCAGCAACGTTTTCTCGGAATTAGGCACCCGGAACGAGAGAGCTGGATGAATTCTTTATCTATGCCGAGTTTGGCGTCCGTCCCGAAAGGCCAAGGCGTTTGCCGTACTCGCCGGTAGAGGCGCTCTCCTCCGTCAAGAGTTGTTTTAATTTGAGTGCCTCGCTGGACGTCGGTTTGAAATTAATCTCCGTCGCATGCATATTGGATGATTCGGATCCGTCGCCATACTCGTTAGGGTAAGCGACACAAGAATTACTGTGGAATGGGGAAAATTTCCTAAACGGGAGGGAAAAAATGGGTTAATTATGAAAACTGGGAAACGGGAAAAATACGAGTGGGAGCTTTGACGCATTCTATATTTCGGACTGCGGAAATGTCATTTTTGTTGGTTCGCGCAAAGTGCTGGTGTAATGGCGACGGTGTACCTGTGATAAAAGTTGCGGAATGCTCTGCGCGAGTGGATATTTGCTCCAATTTAGGGCTTAATCATGGAAATGACGCCATTTTAGCGATGCAATTTCAGTCTGCCGCTAAGATCATCTCGGGCGCAACAACTTGATGAAGAAATGGCGGCGAGGTAAACAGATTGACCTATCTGCTGTTATGTTCCGTTGTTTAATCGAAAATATGGTATTATAAACGTAAAATAAGTCAATAATCTGGCGACTTCATTGGAAGTGGTGGTGGAAAATGGTGAACTGCGGTAAATGTGTTATTTTAATCCAGTCTTATCACGAAAAGCAGTACATATTGTAAATGTACTTCAACCAATGGGCAGCGATCCGCATGAGGCTCTCCCATCAATTCATTGTGGTTCCTGACTGAGAGAAATGAAATCTCTCCATTGTGAGAAACGTACATGCAGAAAGTCTGACAGGAGCTGGACTTGGCTAGAGAAGTTACCCGGAAAGCAGAAGACTCGGGTTCGAATCCCACTCACATTAGATTTTTTTACATCCAGTTTCCTTGGGAAAGTTCCTAGCTGCGCGACGTTTCTTGCAATAACTCCATATTCATTTCCTAGTGTCTCTCCAGAGATTTCAAACTTGTTAAATTTACGATTAAAATCTGTAGAGAAATCAATGAGAAGTCATGCTTTAATCGAGCCAATTAACCATCTCGCTAATAACACAAAATACCACTAAGAATCAACGAATAAATGGGTAGGAATCCTCCATTACGTCTTAGGATTAAAAACTATGTATAAACTTATAGTTAACGGGGCTAAGGGGCAGTTGGTCAAAGGATAGCCGGTCGAAGGACGGCCGGTCGAAGGACAGCCGGTCGATGGGACTACCCGGTCGATGGGACTACCCGTCACTAGAGTTTTCGTTGCTGTGACATTTGGTCGAAAGACTATTATTTATTGTGTTTACGCCCCTAAAATCCTTTCAGATGCTAATTCAGCGACTAATATTATAAGATCGGAAGCAACTTTAATTGCAGTTAAGCTATAAAGTCTAGTTCCTTACTCTTTATCGCAATATCATAATATTTTTTTGACTAGCTGTTCATGCAGTGCAGTACTTATCCATTAGCTGATACGATTGTTTGAAAATCATGCAGGTATATATCATCTCACTGAAGAGTTTCCTTCATCTTAATATTTTATTCCTATGCTGATTCCAAACAGAAGCTTAAATAGATTAATCGGCAATAAACACCTGGAATTTCTTTTCCTTTTTGTCTCTGTGGAGAAAATGATCGTTAAGGGCGATTCTGCTGAAGTTCAGTCGCATATTCTTATTAATTCACCTAAATTATTGTTTTCCTTTTAGAGCACACACGTAGGATCCGACATTTAGTAACTCATTTAGTTTATTCAGTCATAAATAATGTACGTTTCGTTTATTACAAGGTTTTACCCTCATGGGATATAGAGGCCATAGGGTTGGTGGTTAAACGGCCGGTAGAGTAATCAGGAGATCGGAAATTGAAATATTTTCTGTGCCTATGATCGTTGCTGTAAAAACTTCAGGATGACATCCAGTAATGTTAGTAGTGCTGCTGTTAAGAGTACTTCGGCCACTGAGGTCGTTTTGCATTTATCAGCCACCACTGGGAATCGAACATGGGACCGATTCACCAAAGACGGACGCACTACCCACTTGGCTATCAGATATCGCAGCTGTAGTATCTCTTTCACATTTTATCTTCATAACTGTTCGGAGTCTAACATCGGTGTAATTTTATTTTTATCCGTATAAATGTATATTATACTGTTAGAGCACTTGTTGAAACTTGTATTGAACGAGCTATAGCGCCTGCAGATAATCAAATCGTATGTCATTACGGTATGAACATTTTTTTTGCTTCCCTTTCGTTTGATTTATTCATTTTTACTCAAATTTCACCGGCTTCATTAGATTTCTTTCGCAGTTGCTGAATTTAGCTAAATTATTACTCAAATCATCCAATAATACTGACGGACTTGACCTGAGAAAGAATAATTATGTTATGAAATTTTTTCATACGATTTTAACTTATGTAGTTTTTACTATCCTTCGTGTAATCTATCTCTCTCTCTCTTTGTTTTACTCTTTCCCACAACTTTCGCAGTTTTTTCACAGCACTCTCTCTCTCTGTGGGTGTTTTTCTTCAGTGGAAAATGTTTTTTCTGCGATTAAAGAAATCGGTCCTTTATTTCTATAAAAATATTCCGCCTTTCCTTCTTTTATTTCCACTTCCACTGAGCTTCTTTAAATCTGTATATATTGTACTTTAATATCCCATTATGCTACATATCCATATTTCTGTCAAGGGTAAATTGGAAGATGGGACCCTCTAGTCCAAATTTTGCACAGTAAAGACGTTTGTATTGAATCCTATAAAACCTAAATATCATAAAGTGGGTAAACTCACGAGAGCCGCGTCCATATGCGAGAAACTTTTTAAATATATTTCAACTTGAAAAGTTACAAAATATGCTGTTCATCACTGAAAACGCTTACTGATGTCAATGAAAAAACAAAATTCCTCCGGATAAGCAGATGTAAAAAAATACCGACATGACTGGGACTCTAACTCAGGTCTACCAAATTTCACGCAAGTGCGATGTCCCGCGTCGTTTCTATTTTGTCAAGGCAATGATTTTGTAACGAAAGCAAGTGGAGCTCCACTTACAATTAGTGGTACCAACCACCGCCAGAGGTCCTCGTCGATGCAGCCAACTCACAAAGAAAACATTCTTTATGAAAATTCGATACGTAAAATATATTTACTGAATGGATTCTCATAGACATATTTATTTGGATGCAAGCAATAACTCAGGATTTGACAGAGGGGGTCCCTCCTAAATATGAGTTTAAAGGAAGATTCATAACATTGGACGTGCAGAGGAACGTATCCTATAAGAATAGGAATTCGTAATGAAGCGGCCTTGACGTCAGTTGAAGGGAATTGCCTCCGGGCTAAATATTCAAATTGTGCTCTAAACTGTTATATATCTCCCCGGCGGCGGGGAGAAATATGTATGCATCCTTTATTGTTTTCATTTTAAAGGTATATACACTGGAAAGGAGATTTCAATTTTATTCGTGACGTAAAGGAAAAAAATCCAGTTTTCATTCATTTTATGCTGCAAATCTTTAACAGCTTTCTCTCTTATTATTCTGTGATTTATTAAATGGTATCTTAAAGTTTTGTAAACTTACATTTGTCATAGTTTTTGAGTTTCACTGGCATTAACGGATGCCCTATGAAGTGATCTCATCCGGTGGGGTTCCTCTTTTATTCATCGATAATTGAACTCTGATTTACGCACGTTTTAGTGACGTCAAATAATACCTAAGATAGCTGTTGTCAGAAAATACATCGAAATGAATTTCTGAGGATATTTTCAAATTCGATGTAAACTATAATTGCTAGGGAAAAGTGAACATGAAGGAAGTCTACCAAGATTCGGACTCGAATCTAGTCTTTCATTTTCCGGGCGACCGCTTTAGCCATTGAGCTAACTTGCCAGAACATTTATCGATGAGCTCCTGGATAGCCAAGAGGGCAACGCGTTCGACTTCAGTGAAAGCGGTCCCGGGTTCGATTCCCGGTGATAGTCTGCGTGAGAAATGAACTTAGTAGTCGAAGCCCTTTTAGCATAACTACTACTACAAGAAAAATCATAATTCAATTTAATCTACAGAAGAAAGGTGACTTGATAAATTCCCATACAAGTTTTAACCATACGACCGATATCGCTACCGAGAAAGTTACCAAGTCTCTTTTCTTGTGCTACGGCCTTCCAGAAAATAACTCCTGAACATATGGATTTCATAATTTGATATGATTCTTCCAAACTTATGTATGGAACACTTTTGGTGTTCAAAATATAGACCGAGCACCATGTACTTGTTAATGAAGAGATGAAGAGTAAAATTAAAATTAAATTGATAATATTTATATCTTCTTTAAGAAGAAATTCTCTTTATAATATTTCTTCTTTAAGAAGAAATCGAATGTTTCGCTGAGACGATGTTTAAATATATCGGAGAACGCGTAGAAAGGGTAAAGATAAGAGGTAAGATGCTTAAAAAACGTAACTCATTGCATCACAGCTCTTACATTCGTATTTCTCTTATGCGCTATAATATTATTATGAAAGATTGAGTCTCTACTGATTCAGAAATAAAAAAATAGAACCTGCGATCACTTCAAATACGAGGAAAAAATGTATTTTCATATGATTTTATTACTATGATTAGTTGTAGGCACATAAATATGAGTGAAGTTTTGCACGTGCACAAGAATTTTTAACAAAAATATCGTATGATTTAATGGAAAATTGGGTTTAATTTCCGTGTTCTCATATTTAAAAGGAGAATAATTTAATGGATATCTTTTACCTGAAAACACACTCCAATTATTCCGATTAATTAAGACTGCGAGTGAGTTATCGGAATGTTGTTGTATATTTTTAATGAAAGCGCTTTATCGAGAAGCCATTAATGTCTATATTAGGCAATTAGCCTCATCGTATCAATAATAAAAATCAATTGTTTTTGCCTCAACTTCCGGAATTATCATGAATATTTGATTTTACCCAATCAAATTTCAGAGCATTAGTTCACTTTCGACAACCAAATGTTTGAGTATCGATTGAGAAGTCTCCCTGGCTAAAACAAGCTGAATCTAGGCAAGGATTTACTTTAGATACGGTTATTTTTCCCCCCCAAAAAAACTTGATATTCGTTAGCATTGCGGATAAATAGAGAGTAATAAATACGCCTCTTGCATGCAGATCGTACATTTATCACGTAATTGGAGGAAAATGTCTCTTAGTTATTGAGTTATTGTGTGGGATACCCTTAGTTGTTGCTGTTTAGCTGTAGGCCTTGTATCACACATCCTTCGTACTCTGAATGAAACATTTAGGAAAGCGCGCCTAACAAAGCCGATTCTTCTCTCCGCTAAGCGTCTCATAGAAGGTCGTCTGTTTCTGATTTGAAGCATTTATTTTCCGAAACAAAAATTGTTGAAGGTTAGTAGCACTTATCAGTTAAGGATTTTTACAGTAGCCTTATAATTATTTTGAGCAATAATGGCAGCAATTAATAACAACGGTACCAGTGATTTTAGCAATTGAGAATGTACCGCATAATTTCAAAGATAAACTGTAGTGAATGGTATCTCTGAGAAACATCGACAACATGGGTTAGAGGATACCTTTAATTAAAGCGATTTAGTGCTTATGTTTGCTACTCAAAATTTCAGGAAACTTATAGTACTAAAGGGAATCGAAACAGCAATCCTTGATTAGATTCATGCGAGGGCAAAATTGCTAATTTTTATTTCCAAGAAAAAAACAGTATTAGTGAGAAAACAGTTGCTTTGGTTTTATTGGCGACTCAATTTGCGGAATTCATTTTGAGAAGAAATATTTTTATTGTACAACTAATTTTTTATTCATCCAGTGTATTTAATTTGTCAGTTTAATTTTTTACATTCTTCTATTTATTGCTAAATATCAATTTTGTGATGAAAGATTTTGGTAGTAACATTTTTGGTGACAGTTGGAGCTCTATTTTTGCAGTGTGTTTTTGATTACTGTTAATAAAAATAGGACTCTTATTCATGAATTCACCTACCAGTATATCCCTAAAATAGCAATTTCTCTTTCTGTATGAATTCCATAAATAAACACTTGAATGAAATAGGCCTTTTCAAGGACCGTTCTCACTCTGAGAGAAAGCAAATTTCCCGTTGAATTGGGTTCTTTCTTAATTTATATGCTGGATCCTTTTACGGCTGAAAGTTTTGGGATGGAAATAGTATTTTGTAAAGCGAGCAAAATTAGGTAGCGCTGAGATTAATTATACTTCTGGAAGAAGGTTTGGGGGGCAGTTAAGGCGGACAATGATCGCATAATCGGAAACAAAAGCTCTTTGTAAGGAAGAGCGTTTGGGCGAAGGTCGACATAAGTGAGAGTCGCTTGGCTGTCTCCGACGTCGAAGAATAAGGAAATAAATGCGAAATTATCTTTTAACTGCGAGTCCTCTATTATCGCTGGAAAGGATCCAAAAATATGATTCTGTCCTCTGTAGCCAACATATGTGCTTTACTATTGGAGGGCAGTTTTTGAGGTGTAGTTTGGGAGAATATCCTAATTTGATATATTTTCGATGATGAATCTTCCTTTTAGGAAACATCACATTTAGGGAAATGGATGCAGGAATAAATTGATCCTATGCGTCGTGCTCCTAGAGTAGCTCATGGAACATGCAAAAGGGGAAAAAAAGTCGAACACACGTTTTCCATTTTCTGAGTTCAAGTTCCAAATCATATAATCTATCACGCAGTACAGTCGTATATAGTTTTTAAGGATTTAAAAGTGTAGATAGTTGCTTCAGAGCATCCGCTAGGAAAAATTGTCTTTTCAAGGCTAATTGTCTTCACCGTAGCATAAGACTCTTGCATCACGTATCATTAATTGCTTTATCTACATTATATTATAGCAAAACAACTGAACCGAGTCCGACATACATAGAATCGCGAGTACATATGTATAAGAACTTTTAGTATAAATTTCAAAGTAGAACTTAGAGAAATATTCAGATACGTCTAACACTCGGTAGTATTTATACATCTGAAAAATCGGTCTCACATTAATCTGAGGCCGTGAAAACGATAACTTACTTATCCTTAATTATTCTGAGTTTATATAGATTGAAAGATATTGCTTATGACTTTTCATCACGATTAACAAGTGAGAAACAAGAATATAGAATTCAAGTTCTTAGCACATATTAAATTTAATATTTTGAGCTGGAATTAAATGAAATAATTACGTCCCATGACTCCCTCTTTGCTAATCAGGGGATTTCAATTTGATCCCGCAATTCCCCGTTTTATCTTATGACAGCGTAATTTTCATGCCGAAAACTTAACCTTCTTAGTTAGTGAGCCTTATGAATGAATGAAAAACCTTATATTGAAATTTCATGCAAAAAACAATGTAAAAATCAACAAAGTAATATTTTAGTAGATGGTTTAATAATTTTTTGTATAGGTTAAGCAGTATTAATTTATATTTGAATTGTAAACTTGTTACACTACCAGCAGGATTTTTTATTATAAGTTTACTTTGGAAGAAGAAAGATGGAAATAAAGAGGAGAAAAGGATGGGCGAAGATAGCTTATAAACCAAATAACATCAACCTGAGTACAAGGAAGAAGTTAGTGAAACATACATATGGAGTATTGCATTGTATGGATGTTAAACGTGGACAGTAGAGAAGGTAAAGGAGGTTAAAATCTTTTGTGGCGTTATAGAAGAATGCTTGGGTTCAGTTGGAAGGATAAAGTGGCGAATGAAGAAGTTTTTTGGAGGGAAATGAATAGTAATATCATCTGGAAAAGTATAAGAAATAAGAGGACAAGACGAATAAGGGACATTCTATGCCACGGGAGCGTAACGGAGACAATATTAGAAGGAAGGACGGAGAGAAAGAAATGTGGAGGAAGACGACATCTTAAATATATACAGCAGATATTAACTGCATCAACTGCTTAGAATTGAAAAGCAGGAAATAAAGACGACTGTGAAACTACTGCAGACCAATCCAAGGACTGATCACTGAAGAAGAAATTAATCTGCTGAATAATCAGCGTTGAGATACAAATACAACATGGCGGAGTATATATTGCTGCATAAATCGATAGCACGTACAGTTTAAACCATTCGGGTTAGCTCTTACATAGCAATTGATCAATTTATTAATGTGATTTGCAGATTTCATACCCAATGAAAACTGAACCTCCGTCCGATACGGCTGGTCTTAATTATATAATGTGGAAAAGGAATATCTATTATTTGATTACTTCATGTGTAACTTATATTCTCATTAACCTTCAGAATAATTAGATATCGACGCGTTTGCTTTCTGATCTCGAATTTGAATACCATTTCTCCCGACACCATTGCATTCCCCTTTAGCCCTATGTTCATCTCCATAGAAACCAAGTACGTTTGTTTCCTTTTGCCGTTTTGAAAGACAAAGCGCTGAATATCAAACGATGGAATAATTTTGAATTTTAGCGACTGCGCGATTGATCTTCCATTCGTATACGCGGCTCCGTTATGTCTTTGAATCCAAAATGAAACTACAATGCGCATGTTTCCATCTTAAAGAGGGATTTGCTCTCTTAGAAGATGCAAAGACAAGAGTGTTGCTATCTCGGATATTAACAGATTATTTGTACCTAGTGGGGTCAAATTAATAATATAATACGACCCAAACAATAATGATGAAATAGGAGATATTATGATTTCAATTTATTCTGCGACCCCATACTTAATAGATAAATGTGCAGTAGCGCCCAATAAGTTGTGCAAGCGGGTCTTTCGGCATTTTGGAAGCAACACCAAGAAGAAAAACGCCTATACTGAAATCCTTGTTTTTATTATTTTTGAATAGGAAAGCAGCATAAGAATTAATATGTTATTTATCGTTGTAAACTTTTATTTTACGTAGCGTTTGTAAATGATTTAAGTGAAAGATTTCGGTTGAAATTATAATATTGCTGAATCTACAAGTATTGCTTTCCCATCTCCGTGGGAGATGAGAAAGCAATACTTGTTACTCTGTTGTACCACCACCTGATTCTGAAATAAATTATTGTATATCAAAAATACGCGGAGTTTCTAAGCTATAGAGGTGCCTTTCAAAAGTTTAAAAGTGTTCCCTTCCGCCCCCCTACGCCACCTCATTGCCCCCAGGATGCGGAACCGCCCACTTTGGGAACCACTGAGCTAGAAAGTCAATTTTGTCCTTCCACTTGAATCAATGACTACATTTTGTTACCTCCAACGTTTCTGGTGTTAAAATTGCTTAATAGTTTGGAATAATCTCAGCAAACGCAGGTGTACGGAAAACCTCTATCGATGATTGCCGAAAAGTTTCGAATTCGAAAATTAGAAAAGGTGCTGAGGAAAGCGATGCGTTTCGTAAAGAACTGTTACGACAAATCAGTGAGCGTCACTCAGATGATTCAGGACGCAGGATGGTAATCTCTATAAAATAAGATTTAAATCAATAAAGACTTGACTTACTTACTTAGTTCATATATAGTTCGCTCTTAGAACATGTAGCCGATATTATGCGTCCTCCCTGTTACATAGGCCGTTCTGATATTGTGAGAAAATTCAGAGAAATATATGGCAGAGCTAGTCGTTTCATTAATTCATTTTTCAGTGAATCATGCACGAAATTAATCAGTCATAGAGTCAAGGTGTATGCATCCCCTGCCACACGCCAAAATGTGGCTCACAGGGTACATATGAAGGTGGATTGGGAATGTCAATGGTAGATAGGTTTTTCGTGATCGATTATTTTTTCGTCTACTTTTAGGTTCGATTCCGGTTCGAAGCTGTAATTTAATACGTATAACTATGATGATGCTGTCAGGAAATCTTCCACATTTCATCACTCCGACTGTTGAGTACTGATTTTCTGATAAGGGAAGCCAAAAGAGGTAGAGGTGATATTAATGCGAGTGAGGTTGGTTCCTTCGCTTCGCCGCCAAAGTGAGTAAAGTATTATGACAAAATAATGCGCAAAATGCCTCGTAACTTTATCTTTTTTTTTCACGGAAAGAATAACTGGCACGAACAACCATTTTCTCGCTCACTCTCTCCGTTTCCCGACCTTGTCTCCAGAGCGAGCTTTAATCGCTTCTTTCTTTCGAGATCGGAATCCCATAAAGGCCTCTCGCCCTTTTCCGCAGATTTCTCGGCAGAAATGCTTTTGAAGAGTTTCGCTAAGTAGTCCTTTCTCCTCATCTCTTTTTGATTCGTTGACGAAAGGTTTCTCATGTTTGTGCGGCGAAAATTATTTATTTGTTTCTGTGATATGAGGAGAGGAATGTTACAGCTCGCAATCGTTACAAATTTTTCTTTTCTTCTCATTTAATATCATTACTTAAACGCATTAACACCCCCTGCTTTGCTCTTCTAGTGACTTTCGGGTTACTTATGTAAGTACAAAATGAAGTATGTATGCTTTCAAATCTTTGCTTATCTTTATTACAATGTGGTAACAATCTCGAGGTAAGAACGATACGATCGAATAACTAATGCATGCAGTGTGCAACGTACCAGCGGTCAATACTTTATCTCCTGATATTCTCATAATAAGGGCTGGATATATCCCGTTACTAAATCTAAAGCAAGAGCGTTAGACACGACAAAAGGAATATTCTCCAGTACTTTCGCTTTCACAGTCACACTAATTCTTTTGCGGGACTTAATGATTTTTAAAATTTTGTACCGAATTCTTTGAAAAGGAATATGTAAGGATAAAGGTCAGGAGTATCACCGCGGAAATTTATATTATTCAATGAAGTAATTGAAATATATGAGAATTCGTTAAGTATATTGGCAGATACATTGATGAGTTAAATGCACACGAAAGTAATTAAAGTTCCTAGTTAGCCAAGTATCGATGTGCATTATACGATGAGTTCGCAAACTACAAAAAGAAACTTGGTGAATTGTAGAACTGGCACCCTCGTTGTAAATAATGTTAGTTATAGATTAATTCCTTTTACTATAGAAAATATGGAGCATAGTAAATCCATTTCCGGAAACATAGAAACCTCATGGAAAAATATTTCTTTATTTGGGATTACTGAATCTTCTAACAGAGTAGTAAATGATAGATAGGAAAGAGAAAAATAACGACCATCTCTGGTTAATAATGATAATTCTGAAAATGAGAATGCAAAACCAAAGCTTTAATTTGCAAAAAGGTAGTCTAAAATGTATATATTCAAATTAGGTTTATTTAAGTAAATGTCTTTTAATCTTATCTCTGAAACATCCTGCTAAAATGTTCATTTTTAATGCAAATATCACTTGAATGATATTAGATATTTTTCAGCTTTGGGCACTGTTTATAACTCTGAATGAATTATGACCCAAATGATAATGACTCGATGATGGTAGTGATAAATCCGAAGTAGAGGAGTGTGTTTACTTTTAGGTTTCTGAAACCTTTATAAAGGAAGTCAATACAATGTTAAATGTTGATAAAAATAAAAAACAAACTACTTTTGCATTATGTCAAAGAAAAAAAATTGAATGGTTGGCCAAAGTTTAGCATTCCATTGATGAAGATACGGTGAGCTGAAGTTTGAATCGGACGCCGGATATTCTCTTCGGAGCATGTGACCATTTAATTCCACTTTGATCACTTTTTCTACAGCCTTAGTTGCAGCATTCATACCTCACCGCATTATGAAATTAATTCTCAAATGTATTCATTTGCAGTTGCATATTTCCGTCTGGCTCGTGCCGGAGAATACAGCGATAACCGCAAAATATTTTCCCTCCCAAAGAGATGGACCTGAATCAAAACTTAACCAAAATTACACACATTGAACTTAAAAGTCTCCAAAAAAAAAGGAGGGGCATATTCTCACTCATTTTCCAAAGGCATTCCAAAGTGCAGTGCTTAAAAATATTTTCTTTTAAACGGAAAATCTGAGAGGATTCTGCCACCGCGGATTTTTATCTCGAACGTATGACGCTGTGAATCGCCATAGAGTGGGGGACGTTTACCTTTCGGTAGAAAGAGCTTCCATTTCAATTCATAAAGAGAGAGAGAGAGAGCAATTCGAGGAAGGGTTAGGGTGAAAGAAAGCTCCCTTGTGTGCTCGTGAGGAGTCTCGTATAAGTAACCAAAAGGTGGATTGTTATTGAGGGAGTTGATGGGAGGGCCGATGTTGAATGTCCTGGAGTTACGGCGAACGGACTGAAACCGAGAGGAGGAAAGAAAGATGAAGGAAGGAAGCGAATGAGAAGGGAATGTTTTGGAGGATAACGAAGAGCGGCAAAGCGACCCAAGTTGTAGCGTTAACGTCCTGCTGATTAATGATACGTTTTCACTAAGATTCGTATTCATTTTGTTCATTCAGAAAAATGTACAATCTTTTCTTTACTTGACCCTACCTAGTTTTCAATTGTAGAAATAATTATTCATTATTATAGTATAACTTAATAGCTTATCAAGTCTTACAATATCAACAGCTCGATATGTACCCTCAACCTTGTTATCACTAATATTTTATTTTCATATTATAACGTATAGAAATTTTAAACATTTGTTTTAGAATGTTTAACTTGTAAGTACTAAACTGGTAACGAGCATTGAATATAACTGTTGTCTATTAATTTCTGAGACATTGAGAAAACATTGTTACCATTGATGAAAATACAAAGACGGAATTAGTGATTAAAATGATAGTTAAGGGAAAATAATAACAATGTTGTGTCAGGAAAAAGAATAACACTTAAAAAAATGGAAGAAAGACCAATGGAAGGCGACTGCGGAGTTGGAAAAAGGGAAATGGAAAACAAACAAAGGCTACTGAGACGAGAAGTGAGCGGAGGTAATGGTGATATGAAGGGAAACAAGAATTCCTGGTAGAGACGGACCACGAGCATAAAGAAATTAAAATGAAATGTCTTCTATTATCCGTCAGTCAAGTACTGAAAATATAAAAGAATCGAAATTATAGAGGATAAACGTACGTACTACAAGTGAAAGAAAGTTATAATAACGAGAACAGATAAAATGGAACAGATAAAATATGAGAAGAATAATTTTATTGAAGATAGATAAGTGGAAACTTGATACGGTGAAAGACAAGCGAGAATACTATCAAACTAAGATTTCGATATTTAAAATGGTTTTATACATTGGTATAATGCCACATTGTCACGTTATAACTTGTTTGATAGCGGAAATTTGTAATAGCTACGGCAATCGATTACCTGAATTCTGGTTAACAGAGTTTCCGTATAATCCGAGGGTCATATTTGTGTGCTTAGCCTTTTTCACTTACATTTGTATCGGTATACCACTTAAATTACTTTTGTTTAACTGCTCCATGCCAGATCAGCACAAACATCTGCGTACTCATCGCAGATAATAGGACAAAAGAAGTCAAGACTGCAAGTGGACAAATGAAATACATATTATTAAGGGTAAAGGGAAATATTTTATTTAAAAGTATTTGAAATAAAACATTTCAAATATTTTAATTGTAAATACACGTCATACTATGGTATACAATGGAAACAGCATGTTTAGTTCATCATTTACGTACGCAAGACCGTTTATCCGATGTCACCTGGTCCACATTGACTAGGGTAATCGAGACTCTACAGGACTTATTCACAGACAATCTTTTCTCTCTTTAAACAATGGAAGAAAGTTGCAATAGAAAGTTAGCCAGAAAAATAACAACCCAAATACATGTGGAGTGACAGGGCATTACTTAGAGAGATGAAGTTCTAGGGTGACAAGATAAATATATGGCTTTAGAGTGTCATATAATGATTATGTATTATTATTCATGGTACAGATATGGGGTAATCCACTTCGACCGCGAAAATTATCGCAGCAATACATTATCTAGCGATTTATATAAGTAGTAAGCAAAGTAGTCTTTCAATTCCTTCGGTTTCCATTCCGTCAAAATACTCACCAGAGGGCAATTATGTTTTCATATAATCACCTAAATCTTGTATAAGATATTTTTAGAGTTCATGTTTTCCTTACTAGACATTCGTAGTAAACTTAACATAGTTCGTATTAAAAATATTTCAATCATAAACATTCAGCTTCATTGACTAAATATTCAACAAAGTAAGCTAAGACAGAAATTGCGTCCAAAACACAGGAAAGAGATGTTTTCGTACCCTATTTTAGATTTGAAAGAGTACTTTCAATAAATTTTAAATCAGTAAATTGGATAGTATACTCAAGAAAAGGGTTTGCCTGGCCTATACTTGGATGGAGATATACTGTCTTGTTCATCCAATAGTAAGAGCACCTGACAGTGAGAGTGAGAAGGAAGAACCCAACCGAAAAGAATGGCTAGGTAAGGCAATAAGGACACGAAAGAGAGAGGGAGGGGCAAGAAATTAGAAGAGCGAAGAGGATATTCCTCAAAGAGGGGACGAAAAGGAGGAAGAAGGTTAACGAGAGAGGAACTGATACCAAAGAGGAAAGCATCAAAAATAAAAAAAAAACTGCGAAAGTGAGGAAGAAGGAATGTAGAGGAGGAAGTGATGAAGATAAAAGGAAATGAAGAGGCAGAGTAGATGAAGGTGATAAGAGGGTCTCAGATAGTGTTTTAGGTAAAAAGAGAGGGGAGAGCTTGGAGAGAGTTGGAGAGAATAGCAGCAAATGGAGTGGACGAGAAAGGGATACCAGCTTCGCAATGAATCACGGGAAGGCTATAATTCAGAAGCCCTTAAAAAAAGGGAACAGCTTCCCCTTTGCGCCGGAAAAGAATGAATGGGCGTTCTTTTCGTCAGTGGGAGAAGAGAGGAAAGCATTCAATTGTGGGACGAATTAAATGAAGATTTGAGAGATTAAACGCTGTAAGGAGCTGAGAGGAATGGCAGATGCAAGCCGAGGAATTTTAACCTTTTCAATGTGGATTTCTTTCCTTTAATGACGACTCGCTGACAGCCACAAAATCGCTTTTGGGGAAGGGTAGACATATCTGCTTTCAACCCTCAGCTGGTGAATATTGTCTGTAGCGGTATGAAGTGTCGTGACAATGAGACGCCAAACTATTTCAGTTTTCGAAGGCTTTTTGTTTTGGGATCAAATAAATCTTCAGGGACATTTGAAAAGAATTAATTTCTTACTCTTATAAGAGTCTTGTGGACGTTTTAATTTACATATTTTCCTACAATAAAATTGATCCCAAAATATATTCTCGTTAGTACCTAGTCGTATGAGTGCCGACTTCTTCCTTCACCTATTCTAATCTCCCTTATCGAGAATACGTAAAGGCGGCTACGATTAGCCTTATAAAGTATACTTTTGATTTCTCGGATTCCAATGTCTTTCGATGATTCATGCAGAATCAATTAGTTCCTTTCTATGTAGTACGTAAATTGGTTTAGCTCTTCAAAGTTGAAACCAAAGATGAGCTCTTAGTTAACGCATGTTTTTTTATAACAACTCGTGACAACATCAGGTTCTACCATTATTACCGTGCGACAGAATTTAATTATCAGGATATTTCTTTTTATGTAAATTGTTATTACATATTTATTTATTTATCTAATGGAAGCAGGCTCCAATTACACCCATTTAAATAATTAATATTTACAAACACAAATAGTTATTCCCTAACCGGAAAACCCAACTATCCGGGACTCGAACACGGGACCTTAGGGTTGGAGTACTAGCATGCTAACCACTCCACCACCACAGCCAGTTACTTTATATGTCATCATAATTTTTCCTCAGATAGAACGAAACCATTGTTTCGTCTTAGCACACAGACCTCTCTGCCGTAGAAAAATAGAAATGATAAATGATATTTAAACTGCATCATCACATATTTAACTTTCTTTCTTGATATATTATCTCCTTAATCTTATTAATGTTGGAAATCAAATATACTTTGCATTCTATCCTTACTATTGAATATCCTAATATTTTATTTCACACTATGAGTTCACCCTCTGGAGAAACTAGATTCGAAGAATAATGTTAACTTCTAAACACTTCATGATTTGAAATCGTTGCCTATTCATATTTGAAAGATTTTCTCCGATGGGGAATGCAGATTATGTTTTGTGAAACGAGACTTTTCAGTTAATTGCTTTGAAGAATGAAAAATATTCCGAACGATCGACTGAGTACAAAAATGTTGAATACGTGTAGAAATTTGTATTCATTTTTAGCCTCCGAAGAAATTCGACGCATTATTATCTTATGCCGTTCCGTCTGACATTGTATGTACTATGAGCAATTAATTGGAGTGACCACATAAGTGTAGCACGAGGTATATGATAAAGAATTCTACACCAGCAAGAAATATTGCCTTATTTCTAGTAATTTATATTTCATATTATTTGTAGAAAGATTGAGAGTTTTTATATTTACTCTGATTTTGTTTTTTAAGTTATGCATCACACCTTTCTGGGCATGAGAGGTTAGCGCATGCCAAGCTCTAGTTCAGAGACCGATTACAATTGGTTTATCATTAAAGGTAGCTAATAAATGTCACGTTCTTCTTACTATACGCTGGGGACAAAAAACCGACAGATTCTCAGGGAAGCAAGTTCATTTTATTTCTCCTGGAACCAATTAAAAAGTTTCTTCCGAAAATCCGCTCTGGAAAAAGGAAGAGAAAGGGTAAAGGAAAGTGGTGCAAATAAACAAGGTGTATGAAATTGCGCGGAATACAAGGTGTGTGGCGTGAATGGACTCTCGAGGGGGGTTTTGAAGAGGGAAAGGGTTGAAGAAAGGGGCTGCTTGATATATATATGAAGGGACGTACATAAGACGCCAAATGGATTGGAAGTAAGGTGAAAGAGGAATGGGCGTGGCCAGGGAGGGGGAGTGAGGGAAAGGGCTTGAAGAAGGAAAGGGGAATGAGCGAGAAAGCCTCTGGAGGCCACTTTCTAGGAAACTATTTTCAAGAGCTGTTTCACTTGTTTCTGAAATTTCCTTGCTTTCTGACAAGAATTTACTGGGAAACAGTTCCCAGAATTACGGATTACTGAATAATATTTTTCAAAAAGTGAGACAGTTTTATGGCACCGGTGGATTTGCGGAAGACCATGATCCGAAAATCGATAGGGTAAACCCGCGAATATCCGCACACATTTATGGATAGATGGAAAATATTGGTAAAGAGTGAAATATTGCAGAACACGAAACATTGTATGTGTATAATATATTTTCAATATGTAAGTATAAATTTTTAAGAATATTAGGCCATGGCAAATAGATAGCCAATCCGATATTTAGTTATTTATGAAAGAAGAAAATGTAGATTGGTTGTGGTGCACAGTTCACATCTGACGGTAGTTAAACTGCACATACTTACAATAAATAAGTAATTAATTCAGTGTTTTTAGCCATATATTACCTTTGATATGATCAATTTTTAATTGAATTGAAGGTTCATGTTAGTGCAGCAAAAATGTCTAAATATACCAATTGCACTGATACCTCGGCTAAAGAAGATAATTCGTTCTGGAATCACATTCGTTATTCGGAACGTTATGCTATCAGGCGTCTCACTTCTCGCTGTCGTAAACACAAACAGCCCATTCGAGATTGTGGGTGTTCCTTATCTGATTTTGTCAGCTCATTAATTTGCCACGGATACCGACGGAAAACATACTGAGATACCCCGACCGTTTATGTTTGCTGCTTTATGTTATCCACAGAGGCATTCGTTAGCCAAGTCCAGAAACATCGAAAAATCTTCGTCAGGAAAAAGTCATTAACAGGGTCAATCTTTAGCCGAAGTATCACTGTAGAATAACTTTAACCTATGAAACTACAAATTATATTTCATGGCATGTATATTTGGAAATAAGATTTCTCGTACGGGAAAAAGCTGGATGGATTTAAAGAAGAACTGATGGAGAGAAAATAGAAAGAAAATGTGGTGTACGTGAAAGGACTGAGAAGGGAAGAAAGGGAGTTTGGAATTGAAAGGGAAGGAGATGAAAAAGCAAGTGAAATGGCGAAAAGAAGTAAGAGAGAAGGGAAGAAAGAAGAAGGTGAGAGTTTCTTAGGGCGGAAGGCGTAGCAGTGAATCAAAATAGAAAAGGGATTTGGGCGCATAGGTGGAGGTGAAAGGGGAAAAGGAAGGTGAAAGGGAGTTGAAAGAAATGAAAGGAGGGAGCTGACGGAATAAAAAAGTCATAAAAATGGAACGAAATGGGAGAGGCCCTTGTAAGAGCTTTCAGTTGCTCTGTTCTAAGGAATTTCTGCATGCAACTCATATAAATTATATTAAAAAAGAAATGGGTGAAATGGGTCTCTTTCATAACATGGAAGATTTATTTGATGAAAGACATTTTGGCGCTTAATTTCGAAAGTCTACAATAATAAGAGACCACATAACTCTAATAAATCGAAATGTAAAAGTTGAAGCTAATTTTATTCCGAGCCTCCCATTTTGTAAACAAATACAAAACTACCTCGACTTGGGAAAGCCAATATCGTATTTTTATCGCGAACGGCTCCTGTATCAGTCACTTGTGTTCTCTATTAACGGATACAATTTATGAGAAAGGAAAAGATTTCATTGACGATTTTTAGAATATAACTCTCAGCTCTTCAATACGTGATTGGCAATAATCTTAATTAGATGATTATTTTATATTTAATTTACAAATTATACGTTTACGACAAATGAATACTTTTACGAAAAAAAATAATTATTTTCTACGGAATGAGGGTTACGTTTTCTCGGTTTTAGTTCAAATGTGTTTCAAATACAAATATATTTAAGTTGATAAGTGTAATGTTAGATAAGTTTGAGTATGGGATAGAATTGCAGTAGATTAAGGATATGGAACTCTCCCAGGTTCGTGTGCCCAAATGTGCCAATTTCTGAGGATTTTCGACGTATGGAAGGTAAGGAGAAGACAGACATTTTCAAGTTTATTTATCTTTGAGTTTGAAAGGTTTGCCTCAAATAATGTGATAAAATTCTTATGCATTTTAAAATTTATTGTCTATAATACCCGAGAACCTGCAAATAGCAGTTTTTCTTTACGTAGGAAGCATTTTTATAGTAAAGAAAATGAAATGATTCGCGGGATAATGTTATATTCTTGAGTTAAGGAGGAAAACGTGTGAACGACCGATGCGAAAACTAAGAGAATGATTTGATAATACTCTAAAACAATTGCTAAGAAAGCAGCTTTAAAGTTAAAATTAGGTGAAAAATAAACTTTTCGAATTTTGAAAATTTCTTAAAAGAAATTTTATAAATGGGTTTCTTATCTGATACGTATATGGATAATGGTTTGATTTATTCACCGGTACCGACAATTCACAGCAAAATCGAGGTTTTTAGGTTTTTATACGATTATTTATTGTTCAGGTCATTCATTTCCCTCTCTGATAATGTGAATTTAATGATACTTGAATTAAAAACCATCATCTGTACCAATTGGTATGGAGGTGTACCAAAAATAAATTAAGTATTAAGCTGAATATTCGAGTACGCGAAATAGATATTAAATCCTTTATGCAATATTACTGTTCATATGCTAGTTTCTTAAATGCCATTGTTTCATGTTGTATTAATGTTACAATCAGTGACGCTTGCAGATTTTTGAGGAGAAACGATAATAAACGGTCATATTTCATCTTAACCTAGGGTCATTAAATTTAATACAATCTCAAACAGTGACATACCGTTGAAAATAATTCCAACCGAAATAGAAGTCAGCATAAAAATTAACCACATTAATTTTATTCTGTGACATATTTAATAGTAATGGTTTTTAAATATTAAAAGTGCTTCAATGAGTTAGCGATTTTTTCTTCAGCTACAATTGTAATAAAATTTACCTAAAGCTTCAATCTGTTCTTTTCAACCCTTATGCAAGATGAGTATAAAATTTCTCTCTCCATGTTTACTTTCACACATTACCGTTTACGTAATTAGGAAAACTCCGAATTAAAGCTATATGTTGGCAACTCTGGAACAGTTTTATCCTCGACTAGAAGTTTTACTTCTGCTCTGAAGATACAATGCATATTCCTAGGAAATAAATCAGAACTTGATGTCCTCCTGTTTATATACTGATTTAATCGTAAACGAGACTGCTGCCGTAAATGGGGCTACGACCTACGCCAGTAAAATTCAGTACTGCTGAGCGCCCATGGACCAATGCGATAGCCTACATTTGAGAATACGGATGGCCATTTTATCATTTAATCATTCGCAAATGGTCGGAATCCATAGTCTTCTAGAGTTTGAAGTTTCTTCGAGGTTTTAAGATATATCTTGAAATATCAGCTTTTATTTTAGATTGATAATTTTAGATTGATACAAAAAATTTATAACAATACCAGCACTTATATCCCAAGGGTCCGGGTTCGAGTCCGACTAATTGGGTTATTTTGGTTATATAATGGTTATGAGTGTTCCTCAATTTTTCCTCTTTACTTCTCTTCTGTAAATGCTCAATAAATGAATATTTGTGAAGAAACCGGAAAGGTAAACAAAATAAGTAAACAAAATAAAGGGAATAACATAATTAAAATAAATAAAATAAACGAAAAAATAAAGAAAATAAACGAAATAAATAAATAAAATAAACGAAATAAATAAAATAAATTGAAAAACTGAAATGAATTAAACGAATTAATTAAATACAATATATCAAATAGTTTCAAAACTCGATTAGGAAAAGAGTCACTGGCAACAAAAAGAGAAACAATCTCATTAATCAAGACTTTAAATAGCTTTTTGTACCTTTATACCATATTTGAGAACACATTATTAAAACGAGTTTTTTCTTCACGGACGAATGAATTAATTTATCAACAAAAACGTCAATAGAAAAGTATAAAAGAGACTGATACTATGATTCTGAAAATCTTATTTTCAGTCGCTGCTTTTCACACCTGTTATTCTTTTGGTTTCAGGCGCATTGCTCTTTCTTTCTGTATCATTCACCTTTCCTTAATCCCATTTCTCATTCAGGCTCTTAATAATCGCAGTTATATGTTAGCAGTAATGGCTGCAAGAGTTGGTTTTTTATTTAAATAAGGAATTCACCCCATCTTAGCTATCCTTGATGATGTTGTTGTACACAAACAAACTTGAAAGTGATTTGACGTTAATTTAGAGATAGTCTTGTTTACAACTCAGTCAATGAAGAGGTCGTACTTCTGAGGAAATGCTGTCTTTGTTTATGTTCGGTTTAAGGCTTTGAGTGAACTTTAACCGCTATTACAAAGCATCCGGTAGCTACGAAACATGAGAAATCCTTAGCTTACAATCCCTTATTGTGTAGCTTTTCGTTATTTTTTCTCATACCCAAGGTAAACAATGTTCCTTGTTTTACTTTGATAAAAACTGGCATTTTAAATTCTTGAAGAGCTTGGCAGAAAGAAACTATTTTCTTCTCCTTTCACCGGGAATTAAATGTATCGGAGACAGTTTCTTCTGTGAGAATTAGGAAGATATGATCTCATTAGCAAGGGAATGATAGTTCCCCTATGAAGACCAAATAGAGTATTTCCATGCGGGACTATGGGCAGTAGCTTCAAAGGACGTCGAATTATCGTTTTAGTTCGTCAAATGATAAGAAAGTTTCTGCAGGGAGTGAATAGGCCCCATTAAGGACTTGCGGAATTGTCGAGAGAGAAAAAAGGCTGTGCGGGTAACAGTAGTCTGCTACACTGGTATCAGATTAGTCCGGTGTTATGGAAACGAAGTTCGCACAATTTGCTTAATTCACCGTTGCTTAGACTCGCGTTGCATTTGAACTCATTAGACATGAAAGGTGATATGAGTATTACGCTTTTTGAGTCTGCAATTTGTGTACGACAATATAAATTCACTAAGATCGATTGAACGTAATTGAGACAGCCGAATATACGTATACAATGTTCGATCGAAAGAAATGAAGTTCATAACTACAGATGTAAAATATTGGTCACATTTTGTTTCATACTTTATTGCTCTTGGCGTTCAACAGCATTGCAAACTCTCTTAAGTCCGGATATACTCTCAAAATTAGCCTACAACTCTAGAGGAAATAAAATAACATATTGTAGAGACAGTTTATAACTTAATGTTCATGTTTGTAACTATGTTCATAACTTCAGACATATTTTTCTTCATATTCGTATATTTTTTCAACTTCTGTGTAGCTACTTGATAATTAAATTTACGGAACATTTATCTTCTTTGATCTTACTTCACCCACTTATGTTATCTACGTTGAAAGATATGTTTTTTATATTGATTATGGCAAACGATTTGTTTTATTGCAAAATATGAACTCCCTATTATGATATAAACATTATGTATTGATGCATATTTATGTACACGACATATAATCAGCTCAGGAGGATCATAACCTTACCAAATCCTTACACCGATTTTTATACTGTTACCCAAATTTAGTGAGAAAGTTTTTGCTACAATATAGAGTTAATGTAAGAGATATCATTAATTGAACGAATGGAATTTCCAAAAAAAATATCCCAAAGAATAAGGAATTATTAGAGAAATGGTTCTCGTGATGTGCAGTGTTTATCTATCCAGTTAAAGTTTTCATTATTAGATCATGACAGATATATTTCCTTAGCAGATTTCGACGTGCACCACAGAGCCCAAGAATAAACGGAAGCAGAAATATCTTCCGGATATTGGAAGTTCTGGGTTTTAGTCTTACTCAGAACCAAAAATTTCACTCCTGTTTACCATCGAGTCTTTTATACCTTGAATTCCTCTTTGTACACAAAATAATATTGTCTAGTTGCACATTTGAGGCTATGAAAGTTTTTGTGTAAATAATTATAATTCGAAGAGGTTATTTTTTGTTATGAGAAGAAAAAAATAAACAGCTTATCTCCGTTTTATCCTACTTATTGAAAAAAAGCACTTCAAAAGTAAAAACCGCCGAGTCTTCTTAAAATCAAAGGAAATATACGAAATATTTTTTATAATTTCCATAACCTAATTGCACCACACTGTAATGCAATTAGAAACAAGAGAATTGTGTATGTATTTATTGGAATTTAGAGGTCATTGAGAATAAAGTTACTGATTAATGCAGTTACTGTAGCCCTTTAATATTTTGACTTTCTGTAGGAGCAAATTTTTATTTCATCTTACAGGTTAAACTAATTTGAACGTTATGATTAAGCGAGAGTTACTTCAATTTGTAAATAGCGCAACATTTGAAGTGGATCTTAAAGTACATTTTATGCCACCTTCACGAGTTCGAACTGAAGGAAAGGTTATCGTCATACTACAATTACGTTTTGATGATTGAAATAAAAACTATATATGGGATGCAAACGAATGTAATAATGTTTACTGTTGACTTCTAGATACGTTTGGGGTTCTTTTTAATCTTAGGAATCATTGATTAGGCAGCTGAAGTGCTCTGTCAAGGGATGCGGTTGACAAAGGAACAAGTTATCTTCTCCGACAGAATCACTCTTCTATCAACTTGGAGTTATCAACCGAGCAAGCGTATTACTTTGGATCGAATTAGTGCGGATGGGAATCTATTATTTCAATCAACTTCACTTTCCCTTTAGCCTCACTCTTCTCACCCAATCAGTTTCTTTCGCGTATAGCTCGCGGAAAAATGAATTCTTGAATCGACTAATTCTAGCATATATTTCTTTGAATTTTCTCGCAATATCAGAGGCATATTCAACGCAGAGGATGCACAATATCGGCTCATCTTATAGAGATTCCCATCCTGCGTACTGAAGCATTTACGTAACGGTCACGGATTCGTCGCATCAAGTTTTGATTTATCATTCGACAGTAGATGTGTTTGCAAATAATCTCACCATCAGATATGAAAAATGAGCAGTAGTAATGCAATTAATTCATTGGCATATTTTTAGAATTCTTATGAGATACAAATTTATGAATGCAGCCGGCCTACCTTTGATACCATCAGTCAAAATTATAGAAACTCTAGACAATTCATCTTACCTCATACTTGATATATTAATGCAGATAAAATCTAATTCTAAATTTCGCATTTGTTAGGAGAAGTATATATATTTCCTTCTCTTAGAATGTCATTTTAACTTTTAAAAATATTCTCATGATGTTTTTGTTCTTAGTAATTATTTGTAAACAGAAATTGAGTGTTAATCTACATATTGAATACTGTATTTTCAATAATTATTCATTTAATAAAGCGGACCAATAGGGTATCCCAAACAATGGGAAGTGTATTTGTTCGTACCTCGTTTAATATTATACAGAGGGCCTTATTAATTCAGTTCAGCTAAGGGGAACGTCTGCCCACATTATGTTTGAAATCATTCTCGAATTATAATTAGACCAATCTTAAGTTGCTATTCTCCTTTCGAATGATACGCGTTAAATGAAAGTGTCGTAAATGTATAAATATAAATACAGTTTGAATCTCATAGCCTCTAACATTAGCTAACAGTACCTTTGCGGAGGTAATGAGGTTTACTATGTTATATGAAGTATTAGGCAGCTTACAATTCCTTCCAGAGTACTACGAGCAAGAGAACTATATAAGTAATTATAAGCAAATATTTGAAGTGGATAACATTCTATGTAAATACAGCTCAAAGGTCTCGTCGATAAAAATTTTCAATGCATTATACGGAGAAATACTTTGTAGATCCCATTGTTTAATATCATTCATACCTCTGGTTGTTTTCATTTAACCTTAGCCATAACCAAAGCTGTGACAAAAGGGGACAAAAGGCACATTTTTCTTTTTCCTGTAGTTAAAAACGAAATTATCGCCCTTATCTTACCATGAAACAATTCCAATCTTACCAGTTAAACACCTATTGTTCATTTTCAATGGTTGAGTTCTTTCTGTTTACTGTTTATTACATATAATTAATAAACGGAGAATATTTTGCAACTTTCTAGATGTAAACATGGCTGATGTTTTCGGAAATGCTAACGACAATTTCTTAATCCTTTCCTACGAAAAATGTTTCCTCCCAGTATTCAAAAGAGCTCAACTGAATGAGAGAGAATTAGAAGTTTTAGCGTCCATAAATCTCATTTTGAAAAGGTAGCATTTCGAAACACCGCATAGGAGGAATGGCTTTTCTTGGGAAAATTCCAAAATTTACAATAGTTACCTAATGTTCTTCGCAGGAGCCTTTAACGAATGAACAAGGCACAGAATATCGCCTTAATCTCCCTCGGAAATATAAAATAAACGGAAAGGGGTTATGTGGGGAGTTTTATAAACTGGGTCACGTAGTTCATGCGCGTTATTTTTTCCCATCCAAATCCCTGATAGCGGCGACGCCCCCTTCTTTTCTCTTCAGCCCTCTTCACGGACGTCCACGTTCTATTTGTTCTTTCGGCATTAAATCTCTCCCCTGGGACGATTGGCTTCACGCTTGGACGCCCTATGCCATCGGATACTTCTATTGGAACTGAGTTAAATTCTCACCGAGACGTAGTAGGAGGCTAATCGGCAAAAAGATTAACTGTTCGAAAAACTTCAAATTTTATCGCCCGATTTTTTCCCTAGTAACTGTTATGGGAAGGCGGTCCGTACAATTCTCTATTTTAAAACATCACCATGGATATCCTACATTCTTTTGTTGTTCATCCCACTATCCTGATATGTATTCTGTCTGTGTGTGTTTATTGTTCTTGTTTGATGTATGAGTAGCAATTATTGACTTTAGCTCTTTAGCTTTGTTGTCTTGTAGCATTTTTTTAACGCAATTAACGATCCTTCTTTTTGGTTATTTTCCTGTTTTTGGTAGATTTAATAAAAACGTTTGTGGTATTTTTTTAACCTCCGCTTCATTGTTTTTAAATTTTTTGAAGTTTAATGTCTTCTGGTGTGGCAACATTTCCACTTCCTAGTATTTTTTTTCCTTTAGCTTTTTGTCAATGTTATTTTTCCTGTTTTATTCAGGTTATAAAAATAATTGTCTTTAAATTAAAATTCAGTTCTTGCTATCTTTAGGTTTCACAAGTTTTTCACACCTCCTTTCTTGTGTTTTCCTACTAAGGAAAATTTTTCCTAAACTCTACCATATTTCCGAGGATGTTCGTGGTGGAATTCGTACAAACTGGAGAGTATAAGCATTAAATTAAATGTATTCAAAGTACATTCGTTTCGCAATCGATTACGGTGCTTATATTTCCATGACAATTGTCCCTTGAAGAGGTATTTGACACACGTCTGCAGTAGGGTTGCAACACATCCAGGTTACTACCGAAAAGCCCGGGAATTCAGTTTGCCCAGAGGAACCTCGGAGACCCACCAGACTCGAAAAGTCTTCAAATTAGTATTTTGTTGACTCCGTCTCTCTAAAGATACATTTGGCAGTTAACAGATAAACATTTGCCCTCTTTTCTCCCATAAAAGAGCCCCAAGGCTGCTCGATTGGCATCATCACGGGAACTGTGTGTTCCAATAAACAGGCGATTTTGTTTTCAATGATGTTTCTGGTGTATTGTTCCTTACCACACTACTTTCTGTGATCGTCATTATTTCCTCTTTAGTTACTGCTCTTAAAGGAATGTAGAGGCTTTCCCTAAAAATTCAGCTTTCCCTATATCGAAACTATTTTTATTAGTCTTTCCTACGCAAGGATGCTGGTCGCAGTCAACTTTCGGTGAACTCTGCTTGTCAATCATCTGAATATTAAAATAAATAAAATTAATATGTTTCGGCTGGAATGTGAAATTAAACAGTTTTATTTCTTTGCTATATTATCTGAATATTATCTCTAAATACGAGAAATACTGGGTAAAAATGACTTTTCTCTAATAGAAATTCTGATTGATCATTTAAATCGTCATTATTCAGATAATTTAAATTTATTGCAAAAGTATTTATCTTCCACGTAATTAGCTGCATCAGGAACTAACGTTCTTGCTTTCTGGCTCCAAATGTTATTCCTTAGAATAATATTTCCCTTTCAACCGTTGTGAACATTTTCAATGGCAATCATCTATACAAAGGGTATCTATCTTGGATTCAATCGGATTCCAAAGAAGGGTAGTATATATTGAGAATATTTGCGAATTGTTTTGTTTTCTGATTTCAGAATCAATAATCCATATCATCATCACATCTCTTTTATAGAAGCCGTGGACTGCATTATCCCCCGCATCATGCCATTTTGGTTATTCTTTGATAAATTCTTCCTCGAATATTGACATGAAATTTCATTCTTTAATACTTATTCTTTAATCCTTATCTAAAACATCGGGCAATAGCTTCAACATTGATTTAACTTCTGCCCTACACTTTAGTGTTCATCGCGAGTGCAACGTCTGCCATGCTGTTTTGATATTTAACAGTTTTTGATTCAATTCAATATTTGTTACCAACAATCCACATCCCTTCTTGTTTCTCGGCCATATCCTTCCAAGTTCATTATCGTCCCCTGTCCAGGGCTAGAGGCTCTTGTATTACAATACTCGTTAAATGAATAGAAATATCAAATGTGACTTCATGGATCCACCTTATGTAAGTAGATCCATGGATCTTTGTTTCCTTTCAATTGTTTTGCAGTGAGGTATTTTAAATTTGGATGAATATTAAACATCCCCCGTTATTCAAAATCAAATTTAATTTATTAGGAAATGAAGGACGTATTAATCTATTTTGCAAATAGAAAACATACAAAATCGACAACTCCACTTATCTATATTTACAGTGTTTTTAAGGGGCATTAATAAAATCATCTACTAAGCAAAATATCACATAGACCTTGAGGAAGGCTGTCAAAGGTTGTGTTAATTTATGATAATTAAGCTCCACGAGAAACATAATTTTTAAAGTTTCAAGTTTCGCCCATGTTCTTGGTAATAATAGTATGATTTTTCCATAGTTAGGTATTAGAAGTTTGGTTTTCTCCGAAATGTTTTCACACGACTTGTGAAAGATCCAATCTTGTCAAATTACTCGTTCTAAACCACTTACTGGAATCACTGAAGAGATTTGTACATTTATTATACTCAAAAAATACTAAATATATTGACGGCCGGTATGTACCAAACGATATTAAGTAAATTTGAAATATGGTGTCGTAGTTACGAAGAAATCGGCCGTCAAGCAATCTTTTGATGCAGTGCATGTATGGTTAATCATTTATAATGATATTTTGTAGTAATACATATCAGTAACGTAGAAATGAATGCTATAAATGTGTACTATTCCACAGAATATATTTAATTAGCGACCGATGATGTCGTAGCTCAGTGGCTGAAGATGAGCTGAAAATTCGAAACGATTGTTCACTAATGAAATGTATTTTGCGGAATCATCATTAGAATGGATCTGTCTTGGGACTGGCTTCAGCCGAACATTTCCATACTTGTCTGTTTTGTGCCTGCATTTTTATTTCCTGGTACGTTTTGTTGTCCCATAAATCTGTTATCATGTTTAATTTTCATCTTCCTTTCCCGTGTTTTCCTCTTACTTTTCCCTCTACTATCCTACTGATTAGGCAGTCATGTCTCATAACGTGCCCCAACTAGTTTGCCTTGTCTATATCTATGTCTATGTTTGTACCCTGCAAGCCGCCTTTCGGCGTGTGGCAGGGGGTGCATGCACCATAACTCTATTTCCTCAATCGATTATTTTCGCGTATCGTTCGCGGAAAAAATGAGTTCTTGAATCTATTTCTTCTGGCATCTATTTCTCTGATCTTTCTCGCATTATCGGAACGGCCTACGTAGCATGGTGAACGTATTATATCTGCTACATCATCTCTGAACATGCTTTCTCTGAATTTATCCAGTAAACTGATTCCTTGTTGAAATCTTCTAACTTCAATAGATTCCCATTTTGCGTCCTGGAGCATCTGAGGGACGCTCATTGATTTATCGTAGCAATTCTTTACATAACGTATCGCCTTTCGCTGCACCTTTTCTGTTTCTTTAATACAACACTTATTGGCAGGGTCCCATACGCTACACGCATACTCAAGATGAGGTCTGACTAACGCAAGATAACATCGCTCGCGAACTTGTTCATCTCTCCGACCGAGTATTCTCTTTATGTAGCCGATTTTTTAAAGTGCTTTTTATGGATGCGAGTACTCAATTTTCATCCAATCCATTTCCAATAGCTTTTTTGCATAAAAGTTAATCAAGACAGGTGACAAGCAGCAGTCGTGCCTAACTCCCATACCAATCATCATTTCTCCTGTTTCCTCATCTTCCAATTTCATCATCACTCTCTGTTTGGTGTATAGCTCTTTTATAAGCCGTCTGTCTTTTCAGTCAAATTCGAGTCATTTCCAATCTGTGGAATAATACAACTTATTAGCATATATTTCTACACCGAAGTACAAGTCCTGTGGGTTTCTTAATGCATTTTTAGCTGAAATTCGGTGAACTACTAATGAACGAATTGTCCAATTGTGACGCACTTTGCCCATCCATTGGCTCTAAAATACAGTGTTAGTTTCAACGCTCTCAGAGACAAATTTCACCAGCGCATCTAGTTTATCCTATAATCTACTTTTTCCCTTTCTTTCAACGCTCGCATTACTTTGTCCAGGTGATAGATAGCTGCAAAGTGCCCCACTAGGCGATTCTAAAAAGATGGACGGATACCCATTCAATTCATTCCGGCAAACCCAAGTATTTTTCTTTTTTTATTCTCTCAGCCCAATCCCATAATCACTCTGGGCCAAAAAACGGAAGCCTTCTTTCGATCGTAACCGTAGGGCAAAGAGAATTGGGCACAAGGCAAAATCCCGCCTCACTACATATCCAGTGATGGATGCGGCCAATTAATTGGCATTTCTGGACTCCCAAGGGATGCTGTCGAGGGGCGGCGAGGGGAAGAGTTGCGGTGGCGGGCGAAACATAGGAGAAAACGTTCCCTCTAGCACCTCATGCAAGAGCATTCAAGTAGATCTGCAGAGTTCATAGAATTAGTATCTAATAAGCTATGCTCTTTTGCTCAGCTAGTTCCAAAGATTACGTTTTTGAGTGGAATGGGATTATGGGAGTGACTTTTTAGGAGTGTATGCGTAATGAGAGCATAGTGTCGCAAGTTGGTCCATGTGTATTATGCTTACTTTTACCGCTACGATGAGTGTTAATATGCAGCCATAATAGTTGCATGTGTAAGCCTATGGCCGCGTAGAGGTAATTTCCCGCCAGAAATGATTTGTAACGTGGCACTTATATTTTATTCCCAATTCGTATGACTTCATGCGTGTCGAAATAACTAAAAATGGATAGCGAGATATGAGCATCTTCTTCGGCCAATTTATATTCCTTCCTAATAGAATACAATAATTCGAGCTTGTGGTAGGTCTCGGTTATAAGGGATAAGGAAAAAGGAACACTTATATCTTTACTACAATATTTTATTCCACGACCCTTTGAGACATCATCATCTGATAATGATCTAAAGGGTCGAAACCATGGTCGTTTAATAACGTATTGTGGTAAAGATATGTGTTCTTTTTCCTTATTATTCATTCTTATCCACCTAAAGTATATTCAATAGGAAATTAATACTTAAATTATACTATTTATGTCCTTCCGAGAGGTTGCTTAGGTGGCTGTCTCACCCACTAGCGAAGCTCTGCACGAGGAAAGGACTTCGCGACTACATTAATAGGTATCATGCAATGCAAGTAAGAAAATCGTTGCAACCTGTATTATGGTAAATGTATGGCGTTAATAAAAAAGATGAGTTTTAAAGTGTGAGTTCTGCATCAATTTAGACTGTGGAATTATATACGTTGATGTGTGTGTTGAATTCCTTTCGTCTAGGACAATGACCACAAATTAACTTCCGAAATACTAAATATGACAATACATACACTTTAATGAAATATATAACTATGGTATACAAGTAGAATGAGGTCCCAATGAAATGTTAATCAATAAAATCAGAGATTAGATACAATATCAATATTATGTCATGCGTCATCTTCTTTTGTTATGTAGGTAATTAAAAATATCCTTGGTTATAAACCGAAATAAGCCTTTCACAGTTTTAATAACTATTATCAGCCATGAAGAGAGATAGATAGTTCAATAAGAAATGAATTTTCGAATCAACATATTATTGTTGCAAAGGCCTCAGAGAAAACCTTGAAGAATTTTCTATTATTTCGACTCTCAGAGTATTCAGAGCAGAGTTTGACATATTTTAAACAAATTAGTCAAGTTATTAGATATTAGAATACAATTGCATAGAAATTGCTTAAATTGCATTAGTTTTATCATAAGAAACTCAGCTAGATGACGTAAAATAGGTTTTCGTTACCTGCAGAGGTTTTTTCTTTTACAAAATTAAATTAGAAACAATGGTCCTACGAAATTGAGGCACGTGTCAAAAGAAAGGAAAATGATTATAGATTCTCATTTTGATCGTGAAATATTGATGTAGACCCGAAATTTCGAAGATTTTGATTAGACACACTGAAATTTCGTAAAATATTTGGGAAATAAACAACCGATCCCTTTGACGACTAAGGCCATTGGGGGCATTCCATGACAAGTGGATCGGTTTTAGAGAAATGCCCCGCTCGACCATCACCAATTTCAATGAAATTTTTTGTGAACATAAATTCATATCCTCTATGATCGTTTGCCAAGTTTTACATCGATCGACGAAATATTTGCTGAGATATAGTCATTTGTTTGACCCCCTACCGCAGCCTTCTACAGTTAGACATCGAATTTTAGCAAGTTTGAGACTCGTCATCTCACGCAGTATTCCGTTGAGCAAAACAAAACTTAGTATTCTTATACAACCTAATCTCTGCACAGAGATATAAAATGCAAAACTTTAATTTTTTTCGCGCCACAATTTTTGGGAGGAGGTAACTTACTTTAATCCCGATTTCTCGGGCTTTATATTCCCACGATGAAAAACCAAAATCAGGTTTTTAGAGGGATAAAAGCACGCTCTTCCTTATAAAAGTAATTCGAAAAAGTTTCCAGAAGATCTTTTTTCGTAAACGTTAGCTGAATATACCCTATTTTCGGCGCCGCACAGTGGGCTAGAATCTAAAAAAGCTGGCCAAAAATACGAAAACGCTTTTTTTGAGTACGGACTATGAAACTTTGCACGAACAATCTCGAATAAATTCTGCATACAACTATGGAGGTCATTTCCGTTGGATTCTACGCATTAAAATTATACAGAAGGTCAAACTTGACTAAATTTTGCGAAAAATTCTTGACTTCAATTTTTCGCGAAAATCTTCAACTTCAAACCGCTGGTGAACCCAAACGAAGATAAATCATCGGATAAAGTATACTTCTATGTTATAAACATGTTCTTTCTCTTTCATAAGACGTAGCATTTATGATCACCCTTGGATATTTGCATACTTTACGCAACAAAATGGCGGACCATTACTTTAGAGCAAATTTTTACCTAAATCGAGAAAAATAGTAGAAAGTGACATCAAGGATGTCAATGATTTCCTCTTGTAGAGGAAATCCTTGACCCTGTCAGTTAATTTCTTATCAACACCCTTTAATACTTACTTGTAAATTAATTCATACTGAGGGGGTTGGTACTCTTGACCTCCTTAAATATATTGCATATAAGAAGAATGTTTAAGGGACTGTTATTGCAGAACGCAAAATTCTGATAAGTAATGCTTTTTCAAGAAATAAGATTTTCCTTATTCTTTCTTTTAGGCCATCACCAACTCCTTTCATTATCTTGAATTTGCCATGCACTGTTCCCATCTTTTTCTCCGCCTCTATACGATTCTTACTAGCATTACTTCTGAATGTCTTTAATATATTATCGGTCATTACTTTTATATTTCCTTCAATTCTGTTCTTCTTTTTACTAACAATTCCCCAATTTCCTCGATATCACAGTCCTCTACTCTGTCGTCTTCCCTCTGATCTCCCTTCGTGCTTTCATTTCAAGAGTCTTAATCTGTAGCCTTTCCTGTGACATTTCGTTATCTCTTTTTTAGGATAATGCAAATTTAATTGCTTTGTATATTCTTAATTTTGTATTCGGATTTATAAATGTATTACTCCACATATTACGCATCAATGTTCCGACTACCTAGTTTTTTTCTATTCGCACTTTTGCTTCGTAGTGAAACATTTTATTTTTTGTCATGTCAACGTCGTAATTTCTTGATAATTTAGTTTTCTGCTTATTAATTGTATCTCCGAGGATATGGAGATATTTTTATGCATTTCGCATGAAACAAATAGCATAAATATGTAGAAATGAAATTAATTGCTGTATAATAAGCCGAGGAAGCAGCAGCAAATGTTTGGTAATCAGCTTTGATTCCCACAGCGCAACCCTAATTCAGAAAATATTCGATTTCAGACCTGGTTTCAGGGCATAATCTGTTGGGGGTTGAGCGCTATTCGTTCCTCTATCTCCGGAATTAATCGTAATTTAAAAGAGTGCTGTGTGTGTTTTGGCAGGTGTTCCCGGAGCATTAGCGGGCGCCCTGAGAGAGGAGGACGGCAGTGAGGCGGAAGGCTTTCAGACGAACCCGTGTCCCGAGGGCACGAAGGAAGATTCGGTGTTTGGGTGCGACATCGTGGGCCGGGTGTGCAGGTGCTCGAGTCTGCCGGCGTGCACGGGCGTGGAGAGGAGGAAGAGGGAGGAGAAAAGGGACGAAGGAGGGGCCACCAAAAGTCCATTCACGTTCTCCACGCTCGAGGAGTGTGAGATGAATCTCGCCGAGGTTTTGAGGCAAGAGGAGGTGCCCCCGTCGGTCGGAAGGGGTGAGCACGACTTTTTTATCTTCGTATCTCTGGCAACACTGGATTATCCCCAACGGACGCTGCTGAGGCTGCACACGAGTGACGATTCTCGGTTTTGTTTGTCAATTAAAGGATTCGATAAAAATGGTCACTGGACGTTTCACCCAAATATATTTCGCCCGTAGGACTCTTTATCCAAAAGTTGCTTAATCGAAAAGATATTTGAGGGATATTTAACCAAATGAATGTCTTTCAAATAAATCTTATAAAAGTAGAATTTAATTAAATGTTCGTTGTTTCTAGTTTCTTTCTGAAGAAGAAATTCTCTGATAGCGCTTATGAAAATACATTACATGAATTTCTATCTAGATTCCTTTAAATCACTTTAAGTTCTCTAAATTATGATAACATTGGCTCGAAATTTATGTAGCTATCTGATATGTTGGAGATTTTTACCATGAAGATCCGTAACATTTTCACGGTTTCACCATAAACTCGTATTTCTAAAAGATGTCACTAACAACCGATCTTTTAACTGCCATTCAGAAAAATCTTTTATGAGAAGTGTACCTTTAATATGGTGCATGCAACCCCTGCCACACGCTGCAAGACGGCTTACAGGGTACTTACATAGACATTGACATAACACATTTTGCATGAAGTCTCCTGGTGAAAAGGTTTGGGCCTAATGTGGGTGTAAGTTCCGTAGATAAAATGTCTTTTGCGTAAACTGTCCTAGGCTGAACTGTCCTTTGCTGAACCGTCCTTGGACGAACCCTCTCTAAAGTGAAACTTTGGGACTTCATCCCTAGCGACTGCTGTAGTGGCCCTACACCCGCGCCAGGATTTCCGGTCTAGCTCAGCAATCAGAGGAACCCCTAAGAAAGGCAATTTTCTAATCATCGGAAACCTCACTCTACGTGCTTCGAAGGAGTTTGCTTTTTCGTCAAATGACTTTCTCTTCGGCAGCTCATCTGTCCACGAAGATGTTTTGGTATAATAAATTGGCCGCAGCACATTTTGTTTTTAGGCCCTGCTAGTTATTGTAATTTGGTTAATACAATTTTCTGAGAACGAAGTCAGTTTTACTTTTCCTTTGGATTAATCATGAATTAGTTCAAACTGACACTGCTTGAATTTATTTAATTTTATTATAAATTTTAGTTTTGGATCAGACCTGCACAAATTTGAGGAAGGGAATGGCAGCATGACTGTGAAAAAATATTCGCTGGCCGCAGATGAATTCCGCAATTAAGGGCATGTATTTAAATTTAAAAAGAACTTGATTATGAACTTAATGAAAAAATTACAAAATCGAAGATCAATACAAG
Source organism: Ladona fulva (assembly GCA_000376725.2). Taxonomy (NCBI): domain Eukaryota; kingdom Metazoa; phylum Arthropoda; class Insecta; order Odonata; family Libellulidae; genus Ladona; species Ladona fulva. The sequence continues at coordinate 959,189 of KZ308348.1, read as the reverse complement.
AGTAAATAATGAATGTGATACATAAAACTATTTTAATTTACTCTATCTTTTTAATTTGGAATTAAATTAGGAGTAATCCTTAATACGTTGCTATCCTTGATAGGCTGCTATACGTTACGATATACTTAATAAGTTGCTTCAAGAATCTTGCTTTGATGAATGCCTGTCACACTAAATATTTAAGTAGTAATTCATTTTTGTGAATAAGTTAAGTTTCCTAAACCCATAGCGGGCCGCATGGTGAACTCTGGTCGTATGTTAAGCAAGCCTATTTAAGGTGAAGAGTTTCCGTCCATCCAAGGTAAATACGTTTCCGTGTAATTTAGAGTATATTATGCATTAAAGAGCGATACTCTTTTAATTGTACAGTATATTCTAAAATTGAAATTTCCTTGTCAAGCAACGTCAGGTGATTACAAACGGTGTCTATTCAAAATTGATTACCTTTAATTAGTTAAACATCGATTCATTCTTCTTTATGTGGAAATATTTGCCTGTTTAGGATTTCCTTTATATCGATTCTCAACATATCATTTCAATTAAGGAGAGTTTAAGCTGCTCAGGAAAAATAAACACGTCTTTCATTATTTTTTACATCGGCGTAGTTTCACCAGGGAGCGTGTGCGTTCATATAAACAGTGATTTATTAAAGTGAGGGAAAGTTATTTTTTGAGTGATGAGGATTGGCCGGTTTACGTGGCTGTCACTGCGAGCAGGTAATCACTTGTTTATGGGACGGAAAGTCGGCTCATTAGGCTAATTGGATCGAGCACGGCTTAGCTCACTGTGAATATTTTTGTGATTGGTTCGACTAATTGCTTTCTGTGGGACTCCTCTTCTATGAATCTCCGCTTGAAAATGTAGTCACCGTCGATGTCATTATGGTCGCGTTTGTATCATACAAAATATGTATTGAGAAGGGCCTCCATTTCTCCGACCAATGGTCTGTTTGGTCGATGCGATGATTATGAGGAGCTCAGGGAAATAATGAATAGTCGCATTATATTCATGGAGACGTGCGCTCGTACGTTCTTAAATATGAAATTAATAATGTAATATTGATCACACAATTAACTAAATTTATTAAATCTGGAAATCCGCAAGGGCAGAATATACTTATGCTGGACAAATGCGTTCACAAACGATATCATAATAATTAAATAAATACGGCTAATTAACAAAATTCAGCAACTACAACTGAAAACGGGAGAGGAAAAATAGGGAATTCAAATGAAAAAAAAAAAACAGTCAAAATGAGCCAAAAGATAATTTAGCTGAATGTAAAAATTGATTTTAGTGAATCACCAAAAGGGATTTAGGCATAAGTTACATGGGAAGACCTGGGTATGTCTTTTTCACTAGTTTTCATTTGTTGATTTTAGGGCTTTTAAGTTGCACGAAATGTAATTCCGCGATTGGAATAGTATAGCTTTGAAATAATTTAAATGTTAACGAGTGGGGAGGAATAACTGAATCGCCTTTAATTTCAAGGAACATTATCAGCTGTAATACCCTAAAACATTTACTCGAGATTACACGCTTCTGACTTTATAGCTACAACTTCAAAGTCTTCCCCCGAAATGTGGAATTCATAGTAATGTATTCTTTTCTATGGCAAGGGAAAATACGTACCATTATGGGTAACGCTCTAAGAGAAATGTTCTTTGTGCGCATTCGTGTAAGTGATAGTCCGTGGTGGATTTCGGAATGTATCTCTCTTTATCATCAAAGAATCGCCTTCAATGATTTAAATTGATGGTTATGAAAGTACAAGCTTCAGAATCATATTGCTCCGATGAACAATTTGGGTTATTTTGTAAATTAAGTCGTTAGGTTATGAAATGACCTTTTTAAGGCAATTTTGGAAGATATAATCTCACAAAGCTAGATAAAATCAGATGATTGGAGATTTTTTCCTAGTTTATGTTAAATAACCTTTGTAAGAACTTTTGCTTTATTCGAATACAAAATTTGCTGATACTTCAAAATTCTATCAAAAAACTATATAAAATATCTTATTAAAATATCATAATACAATTCTTAATTTGGTAATTATCCATCATAAAAATAAGATTTACATGCAATAGCTGTACACCCGCATCATCCCATCAAATACCTTGGTTCGACTCCTGTATGACTTTTTCTCTTCCGTTTGTTTTCTCTAATCAGACATTCGTCTACGCATACTAATCTAAGTCCCTTTATTCCTAGAACATTTAGCATTGGCTGAAACTCTCCTTTTGCACACAACTTTACCTCTGCTCTCTCTTCGATCGCATAACCACTTCCCTTTGCTCACCTCTGAACCCTTCCATCTCTTTCCGTGGGTGTCATTGACCTTGTGTATTCTTCGGCGAATGGTTACGGTGGCTCTGCATTCGGTGGTCCCTTCCGAGAGATTAGACATTTCCCCCGTGGGCCGAGTGAAAGGAAAATTGAGGAGAAGGAAATGGTGTCGAAACGGAGTAATCCAATTAATTACTGAGGAAGAAAAGTGATTGCTGAGAGGCAAGCGTAGTGGACCATGAAATCTTTACGGGTTGCTCTACTAACTCCCGTTTAATTCCATATCCTCGTCTCACGCTTTGTCCTTCGGAGTCTTTGTAATTTTATTTTTTCGAGATGTGGCGACAAGTCTCCTCGGTCACGTTTACTCTCACTTCGTGATTTTTAGGAAATTAATCTGAGATTGCTTTGGAAGCGATGTGTACATTTTGGGTGAATTTTATTTAGAGCATTCGTTTCGGGTAAAAAAAGACGAGCCTTCAGTTCTGCGTTGGACACAGTCGCCGATGGTTGTCGAATTATTCGAAAATGTGCTGAAATGTCAATTTGAATGGGTGATCTTTCATAAAATATAAACTTGCTATTTGTAATAAGTGAATAATACATCCATGAAGGGTGTGACCTTCTTCTGCTCTTCTGTGTGATGTATAATTTGATTTAGAGCATCATCCATGGATGTGGAAGATCCGGGTTCAAGCCTCGGCACAGGCTCGGTTACGTAAAACATTTTCAACTTCGTTTATTCTTTATGAATTTTCAGGTACAATAATGCATTGGATAGTAATTATATTTTTCATGGTACGTTTCACTGAAACTAACAATATCGTTTCTACGTCAGCAGTTAAGCAGACATTTCTTTGTTCATAAGGACATCATAATCCTTCAAGTTTTTTCATAATTTGTATTTAAGTCCTTAAAAATCGATCGACTATGACGTGTGTTTTAAAATAGTGCATTTATTTACTATGACAAGTGTCTCAAGCGGATCCTTACGTTCGTGGCATTTTCAGTGCTACGTTGCTATTGTTATATGAGAACTATTTGCGTTGCACTAAAATGTAATTCTAAATATACTAGCTGATCCCGCGCAAGTATTTGCTCGGGATCATAAAATATCTGCGAAAACTTAAACGCTTGTGACTATTTTATATATTTAGAAACGTATCTCCGTATAATAAATAATTTCATTGTGTCTGTTTTGAATTAGAAAACATTATAAACGATTCGTTTAATCACACCTTTTTGCAAAGCAATTAATAATCTTCAACTATATCGCTATATGAATTCTTTTTTATCTCGTCACGGTATTTTTTAATTTCAAAGACTGCGTGTTTCAAGATTTTCAATGAGTTAGTTGAGCTAAAGAGATGATTAATTCGCGGTACAAAAATGTAAACACTGTTATAAAAAATCTTGAACTGAAAGATGATTCCGGGTGATATTTGCGCACATAATGTTTGAAAAGCCACATAAATTTAGGTTAATCTTTGTTTAGCACGCTAAAATTCATGTTTACCAAGATAATTTTCGAAAACGTTTCAATTCATGGGGAATTAGAATATATCACTTTTCTCGATGTTTCGCGCATACTAATTATTTTTACATCCTCTTCTTTACACTTAGTTCTTAATTTACACTTTCTAACAACATTACCATAGGTAATGCATACCATTTTCTATTTTAAACAATATTAATTCACTGAAATTTCAATGTCTGGTAAATTAGGTGTTTGTATCCGGTGAAACTCTTTAAGTTATTGACTAAGCATTTTGAGTAAAAAATGGATTGACCCCATTGCGGTCTTTAAGCAATTCAAATCTCAGCCGTAAGCACCGAGGTCTCCGTTACATCTGCAATATAAATTCTTTCTTATTATGTCTGTTGTATTAACCTTAACAATTAACTTAAATTAATTACAACTTACGGGACTTTAATCTAGAAAACTATAAAACTTTTAAGGAAATGCAACGCTGTAAGTTTCTTTTATATAAAGAACACGAAAGAAATAAGTTCATTGAATCTTACGAGTCTAAATTATTTGCTTAATTTGAAATACAGAGAGCAGTTTTCTTCATCGACAGAGATCTTCCCCTGTATCCTTGCTAAAATTATCGTTTCGCAGGTTCGTAGAACGATGAATTGAATTTGAAATTGAAACTGAAATCTAAATTAATTATTTCCTCTGAATTAATTCCATGGTGATTATTGAAGATAATCAGAATTAATGCTATGATATTCTTGGAAATACAAGAAGGGAAACTTACATCCATTAAGACAAAGAAATAATTGCAATTGTTTGCATAAGTATTTTGGTTCATTTCAAGGAAAGTATAATCCGTTTCCCCCAATCTGCGGGAGGCGAGTGCTCCTTCCACGCAACTTCTCTCTCATTCCCGTTCGCCACGCGGGTGGTATTGCGTGTTCGGAAAGCCGTTTAAATACTTAACGGCGCTATTTTGATCTCCCGCGTCGAACCTCCCGTTCATTACCTCTTGCGCTCTCTTTTACGCGCGTAAATCCCGTCGGAGCAATGCCTTTCGAAGCGCTGACCTCAATGCCACACTCTCTCCCAGTGGTGTCGTATTTCACCATATTTGGGCAAAAGTTGGTTTGATAAAGTATCCTTTTATTTCGGATTCTGTGGGAAATTCGGAGGGCCTGTTTTGAAGATCATTCGTTGGTGTTTAGGTGCATTTATAATAGGTTACTTTACCGACCTTATTTAAATAGATAGATCCTACAGCCAAACTTCGATAGATTTATTTATTCTTTGGTGCAGAATATGGAATAAAGTGTCAGAAATTTACTTTTTTCTTGATTATGGCAATGATAATATGAAAGCTACCGAGAAATGAATTATGCTGAATAATGGTATTCCTATTTAATAACTTAGTACTGAAATTATGGAAGGTGTTACTCATAGATCATTATCGTGCTACGCTTATGTGGACTTGATAATCTTGGGCATTATGTTTCAGCGGCGAAAGCTGTAGTAAAGTAACTCACTTCTCGCATTGCCTAGTAAATCTAATTCTTTCCATAAAGCTATTGGTGGATGGGTATTCGAACAAATTCGACATCCAGGCTTCACACACTAGGTCGTTAAATGATTTAATGTGAAGAGTAAGCGCTGAACTATTTATTACGTACACAAATCACATTATTCACCAGTTATAAGAGATCTGTGGACCAATTGCTGTTGGAAATATACAGTTTTGTACCGTGCGGTAATTATATTTTGGTTTAGGTCAGAGGTATTAAATTTCCATCAAGTAGGTTATTTTCAAGAAAACAGCCATTGGTGATTCTATGATTGCCTTTTGGATAATCATATATTTGTACTCACATTTAGAATATCCTATGATGTCGATGAAACCTTTATGAATAATTAAAAACATTGAGTACTGAAAGCATAAGCTCCAGCGAGTAGTGATAGCTTTAAAGATCACCCACTCTGCTATGTCTTTCTCAATATATTAACAAACTCAAATTAATCACATTAAACACCTCTGTATGTAGATATAACCAAATAAAACTAATGAATACTTAGATTGCTTAGAAGTAGACATGCATAACCGTTTGTCTTGGTGATGAACGAGTACTTCAATTCTCTGAAATGAATGTAATTTCATTGATAAAGCAGTCGTCCAGAAGTCGACTTATATTTTGTAACTATACATCAGTGTTATGTATTTATTTACATATAAAAATAAAATACTAGTAAATGAATGATTGTAGAATTTAATCAGTTACTATAGGGTAAATTTTATTTTCAAANATGATTGTAGAATTTAATCAGTTTTTATAGGGTAAATTTTATTTTCAAAGCCTCTGAAAATGTTCCATTCTATTTCTAGAGAATAAAAAAAATTTCTTCTTTTCCTAGAAATGCGAACAAATATGTTTGAGATGCGCGGGTAAATAGTTCCAGAAAATTGTTTTTAATTGAATGCGTCAGAGAGCTGTTTTCAATAAGAGCATTTTATTCGGTGATTTTAATTATTCTTTTAACTTAATTTTAATTTTAATCAATGCAGCATTTGAATTATTTCTACGGCTAATTAGTACGCGTACTGCTTTAATTGATATTAAGTAACAATTAGTGGAAACCATCTCAATACATCTACGATATTGATGAAGCAAGAAAACCACAACTGTAGCTTCAACCATACACACCCTTCAGGATCGTCAGTATCTTAAATTAGCTTGTTGATGTCCTCAATCAAGATTTCCATGCTTTGTACCGTTTTAAGTTACACCGATGGCAAAAATCATGCTATTTAAGCGCTGTATTAAGAATCGGCGATGCAACCTTAATTCCTTTAGACAAATGAAGAAATTCGGCGATGGATCCACGATTAGTATCTTTCTATTATCTTAATTCCTTGCTGCTGACGAGTGAGTACGGAAATGTACCGTATATCATTAAAATTTTCTTTTTGATCGGGCACATATATATAAGACACTAGAACGCGGCATTACTTTGATACAAAAACACCACTCTTCGTATTTCTTCATTCAACAATTTAATTTGATATATAATCTGGTTTTATTTGCCATTTTAATGAAAAAATCATTGGTTTTAGTATCGAAGATTGATTTCAAATAATAATAATAAACGTCTTTATGTCTCTCGTGTTGGGAAAGAAAAGCCTCAGGGATTCGAAGATAAGTTTTCTGTGCATATAAAGATGCTCTACTTCTATGATTTATTGTTATTACGGATCAATCATCATCTTTTCAGAGTGCAGCGACTAGTATGTCTTGATTTCTGTTTGAAATGTGTCTCATAAATGTAGAATTGTAGTACTCTGATGATCAGATAAGGTGACAAATATCTAGAGTCAGCCTCGTTGATGTTTGGTTTTCGTGACTCTAGAATGGAATGGCATTTGTTAGAATTCCGTATTTTCTCTTATTTAGGCAATGATATGAAATGCTTTGAATTATTATGGAAGAGAAAAAATATTTGTACTTTTTCCACAAGTTTTATTTGTTGCGACCGGTTTCGCTATCGGATCAGCATCGTCAGGTGCAGTAAGTAGGGGGAGGGGGCAGAGTGTACATTATATATATATATATAT